>OU343224.1:348016854-348099128 GCA_910596185.1 Chrysanthemum makinoi | reverse complement strand
GGGGTTATGCTGATTAACCGATTCAAAATCAACAAGGCACTTAAATCGTGCACACACTTCGATCCTCGTTACAAATTTCACCATTCAGCATTCATACAACAACTCATATGATTCCTTGCTGTGATGTCACAAAATCAGCACAGATATCAAAGACCATATACTGGAAATCAAATGGTAGTACATAAACATAAGAAACATAACATAAATAATAACCAAGAACATAACAAAACTCTTACGTGAACCAGGAAAAAGAAATATATATAAGAAACTGAAATTAGTTCTCGAATGCTTCTAAAAATCCTCATGTTCAAGCAATGACGAAGGAAACAGTGGATTAGAATTTAAATTTCATATTGGTGTTCTTAGAGCAATAACGAACGAAGAAGAAATCGAAAACTAACGAATGCTTATAATAAAAAACTGAACGAAGAAAAATCCCTTTGAACAAATTTATGAGTTCATAGCCAATCCGTGGACTTAACCCCCCATGTGTAATCACTAGGGTGGACCTGATCAAGGGGGCAATTGTTTTCATTAGCAAATTTTTTATTGTATTTTTCCATTATTAAATCCAGTTCCAAAAGGAATTTGACTTCTTCGATGGTGGCTATAATTAGTATTTTATAACTTTCCGGCTGGTCTTCTAGCATTTTATAAGCCATCTGTTCATTACATTTATAACTTAGATCTTACTTTCTTTTTTGGGTAACTGAAGGCTAACGTTGTTGACTTGATGATTATGTAGACATATAATTAGTAAGACCATTATAATAATACATTCAATTAATACAATGTTCAACGACCAACTTGGCTTTAGAAGTCAAATGCCGCCATCAAAATGCCGCCATCAACTTGTATAATTATTCTATTCACTTTCATCCCCAAAGCAAAAATGAGCACCAACAATGAGGAGCTTAATCTGGTGGTACTTGTGATCACCATTTCATTAGCGATCTTAGCTACATTATGGTACAAGTCTACACCTTCGAGCTCCTCTAATAGTGCACCATCGTTGCCACCAGGTCCCCGTTCTTTGCCAATTGTTGGCTACATTCCATTTCTTCGTCCTGATGAGTTACACAAACAATTCACCGATATGGCTCATACCTATGGACCCATCTTTAAGTTCCATTTAGGAAGCAAACTACACGTGGTGATAAACAATCTGGAATTAGCAAAGGCGGTGGTTCAAGACCAAGATGAGACGTTTGCCAACCGGAACCTAACAATCGCGGCCTCAATAATAACTTACGGAGGCCAAGACATAGTGTTTTCCAATAACAACTCACACTGGCGTAACCTTCGTAAGATATTTGTCCAAGAGGTCCTAAGCAACACGAATCTCAAATCTTGTAGTTCTTCCGACGGATGAAGTTAGAAAAACCATCAAGAATGTTTTCAATAAAACGGGGACTAATGTCAACATTGGTGAGATAGCTTTCTTGACTGAATCAAATGTCCTAACACGCATGGTTTGGGACGACACATCATATAAAGGTGCAAAAGAAAGCAATCTTGTCGCTGAATTACAGATGGCAGCTTCCAATATCCTTCAGATTATGTCACGTCCTAATTTGTCTGATTTCTTCCCAAGTCTTGCGTGGTTTGATCTACAAAGTGTCGAGCGAGACATGAAAAAGACACTTAAGAACTTGGATCAAATTTTCACAAGCATTATTGAAGATCGAGTCAAATCTAACTCCAAGAAGTCACAAGATGGAATTGGGTATGATGTGAGGAAGGACTTTTTACAGATCTTGTTAGATCTCAAGGACCAACAAGATGCTTCATCGCTTAACATCACACAAATAAAGGCACTTCTTCTGGTAATAATTCTTCATAACTATTACTACATTATTGAAAAGCCAACATGTTATACTTTAAACCTTTTAGAGTTTCTTCATAATAAGTGGGATGGGGTTGTATCTGTTGACGTATAACACCAACCTTATATATAAAGGGGGTAAAAAAAAACCCATATCCTCAACCTTTTATCAAAAGTGAGCATGGGGCGGGGTTGAGCGGTTTTATGGTAAAACCAAAAAACAAACCATATATTTCGGTTTTTGAAAACTACAAACCGTTTGGTTTTGGTTTTTCGGTTTCGGTTTTCGGTTTTTGACATTGAATCCAGTCGGTTTCGATTTTTCGATTTTTTTCTTACTTGACAACAAGCATGTTTTGATCTTATATAATGTTTATGATTCCGAGTTTTCAAGCACAAATATTTAAACAAATCTCAGTAGTAGCATAATATCCAGCAATCCAAAACTACGAAAAAATGCACAAAACAACCAAACAAGCTATAATATATAAACTGCATGTGTATGAGCTTTTCGTCCACAAAAACGTTCAAAGAACACTATTGTTTGAAACAAAGATATAATATCTATTCATGTATAAAAATTGAATCTATAGATAATAAATAACACTGCTGCTTTCTTTTTTTATAGATAAAATTGTATATTCAAATTTTTAAAATTATATTTTAAATATCTTATATAGATAAAATTTTATATAAGAATATATATAAAGGTGCAGCGCGGCTGTTTTCTTGGTTCGGTTTTTCCTATGAAACCAAAAATCGCCCCAAACATCCGGTTTTAATAAAAGTTAAAACCACTACTATTGGTTTGTGTATTGGAGCGGTTTTTTCGGTTCGGTTTTTTCGGCTTCGATTCTGTTTATCGGTTTTTGTGCTCACCCCTAATAAAATGATCCAAAAATTCCCTGTAAAACCAAGATACCTATTTTTTCGAGAATATGCAAAAGAAAATTGTAATTATTTTACGAATTTTTTTTAATCTCGCAAGGTACATTAAAATCTTGCAAGCTATGAGGCCATAGCAAAAAAATCAAGAGTTGTTGCAAAATTGTAACTAAATGTCACTAAAGGTGTCACCAAAAAGAATCGGTAACTAAAAAAGTTTCTTTCGAGTCTTTTTAAAATATAGTCACTAAAGTTTCGCTAAAATTTTTCGAAAGTGCAGAAATCTTGTAAATGTTCAAAAAATTCGTATATTTGTAAAACTGGGAATTTTTGGGCATTTAGTGAAATCATTTGAAAATATGGTATGTCATTTGCTCATATATAAACGTATCCAACAAAGTAAAATGAATATGTTGACCTGAGTCTAAGGTGAACATGATTAATAATTGGTTTGTATCAGGACATTATGATTGCAGGAACAGAAACAACAGCAACCCTCATAGAATGGTCAATGGCAGAAATTATGCAAGATTATAAGGTGTTGAAACGAATTCAAGAAGAATTAGCAGAAATTGTAGGAGTAAACAGCATTGTCGAAGAATCTCATCTCTCGAAACTTATATACCTTGATTCAACAATTAAGGAAACGCTAAGGTTGCATCCTGCCATCCCACTCCTACTCCCACATTCACCAAGTAAGGATTGCACGGTAGGTGGGTACACAATCCCAGAGGGTTGTACTGTATTTCTGAATGCTTGGTCAATCCAACGTGATCCTCGATACTGGGATAATCCATTGGAATTTAATCCTGAAAGGTTCTTGACTAATGAAGGGACAAACAAATGGGATTACAGTGGAACAAACATGAAGTTCATCCCATTTGGATCCGGAAGGCGATTGTGTCCAGGTATTCCATTGGCCAGAAAAATGCAAATGTTTATCTTGGCTTCACTATTGCACTCGTTCGACTGGAGCTTGCCAAAGGGTGATGAGCATGACCTTTCTGAAGTATTTTGCATCACACTGAAGAAAAGAAAGCCACTTATTGCTATCCCGTCCCAAAGGTTGCCCGATGTGAGCCTCTATAATTAATCTTGTAGAAAGTATCCATATTGTTAAGATCCTTTATAGACAACTTTGTGTTTGAATACAAGTACTTTTGGATTGTTCCCAATGGTGTTTCATGACTCATTAATGAAACAGTTGCATCTGTGTGTAAGTTATTTGTTATGTTGATTGAATAGTATTTGTTATGTTGATTGAATGATGATCTATGTGTCAAGATTGCTTGCTGATAGTATGCTTTTTCCCTAATGAAAAGATAGAATAATATTGTTGTGTAGTTGACGGGATGCTATTATGGTATAAAAGTATGTTAGTAATTCAATTAACATTAAACAACTCCATTATTAATAAGCCAATGTCTTTTTGCGACCAGATTTTCAACCTGCTGTAATCGTATCTTTCAAGAGCATTCAAGTTCCTTGCTTGCTTCTAAGGCTACTAATAAAACATTAGATAATTCAGTGAACATGGTGTATAGTTGGAATTCTTGTTTTTTGACTGGTGATTTGTGTTATGTGTAATCTGAGTTCTAAGCCAACAAAAACAAAACTGTAAACAAGGTCATAATATCTTAAATTTAAGAGATTGAAAAGAAATATATGGCACCATACTATAGGAGGCCGTGTGTAACCATCTGGATCGCTTCGAAACTTGGGTTTAGGTAAAACGGTAATAAGTGGCAGTGTTCATTGCGAAATTGCAAAGGGTTGCACATATGTAGTTGTACGTATTTGATTTTTCTTTTTAAGTTGGTATTTTTGTAACATGTATGTTGTTCTCAGCTACTTTTTCATGTTTTTAGTTGTGTGACAACCTAAATATATAGACGCCTATTTACATAACTTATTTGTTATATCTCTAGTTTAACAGTAATTGAGATTCTTAAATAACAAAACAGAGCCCAGAACAGGACTGAACTACTGTTTCGACAGTCTTTTATCACCCTAGACCAACTCAAACTGATAAAAGACTAAAGATTAATACCCCTATTAATAAATTGATGAATTGCAAGATGAGCTTAATCCATAGTTACAACCTTTGAGTCAATGAAACACTGCTCTGAACACTTCAGAGCTACCCTGCTTTTGATATTTGTTGGGCCATTTCAATGCCCTTCAGTATCTCAATAGGATTTGAACATAAAATAGCTCAACTATAACTAAGCCACCGAAGAAAATATTTAGCACAAACTCCTTCAGAGTTCTTGAAGAATAAAGTGTCTTCATTTCAGCTTTGATGCGGTAAGCACAAGATCCGAAAGAAGAAGTTCAGTTCAGTGTGGTTGGCAATGGCACACTGAACAATGTCTGATCTCCTCATTCTCAAAGAAGTTGGGCAAAAGAATCTCTAGCTTCTAGAATGTCAAATGCGGGAAAAAGATTTACTTTATACAAAAGGATAAAGCAAATCTTCTTGGGAATGACTACCTTCCAAAGTAGGTAAGAAATTACAAAAAGTGTACTCAAGTGTTCTCTAAAAAGACTTTACCTTGTACTTGAAACTGCTGCATTTAATGTAACCTCTCCCATTAGATGCTTAATACGTGTAAAGTAGGAACCCGGTTGTAACCCTAATTTCGTGCTATAAAAGAGAATGTTTGTCAAGGAGTAAATACACCTCTTGCAAATAATGTGATACACATTCAAGAGCATTTAACTCCTCGAATGTAACTTAGTCCGTTGAACATTCAACGAGTAATTAAAGTTCTTACTTAAACAAAAACTAGGGTTTTGTGTTTAAGTCATAGAAGAGATCACCACAATTGTCATTCAACTATAATTGGTATTTCGCAAGCAATCCTTGTCAAATTCTTTGATTTATTCGAATAAGAATTTTTAACATTGAAAATTATATTGTGTTATTGTGTTTAAATTACTTTACGTATTATTGCTTTAAAGTGTTTTAAACACTTCATTTTTTTGCATAATAAGTGATTTAACTTAGTTCTTAAGTTATACTCACTTAATTGGGAACAACAACATCAAAGTGTGGAGCTTGGTAATTAGTTATAATACTCATGCACGCAAAAGTTTTTTTTTTTTTTCTTTCTAAAATTAAAATTAAGTATGTTAAATTGTATCACTTGTTAGTATAATCAATATTTTCCTTAATTAGTATCCCTTGTTTGACTAATGTAAAATGTGACACTCTTTAAAAGCCATTTCTCCTAATCTTGTGCATTTGATAGGTGGCTATAAATATCCTAGCTTGGTTACAATGCAATCATATGATCATAGTCAACTATTTATGTTGAAAGGTGGCCATGAATATCGTAGCTTGGTTATTATTCAGCCATAATCACCTACTCGTGTTGCATTTGTGTATCAAATCTTCTAACGGTCTAACCTGATGTCAAAAACGATGAATCATAAGTCACCCTTTCCTACACTCAAACATACCCATAAAAAAAGGAGAAGCTGATAACCTTGTTGCGAATATAATGGGTAAAAGAGGAAGGGGTTAAATGGGGCAATCCAAACATATAATTGGTTATGTTCTAGGCCATCGAGCAAAGGTCTCTGTGATACATAAGAGGGAATAGTTCGATTCGATTTATTCCAATGGTAGACATGTAAGACTAATTTTCTTGGTTTCTTGTCTCAAGTTAATTTTCTATTAGGTGCAAACAACCTTGAAAAGGGAAAACTTTACTTTATTTAATTCCTCGTGGTGATAGGTTCAAACCTCTTGAACTAGTTGACCAAAAGGTCAGAAGCCATTTGAACAAACATGCAGCTTAGAGTTTTATTACTTTTATATGCTCAACTATTGAAAAAAATTATAAATTACACAACTATATGTTGAGTAGAAACCCAAATGTCAGAAGAAAAGTAATAAATTGCCTTATATTTAATAAAATATAGTAAACGAAGTTTGAAACTTACCTATATTAGTTATAAACGGTATAAGATCCTCTCTCTTATTAATTATTTTAAAATTACCATAAATAAAATTTTAATCAAATACAAGTTATCAAACATAATTTACAAGTATGTAAAGCACAAATCATTCTCATCCTAAAACACTATTTCTTACATAAAATTGATACACCTTTTCATCAATAAATACAATTCTCTAAGCACAATGTATACAGGCATGTAGTACAATTATCACTCTGAAATTAAGCAGCCTAAAACAAAATAACATTTGTTCGCCGAAAAATTTAGTCACATGATACCCGCCGCCGCATCGCGCGGACACTTTGCTAGTATCTTATAATAAAGAAAGGCCTTCTATAAATAGTATTACTTAAAAATTCACTATACTATTTATGGAAATACAACACATTTATCTTATTTAATACATTTAAGCCTAATTAATATTATTTTTAAACATTAAACACTAATTAATATTATTTTTAAAGCACCCTTATAATAAAAAATGCATATTATAATACACATTGTACAAACAAATAAAACACACAACGCTTTATACAATTTACATGCTACTAAGTCAATGGTACATATGATTTTGAAAACCGGACTGGACCAACGGGTTCAACCGGAATCGAAAGTCGCCATTGGTCCGACTAGCCATTAAAAGCCGTTCAAAAACGAAACATAGATAACCAGTCGGAATCGGTAAAAATTGGTGAACTGGGTCGGACTAGGATTATGTTTTTCTCTGGTTAATCAGTTCGCTATTGTTATTTTGTTGGCCTCTAAACTTTAATCACAGAATACCCACCGCTGCAACACACGGGTACCCTTCTAGTTTTAATGATGAGTTCGTGTCTTATTCTTAAGTTCTGTAAGACTCCTAGCTGATGCAAACATGATAGCTTTGTCAGGGCATCAACCCCACAAGGTGAAGCTTCTATATTCTTTAGATACATATTTTCATAAGTTTGGCAACAATTTGAAAAAGAAACATAAAGTAAATCTACTAAGAGAATATTTGTGATTGCTTTTATGCTTTTCTGCTTATCTATTTTATTTAAGCACAAAAGCAGTTTTTTTATCCAAACATTTCCTGCTTATTCGTTTCTTTTTTAAGTAGAAAAACAATATTTCATAAGCGGGTAAGGAGCTGCATATTTCGTATTTTTCATTTGAAATTTAGTTTAGATGGGTTTTTTTTTCTCACATTTAACTTAAACACTTTTTGTATATAAATTTAATTGAAAGTTTCTATCAAAAGAATTATTTTTACCAATATTTTTGCATTTTTTACAAAATAAACAAATCGAAATACTAACTTAATAATCATTTATTTCTAAATAGCTTGTAAGTACTTCTTGTAAAGCAGAAGATGAAAAAAAAAAAAAAAAAAAAAAGGCCAATCTCAAACATCCTCAAACACTTACCATGGAAATAGGTTTTCTATCTTGTTCTAATATTAAGGTAGAGTCATGTTCTACTCAAATGGAACTCACTGATTCTACTATGCCAGCTAGTCGTAAAAACCTATTCTTGATTGTCAAAAGCAAACATTATCTTGTTATAACAATTAAATCAATTTAATTTTAAATCATCATAAGTATAACGACTTACACTATGTTGTAGCTCTTATGAAACTTAGTTAATCACCAGAATCTCTTTGTTCAAACATTTGTAATGACGTACAAAACCCTATTTTAGTGTTTGTTATAAGACTTTTTGTTACATGTGATTGAGCTAAGTGTTTCGTGTGAGAGTGTGAATATAAGGAATGGGGTAAACCCGTGCACTGTTTTGACATAATTAATTGTCTATTAGTGTTGACTAAAAAACGAACAATATAACTTGTCGTAAATGGTAATACTTGTTGGACTAAAATTAGGAGTTAAAATAGGAGGTGTTTTGTATATAGGTTTAAAACTTAGCCTAATAAAAGATGCACAAGACTTAGACACGAATCAAATTTAGTTTAAAATTTATCATCTCAAGTTTCTTATAAAAACGTTATAACAATGTTTATATGTGAATTTTTTGGTTTATGTAAACTACTCAATTTGGATGTTTTGTGAAATGTGTTGATAAATGTTCAAAAGTAACTTGGAGATTATGGTATCTAGATATGGTTTACACAAATCCTAGAATTAACAAAAACAACGTTGTTTTCGAACACTTAAAACAGATTTATTTTCACAACTTTTAAATCTTACTTGAATTAGTACCTTGTTGTTTGTACATTCTATAAAATAATCACTTTAAAGTGCAATCTATCCATGAGCTTGACACTATACACTGTGTTCTCAAGTTAGTTTTATAAAAGAAATGGAAAGTAATGAAAGAAAACAAAAAATTTATCATGTTCTTGAGTTTTTTATAAAGAAAAAGGAAGTAAAAGTAGAGAGATTTTTAGGCTATTTGGAAGTAATTGGAAGTAAAGTGTTTCCTCCTAAAAGTGGGAGGAAAGTGTTTTACTTTACATTACATCCATTTTTTTTATGAACAAAACTCAAGAACACACCGTAACTACACGAATGTATTCTCACTAGCGATCTCGGAATTCATCACAAAAGAAGTTCTAGAACCTATTATACTACCGGTACACTCACTAAGCATTAAAGATGAATGATTTTATTCCTAAAGATCTAGGGGCGAACCTCACATTTTTGTGGTGGAATTTGAGTATTATACGATTTTTGTGCTAGTCATATAACTCCTATTTATGAGACGCTTTATTAAGACTAAAGTTTTATTTGTAAATGCCATAAAAAATTTAATTTAGGGCTAAAATTACCCTAACAAATATTTCTTATAGTTTATTACACAATTTACCAAGAACAAGGCAAAAATCAAGTGAGTGAATAGTTTCTAAGTTCCCGTTTTATTTTTCCTCCCTACACTTAAATTGAACATTGTCCCCGATGTTCCCCAAAAGTATCAAAGTAATGATAGATAAAGGTAAAATAAAAAAGGAAAGAAACTAATACTCTCCTGATTAGCTCGGTAGGGTATGTGTAGAATTGCGTTTTTATCCTCTTCCAAGAAGAATAAGCAAGTAATAAGTGTTGCTTATATCATGTACTTCATCTTCTTGTCTAATATAACCTGCACACTTATAAGAAAATAAAAACGAAACCTCGCGCAAAATCGGCGGTAAAAACTATATAAAAACAAAACTACACTACAAAGCAAGTAAAGATATAATGCTTGTGAAATGGATGTTTGCATATTTTTGGAAAATGAAGAATTGGAAATTTCCAAAAATTACAAATTAGACAGAAACCGAAACATCTGGAATCTGTTTATACATTTCCTGACACCGTCGGGTGTTAATCCCGACGCCGTCAGGTTTTCCTGACAGAAAGAGTCCGATGCATTTTCTGGAAAAATTACTTCTTTTAAAGACCTAGAAAAGTTCCTGCAAAACATCCATTGTGACTCGATACAAGCATTTGACTCTAACAAACACACATATATATACAATTCAAATTCTTACTAATCTCATGTTCATGTTAGTTCTAAAAACACATGTGATCTTCCCTACACTTATCTCTTTGTAAAATACCTTTGTATGCAATTAAGACGAAGTTAAAAACAAAATAAAGCATTTTCACAAAATAGTATAAACATGAGAATTAACAATAATGGAAAAGATATATAAACACACAAAAAAGAATGAAAAAAAAACAAGCAAACAAATAAACATGGTTTGCCTCCCAAATAGCGTTTTTCTTTATTTATGAGTCTTGTAGCTAGACTCGAAGTCATACCACTACGTACCTATGTAAGTGAGTTCATTCTTAAGGACATCGGTAGGATCAAACTTCTCTTTTAATTTCCTACTAGTATGTTTAGTACGGTACGTCTTCTCAAACTTCTCACCATTAGGATCATAGATTATCATTCTAATGTGACACTCTCCTTTCCCATCACTAGGTGGCTTATCCCAGTTCCACTTATGCTTAGGCTTATTGCTCTCAACTTTCCATCTATTCATACAAAGATTACTAGGCAAGGTTCCTAGGAATTCGATAATCTTCCTAAACACTAAAGTATCCTCGAATGGATTCACCTCAATGTCCCTAGCTAATTGTTGCTCTAATTAAGATGTGTTATTCATGAATGACTCTTCTAGATAGAAAGGTCGTTGAGGGCGTACGCAATCTCGGGTTATTACTTGGAGGGGAAAAGAAGTGAAGTGGAGGGTGAAGGGAAAGATGGTAAATGATGAAGAAAGAAAAGTAAAAGATTGTTTGTATTCTGTATAAAAATTCTAAAAAACACACATAAATTTTGGATTCTTCCTGTTCATTTCACTTTCTTCTCTAAAAATATCTTGAGAAAGAGTTTTAGTCCATAGTGAAAGAAAGATGATTTGTACACTTTAAAAAATGATTTGGACATTCAAATTGTGAGTGTTTGGATATTAATACCCTTTCAGGATAAACATAATTACAAATAATGTGAGAGTATAATTGTCCAAACACTCACAATTTTGAGTGTGCTTTTGAGAGTGTACCTCTCTCCATAGTGAAAAGGGCCCTACTTTAATTATCAGATAATGCCTAATGATTGGATAAAAGTACAAAAATGACATGAGATCGATGCTTGATTATTTTGAACTATATTCAAAGACAGAACCCACTATCATTAATATCACGTAATATCTTATCATTTTAGATTTATACCACACAATCCTACGGCCACAAATATCACACAAATAATAAAAACAAATTGGCAGGAATTTGTAGACATCCAATTTGGACAAGTTCATTTATTTCGTTTTCCGTTGAATTTGGAAATCTTTAATGTTGCACGCAAATTTCAACACCTACCCGCACATCAAAGATGAAAGAAAAACAACTTGTTGCATGGATGCAATGTATTCATTTTCTAAAATTAAATCATTCAAAAGTTGAAACAAAATTCCTATCACATTTTCATAGCTCCAGATTGATCAAGCAATTAGATATTTGGGTTGACTCTAGTAATCCATTCTGAGGCAGCCTACTTAAGTCCTTCATCCTCAAACTTCTTATAATATAAAGCTTGATAGGGAACTGATTTTTTTTTTATTGATATAACATAATGAAAAGTAAGATTTTCAACAAATTTGTGCTTCATGCTTTGTGTATTTTGTCACGACAACTGCTAGTAAGTGCATCAATAAGGATAGACAAGCTCTTCTTGATTTCAAAGCTAACCTTGAAGACCCTGAAGGGCGACTCTCTACATGGAGACCTGAAGAAGATGAGTGTTGTAAATGGAGCGGTGTCACGTGCAACAACACAACAGATGGTGTCACAGAGCTGGTTCTGTCCAACTTTTATACGGAAAGTGCTATTGGAGGTGAGATTAGTCTTCCTTTGCTTAACTTAAGCTACTTGAATCATCTTGATCTTTCTGGAAATTCTTTTAATGGAACCATTCCTAGGTTTATTGGTTCGTTGACCAATTTAAAGTACCTTAACCTTGATTCAAATTCTTTTTATGGAATCATTCCTCCAGAAATTGGAAACCTCACTAACTTACAAGGGCTTTCACTTAGGTCCCTTGGAAACTGTACGATTGAAAAGTGAGATTGGTTGTTGTTGGACAAAACCGCCAACAACCCGAAGCTCGATCGCGGAACGCTAGATCACGAGTTGTATCGAGCACAAGTAGCAAACACGAAAGACACGATATACTATAAAGAACCGACAAGAATATGCACACGTTATACCCTCGTACCAAACCTTTATTAAAAAACCTAATAAAGCTTTACAACGAGGAAGAAGAATGAATAACTAGCATCCCCCTCATCCCTATTTATAGAGATGAGGGATAGAAACCTTTCCTAATTCAAATAGGAAACATCCTTGGCTTGCACTCCAAGCTACCTAATCCTAGTTTATGTCTAACACCTAATCTTATTACAAAGTACAATTAAGTTCCTAATCTATATTTAAGTTTACTACTAATATATAACAATTTCCACCTTAGGAGTAATACTTAAACATAACCGATACTCAAAGACCTTTTCCTTGTACTGGAACCTCGGACCGGGGACCACCTTTCGACCAGGCATTGTACTTCATGATTTTCCAAGATTAGCTTTTTAGACTCTTCACTTTCTTCTTTTCAAAGACATTACTCTCTGCCCCTTTTGACCAGTACTCGGTTACCATAATGTATGCCCCTTTATACCAAGGTGTACCTTTTCTGTCCTTTAAAGCAGCCCGTGTTTGTCTTTTCTTCAAGTTGTTTGTCCTCCAACTTTCTTTGAGCCATTGCAGCATCATCGTTACTATCCCGAACAACCTCAGCCGATTTTCCTGAGCTCCCTGCAATTCCACCTCAAACCAAACACGTTCATTAACCTGTACTCCATGGACTCCTGTTTTAACACCAGGACCAAACCCAACTTGCTTGTGACCAAGTTGTTTGAACCCAACTTTTTTTTGACCAAGTTGTTTGAATCCAACTTGTTTTGAACCTCCATGATTTTGTACACCAAAAGTCTTCACTTTTGCTTCAAGAGTATATACACAGTTCTTTCCGATCCGGTCATCATAACCGGCAACCTTTGATCACCTTGATTTTACCCAACCGCATCTTCACAAAGATAACCCTCTTTTTCAGAGTACCCAATGAAATCAAGCTCCTTCTAACCTTGGAACATACCGACATCTTCCAAAGATAAAGCTTGAACCATCATGCAACTATATCTTCACTTTTCCTATTCCTTTAATAGTGCATGTCCTGTTATCACCTAACTGAACCGAACCACCATCAATATCCTTGAAGTTATACAAGAAATCCCTCCTAGGTGTCATATGATAAGACCCCACCTGAATCCATTACCAATTCAGCCATCTCATCATTACCGACCACCATCAAGCTTCTCCAAGTAGGCGTTACCCGTCATCAGAAGAATCGAATCTGATCATGCTTACCCTTTTTGACGAACCCACTTGACTTCTTCTTTGGACAGTCTCTCTTCAGATGACCCTCTGAATGACATATGAAACACTTTAGTTTACCAGTTCCACCTCTTGACTTAAACCGCTGAACTTCCACCGAATGAGCTTTCCTTGAATGATCGACTCCCTTTACATATAACCCGTCACCAGTTTCTTCCTTTGTGCCTTCAGTTCTTTTCTTCAACTCCCTTGAATTCAGAGTCCCAAGAACATCTTCCATTGTTAAGGATTCCCTCGCATACAACAATGTCTCCACAAAGTTTTCGTAAGACGATGGCAACGATGTAAGTAACATAAGTGCCTGATCCTCATCCTCAATATCGACATCAATATTCGCCAAATCAAGTATCAACTTATTAAACTCGTCTATATGATCACCCAGTTTCGTACACGGACTCATATAGTATGTGTACAACTTCTTTTAGGATACAGTCTGTTTGGTAATGACTTAGTCATATAAAGACTAGTCAACTTCGTCCAAATTCCTGCAGCAGTTGTTTCCTTGGTAACTTCCCGTAAAACCCGGTCTTCCAAGCATAGAATCAAGGTATTGTATGCCTTCTTCATCAAATCAGCCTTTTCACCTGCTTCCATGTCCTCGGGTAATGTCTCTAATGCAGAATCACCTCCCAGCTGTACCATTAAAGCACACATCTTTATTTGCCATAACCCGAAGTCATTCTTCCCATCGAATTTTTTGACGTTAAACCTAGTTATCGAACTAGCCATTCTTCTTTAACCTTGCTAAAAACCTTGTCAAGTTGTTTATTAACCAACTTTACCGACAAGCCTCACAAGCCGTGTGCAATATTCCCCCTTGTTGCTATAAACCCTTCTTGCAAATCGAATTAATTAGAATAACCCTAAATCCTCGATTTAGAACAAGCAAACCCGATCATAAACTTGAACCCCAAGCTAACCACGATCGAAACTTGAACCACAAGAACACCACAACAAGAACCTTTGATTTAATCGACTTTTATAAAACCTTCAGTTTAATCGTATTTTAATCTAAATAAAAACGACTATCGAAGTCGAGTTATAAAAAGTCAATAACCTTTTTGATGTGAATAAAAATTTACGTCACTTTTGTAGTAGAATTGAGATACTTTCACCCACGTGGTATAAATTTAATATTATTTATATTAAATAACCCACGTGGGTTTTTAAAACATAAAAACTTATCTTCCAACTCTCGTCTCAAACCTTCGTTTTCCTCTCGACACCGATCGCTACTCGAAAGATGATTCGAAACCCAAAACCGTTTTTTTTGCTCTTACCACAAAACCAACTCGGCACCTCGAACTAGCACTCGAACTTCGATGACCACAATAACCGCGGCTCTTGATACCACTTGTTGGACAAAACCGCCAACAACCAGGGACGGAACCAGGGTGGGTCCCGGGGGGTCCCGGGACACCCATGAAATTTTGCGGCGTAGTGTTAATTTTTGTGCAAATCATCGATTTTTCGTAAATGCACCTGGTCTCAAAAAATTATGTTCCTCATTTTGTATAATTTTTCGTAAATGCACCTGGTCAAATTGTGTCCTGGTTCCGTCCCTGCCAACAACCCGAAGCTCGATCGCGGAACGCTAGATCGCGAGTTGTATCGAGCACAAGTAGCAGACACGAGAGACACGATATACTACAGAGAACCGAAAAGAATATGCACACGTTATACCCTCGTACCAAACCTTTATTAAAAAACCTAATAAAGCTTTACAACGAGGAAGAAGAATGAATAATTAGCATCCCCCCTCATCCCTATTTATAGAGATGAGGGGGTAGAAACCTTTCCTAATTCAAATAGGAAGCATCCTTGGCTTGCACTCCAAGCTACCTAATCCGAGTTTATGTCTAACACCTAATCTTATTACAAAGTACAATTAAGTCCCTAATCTATATTTAAGTTTACTACTAATATATAACAGTTGTCTCATATATCTCATTTGGAGCAACTTAGTATAGATGATAACTCTCTAGCCAAAGTAAATAATTGGGTAAATTTGATTCTGGGTCTTGGAAAACTATCAACTTTACGTTTGGGCGGATGTAACCTCTCAAATGTCATGCATCCATATACTTCATCTTTCAAATCTTCTTCGTTGTCTATTTTTAGCCTTTATCTCCCAAACAACAATCTAAACTCATCCATGTATCGTTGGTTTTTCCCATTGATTAGCAATAAACTTCAATACATCCATCTCGCAAACAATAAATTAGAGGGGATACCCGAATATTTTGGTAACCTTTCTAGTCTGGTATCTTTATATTTCTATGGAAACCCGACATATGTTGGATTTTCTGATTTTATGAACAAATTGGCCGGATGCACATCGTTTACATTACAAGTGTTGTGTGCTAGAAATTGCCAATTAACAAGGTCATTGTACGAGGACATCAAGAAGTTCTCGTCCCTAAAACACTTGCACGTAGCTTATAATTGTTTAAATGAAACTATAAGTAAAAGTTTGTGGGAACTATCAAAGCTTGAAACGCTTGACATTTCTTCCAATCATCTTAGAAGTCCTATCTTTTTTTTTGGTTAACCATGGTTTCCGACCTTTTGACCGACTAATCCATGGGGTTTGAACCTACAGCCACACAAACTCAAACCAGGTAAAGCCCTCCCTTTTCAGGAGAACGGCGTGGCCACTTTAAGATTGTTTGCACCTAGCAGGAATTGAACTTGAGACCTCACACATTTTAGAGTGATAATCACAAGCCCTTTTGCCACTAAGCCACCCTTGAGTGGTTTAGAAGTCCTATCTTTGAAGACATTGGAAAGTCAAATCTTTCTCATATTGATCTTTCAAACAACTCACTCGATGGAGTTCCTGTTACCTCCAAACTTTACATGTTAAACCTTTCTAATGTGGATTGTATTGATTTGAGCACTTGCAAGCTAGGTCCAGTATTTTAAATGGATTCAAAAATTGAAAAATCTTTCCCAACTCAATATCGCCAAAACTAGAATTTTAGACACAATTCCTTTGGAGTTTTGGAACTCATGGCTCAATCGATTAACTTATTTGAATCTTTCTTCCAACAACATTACTGGGGAAGTTCAAGATTTGTTATCAAATTTTGACCTTCATTTGTCAATAGATTTGAGTTCCAACAACTTTTCTGGCTCTATATTGAACGTTTCTACCACTTTGGAAACGTTAGATCTCTTTGGAAACAAATTCTCTGCAGGAATCACATTTTTATGCCAAATTGTTGATGGCTTTATAACCTTTCTTGATCTCTCAGACAACACATTTAGAGGACATATTCCAGACAATTTGTGGCATTTCAAAAGACTTTACTTAATCTTGGACACAACAATCTGTTTGGAAGGCTTCATGCATCTATTGAGTCATTGATCCAACTCGAGGTGTTGTGTTTATACAACAATGAGTTTTCTGGAGAACGGCCTTCGTCTTTAAAAAATTGCACGAATATAAACTTCCTAAATTTGGGGGCAAACAAGTTTTCGGGTAATGTGCCTGTTTTTTGGGTAAAGGGGATCACCCGGGTAATGGGCCTGTTTGGATTGGGGAAAACTTATCCGGGTTGTATGTGTTGGAATATGTAATTTATAAAACGCGTATGTCCGGATTCGAACTCGTGACCACGGGGTTGCACACAGTACGAATGAGAATTAAAGTTAAATAATTAATGTAAAATTATTACAATTAATTATATTACACAAAACCGACTAACGATCGTTAAGTATTTAACGAAAAATGACTAACGGTCGTTAAATGTAAAGAGAATGACTAATAGTGAAATTGTTATAAAAGGAAAAGATTTGAGTTTTCCCTTTGGTCTATGAACGTTTTGGGGAGGGTTTTCCAACCCAAAACCCTAACTTTTTCCCAAAGTTTTCCATTCACTATATAAGCAAACCTAGGGTGAGAGTTTAGGGTTAACTTATGTGCACACACATTAACCTAAACTCTACTCTTTTTCTCTCTTGCATAATTGGCCGAACACCCCTAATTTATTAGGGTTTTGGTTTTGTTTTTCTAAAACAAGTTTTGTGTTGTTAGATCTAGAAATCTCTTTAATTCGTTTGTTAATTCGTGTGTACAAGAACGTGGTGTAACGCACTATTATTATATCAATTGGTTTGAGTTATAAAACGGTAAGGGATAACTCTTTAAACCATTCTACTTGAATTGAAGAGATCTAGCCAATTGCAAGAGGTATGTTACGCTTTATTTTCAATTAATTAATTGCAATTATATGAAGTCTTCCGCTGTGTGTACTCTGTGGTGTCTTGCTTATTATTTTGTATGTCAAGTCTAATAACCTCAACAGTGGCATCAAGAGCCAGATATAATATGTAATTAATTACTAAAAACACATAAAAAACGAATAATTGTATTGTGTTATTATTTATATGTTGTAGATCTAGGGTTTTTTTGTAATTTTTTTTAATTGGATTAGAAAAACCCTAGGTTGCATGCAATATTATGTGTTTATTGCGTATCTATGATGTGTTGCAATAATTGCTATGTGTTAACTTCCATGATAAAAACATGCATGTTTTGTCATGGATCTAGTTATTGTATGCTTTACTTGGATTAACTGTATACATATGATTAATAATTTTGATAGATCTAAAATTGGGGAAGACCTCAATTATTATTAATAATTCAATTACATGCTATGTGATATTTGTTTAATTTTGACTTACGCAATCGATGAATCGATGCATGTGGCTCACCTTATACGGGTGAGAGTCTTAATATTAAACATATACGTTAATTTAGATTTAGAGTTTATTATTAATAGGATTTATCAAAAAGGTTTGCATGTGGCTATTGATATGCATGATTAATTGTTAAGTTATGTATTCATTGTTTATGTGTTTATTTTTCAATACTAGCTTGTTTGTTTTGTGTGACAAGTTGTGAACAACGATATTTTTATAAGGCATAATTTTATGTATATCCTTGTAAATTTCAAAAATTACATATATATCCTTTTTACCAGTTTTTGATGCATAAAGTACAATGCTTTTAATGCATGAAAAGGATATATATGTAAATTTTGAATTTTGCAATGATATATGTGTAAATGCTCCTTTTTATAAGAAAAATAATCTGATCTAAACAATGGTGAAACATGTGTTATTTAAGCATAATAGTCATAAACGTTTAATTGATTGATGTTTAGGTACAAATAGTTAGAACGGCGCACCCATTAATGACAAACTATAAGAGAGGTATAAGTAGGGGTGTTCATCGGTTCGGTTCTCGGGTTAATCGGTTTATTCGGTTCGGTTTGTTCGGTTAATTGTTTTTGGGTCATAACCGAACCGAACCGAAAATATTTGTAGACCGAAGAACGAACGAGGAACCGAGTTCACCGAGTTCAGTTCGGTTATGGGTCAAAACCGAAAACCGAACTTATATATTTTTTTAATTTAATTAAATAGATTTTGGCAAAGAAAAAATTTATTTCAAGTATAAAAAATGATTTTTTATATTAAGATAAAATTTTAATGGTATTTTTGTGTATATAAGTATATATTAAATATATAAAGTGTTTTTATATATAAATATATATAAAATATATATATATTTATATAAATTCGGTTTTCGGTTCAGGCAGCCAAAACCATATCCAAACCGAAAACCGAATTTTTAGTTCGGTTCGGTTTGGTTTTGACAAATTCGGTTCGGTTACAAATTCGGTTCGGTTTTTTTCGGTTCGGTTCGGGTTCGGTTTTCGGTTTATTCGGTTATTACCCGACCCATGAACACCCCTAGGTATAAGGTTGGTACGCATTAAATTGTGACCTTAAAGAAGTGGGTATATAATATGCTTCGTGCTGACCTAATTCTTCGCTCCTTTGTGCGTCTTAATGGAGTTACCAAGTATTCCTATATAATGTGCATAACATCTTAAGGGTAAATTAACCTTAAAATCTACGCGCCACTTTCGTGGTATTTATCGGAATAACTTGGGTCTTATGACTCATGCAGCAGTAAGATATAGTGGTAATTAAAGGTAATTCTTTAATTAGTTAACCAATACCTTGATTAAAGTTTGATTATTAAAATCTTAAACATTAAAACACGGATATAACTGTTTTAAAGATAAATGCATAACATCTTTGTTTATATTTGATTTGACACCAAAATCAAATTTATTACCCTTAAATTAAGTTATATGTCATCCAATGAAACAGAAACACCTGAGATTGCCTTTTATTTGCGCGAGAACGTGACTTAAATCGAAATCAAAGGGTAAAATATTCACGTGTGTCGTGAACGGGCATGAATGATTTTGCAGTTTCTTAAGTTGGACAACTTTTAGTTTTGTAGTGAGAGTCAGGAACTCAAGGAATAAGATGGGGATAAAACATGCTTACATTGCAACTGTTGTTGGCAATATGTAAATCACATAAATCTAGGAGTTGCAATTTGAAAATTGGCAATTGAGGTTCGATTCGTACCATTTTGAATAATTTCATTACTAGCAGATCAACTGATGTGATGAAACTATGTCAATTTGGATCTTAGTTTTTCAGTGAAAATTAAATGGTTATATGTTTATGAACCGTTGGTATTTAATTTTATTGAAAATGTTAATTATCGAAAATACTAAAATTGAATTTTGTAATTCTTTTGAATGTATTAATGCAACATTTAACCGTAAACGTGGTTTAGTCTTTTATTAGTAAATTGATCCATTATGCTTTCAAACAAATGTTTGATCGAGAAAAATTTACTGAAAAGACAAACAAAGTCTCTTTTTCATGGGAGAAGAATGAGACTCAATCATATTCTTTTTCATGAATGAGAAATGTATAATAGGAATATTTGAATTGTCTAAATTCTAATGTAACTCATAGCAAAGAATTGCACATCTTATTTTCCATAAAGAACTCATTATCCTCATTTGGTGAATGAATTTTTTTGTAACAAACATGACTCTTGGTTAACTAGAAAACATGTATATGAGTTACTAAATTAGAAGCTAGACTAATTACTGTGAAAATTAGTAAAAGACAAACTAGCATAATTTATCTAGTTGTTTTGCTTTAGCCTTTAAAGGTGCTACATACCAGTATAGGAATGGTAGGCGTATTAAGGAAGAAATTGCATACCCAATTTTTAGAGTTAATAACATGGATGGATAACCCATCATTCAAAAAGTAGAATACACCTTTTAGTACCTAAGTATTTGTTACGTATGGTTCTTAAAAGTGTAGGAAAGTAAAAAGCAAGCATTTTGTTTTCGTTGGTTATGAAACACTAACAATGTTTTCAAATTCAGTGGGAGCATTGTGTTCCATTACAGAATAAGAAGTTGTTGTAACGATTTCTAATTCAGTGGGAGCTACAAGCCTTATTTGTTGTGTAGTAATCCAAATTATCTCTTGAATACCATGTAGATAATTACTTTCCAATTGTAGGCACTTATGTTTTTTGGTATAGTCATGTACGTTTCCTTACTAAACAATGTAGTCCTACATCTACTTGTTATATATATGACACAAATCATATTAATCAAATAAAAAAACGTATGTTGTGTTGTTTATCTGCTACATGATGTTATTCCATGCACAAGTGGGAGAGATCTTTATTGTGTGCAAGGTACATCACATATAAATATGATATAAATGGATTCTCTTGACAACAAGGTAAGAGAGTGACGTTCTAATAGGAATTATACATTTAAATGTGTATGATTGCCCTATTAAGAACATGTGTCATGATAATAACAAAGACTACTTTATTTTAAATATTTATGTCATTCAATATTTAAGAAACACTTGTAGTTACAATTTACGTTACGTGAGAACGGGAACTAGATTGTAACCCAAGGTAAAATATCCATATGTCGTGAGACCAAGCATGGATAATTTTGCAGTTTTTTATATTGAACATTTCATTGAATGACATAATTAAATGAAGTAATCTAATACTACTTAAATTTAAGTATTTATGTATTCTTAGAATGACATAAATAGATGAAGTAGTAAGTTAACTTGAAATTATTAATTGAAACCAAAAGTGGTGTTCATAATTACTTTAATTATACATGTTTATGATTTCTTTGTAAAGTCACAAATATGAAGTCTTTTAATTATTACAAGACTTATAATATAAAGTAAGACGTTAACTTGCTATGTCTTTTATTAAGACATATGCATGAAGTCAATGAGTTGATCAATGACTTATAACGTATAGTGGGATTATAACTGTTATGTCTTTTGACTTGGTCAAGAATACTTGTGTTGTAATGCATGCAATTGGCTTGGTAATTCTATTATACCATTAAGTTTTACTTGGTTGGTAAATAAGTAAGCCAGAGAGTAGATAGTTATCTTAAATATTGTTAGATTATCTTACAATATTAATTCTAATGAAATACCATAGTTTTATGGTGTGTTCAGTTAGAATAATTAAATTCTATTGGCATTGTTTGATTCAAGATAACTCTAGTTTCTTCCAAAAGCTATCAAGGTTAGTAGATTGAGTATGGATTGAATATACTCAATAAAACTCCAACCTAGAAGATTAATAAGACACCATTTTATTATGGAATATGATGAATCACATTGAGTTTTAAAATGAAGTTCTGAATTTATTAAACTACTTGTAAAGTGGGTTGTAACAAACTAATGTCAATATTTTTTGTAATATCCCAAAAGAGAATAATGTATTGTTGCCCTACTTGCTAAACAAGTTAAAGGTAATCTTTAAATTATTAAAGGCAAGTGAGAGTTTTGTTTAGATCTTGAAAGATTAAATTACAAAATACATAATCTTCTAAAATGCACTAGCTAATATCATGATGAGGCTAAATATGTAAATGATAGACCTCAATATGATGGAATTGTCATTCATAGATCTGTAACGATATCTCAAATATTTAATATACTGAGAAATATTAGTTACAGGCTCATGGTAAGCCTGTTAATAATGAATTTACCAAATCGTGAATTGTGGCAAATCAATCGTACTATGAATGTTGAGATGTTGTCCATAAAGATAATCAACTTTAGATACTTGGTTTATCTTAATGAAGATGAGTTTCTTCAAAGGATGGAAACCCTAGTGGTTTAAAATCTTTGTGTAGAAATCATATGGGTAATATTGTACACATATTTAATGCATGTCTAGTGATAATAATATTAATCATACTTGAGCAATTAACTATGATTGAATATTCTTTCCTAGATACATTAAATAGTAGTATAAAGATGATAATTGTCATACTTAGTTTCATTGATATGAAATTTTGACAATGAATATCAAAACTCTTTGTTGTGGAATTACTTTTGAGAGGACGATCAGTAATATAAAAGAGTTTTATGAATTCAAATAATCTTTGAATATATACAAACTGCAAGAATCCATGAATGGATATATGCATGCATCTAGCAGATGATTCTTATGTTTAATATTAAATCCATGTTTGATTTAATAATTAGAATAAGATAGCTCATAAGTATTCCTGAAAGCTAGTGAGAGTATTATTTTTTATTTTCTTAAATCTTATATGTTGTATGACATATGGGCAATTACATTCTGCCTAAATTAAGTTTTAGTTGGGAATGAAACTTCGCTTGTAAGATTTGGAAATAAGACATACAACCTTCGAATATATAGTTATTGTTATAAACATATGCGGTAAATAAATTAGTCTAATAGAACATGATGAATACATATCTTTGACAAGATAGAATATTAATGAGATCTTAAAGTCTAAATTGAAGATTCATCATGTACATCATGTTGTGTATAAGGTTGTTGTATCATGCTTGATTACAAGCTGATTCAACAACATAGTGATATTTATGTTTGGATTTAGAATTGCATTCCTCAGCCTGGAGTTGCTCCCAGATTCTATACAACAATTGTTGTGTAATTGTCATAGTCAACAAACTTGAAGTTTGAATGGCACCAAACAAATAATATTAAAAGTTTATGGATGTTTAAAGAGCATATTGTTATACACAATGATGCTAGTATAATTAAGATGACACTCAACTCTAGTCATGGTATCCTTGATGATGACTAGTTATTAAGGGTGAGCAAACGACCCGAACGGACCGGACCGACCGAGACCGGACCGACCACATTCGGTCCGGTCCTCGATCTATGCATTTGGGCTAATTCGGTCCTCGTTCCGGTCGGTCCGGTCCGGTCCGGACTACAAACCGACTATTTTGGCCTTAGCAGTCTCCAAACGGTCACGTCCGACCGACGGACCGACCGAGACCGGACCGGACCGACCACATTCGGTCTTGGTCTCGGTCCCGATTTTTACCTTAATTCGGTCTTCGGTCTTGTCGGTCCGGTCCGGTCCCGGACCGATGCTCACCCTTACTAGTTATGCTCAACTAAGAGCATAGTTGCGTTATACATTAAAGAATAAAGAATACTTTAAACTTTAAAGTTTTGAAAGATGATTGTCATAAAAGGGTGGTTAAGGATGTCACGCACCTTATGAAATATTATGACAATATCAAGATATGTGTAAACACATACAATATATTCACTTATTGAATTCTTGAAATAAGTATTCTCAAAATTCCTTTAGATCAAAGTTAGTTGAAATTATGCGTTGTCAACAAGTATGATTCTCATGACTTCTAGCAAAATTCATTAACTAATATTATCATGCATTGATCTATTTAGTATTTGGATAAAGATGTTAAACAATTATTATTTTTAATGAATTAAGGTACTTAATACGTTTAAATTCATTTATAATATTGTGTCCTATATTTGCATTTTTAAATCCTTGAATAACTCAATTTATTCTAAATAGTCCGTTGTCAATCAACGACATGGGAATGTTATTGAACTAAGACAAATCCGAGTTTTAGTTAGAATATACTTGAAAGTATATTGATGTGAAGCATGACTAATTTCAGATGATATTCAATCCATTGAATATAGGACTTATCCCAACCACATGCTCATACTTTATGGATCTTTGTCATTAAGTACATCGTAAATATTTATCATCAGACTTGAGATACCAGAGAAATGTCATGGGTGTAGTGCATTTCTGTGAGGCAATCTAACGCTGTACGTAACTGGTAGTTATAAGGGCTGTTTTCAGAAGTGTTGCGAAATTTATGAATTCTGCTCGTAGTCAAAACATGATTTGTTTCCTTCAAATTTGTTTTGAAGTATAATACTGCTGGGCCCCTTGTAGGGTTGACAAGATGTTTGCATGGCCATGCCCAAGGTCTTCTGGAATACGTTCAGAAGAATTGGTAATCTTGTTCAATCATATAAAATGAGAAACAGAATAGTTAATTAGGAAATGAATAAGATCCATATTCTTATTAACATGGTATTAGAAATAAAAGGATAAATATGATGATGAATCATCAAATGGTTTTTTTCTACAGAAAACCATACACGAGTTGTACTGGGGGCATTGGCGTGTTGCTAGACGCTAACCAATGTCATTACACGTTTTGTAAACATATCCAAGTGGGAGCTGTTGGAATATGTATATATTTATAAGACGCGTATGTCCGGATTCGAACTCGTGACCACGGGATTGCACACATTACGAATGAGAATTAAAGTTAAATAATTAATGTAAAATGATTACGATTAATTATATTACACAAAACCGACTAACGATTGTTAAGTATTTAACGGAAAATGACTAACGGTCGTTAAATGTAAAGAAATGGACTATTAGTGAAATTGTTATAACAGGAAAAGATTTGGGTGTTCCCTTTCGTCTATGAACGCTTTGGGGAGGGTTTTCCAACCCAAAACCCTAACTTTTTCCAAAAGTTTTCCGTTCACTATATAAGGAAACCTAGGGTGAGAGTTTACGGTTAACTTTTGTGCACACACATTAACCTAAACTCTACTCTTTTTCTCTCTTGCATAATTGGCCGAACACCCCTAATTTATTAGGGTTTTGGTTTTGCTTTTCTAAAACAAGTTTTGTGTTTTTAGATCTAGCAATCTCTTTAATTCGTGTGTACAAGAACGCGGTGTAACACACTATTGTTACATCAATTTGTTTGAGTTATAAAACGGTAAGGGATAACTTTTTAAGCCATACTGCTTGAAGAGATCTAGCCAATTGCAAGAGGTATGTTACGCTTTATTTTTCAGTTAATTAATTGCAATTATATGAAGTCTTCCGCTGTGTGTACTCTGTGGTGTCTTGTTTATTATTTTGTATGTCAAGTATAATAACCTCAACAGTATGTTCTTAGCCTAAGATCAAACCATTTATTTGGAACCATCCCTATCGAATTATGTCAACTTGTGAATCTTCAAATCCTAGACTTGTCAATTAACAGTCTCAGCGGAACCATCCCCTCTTGTGTAAACAAACTTACCACCATGGTCCAAGAAGGATCATTATCGTCAAATAGTATACATAATTTGTTAGTTCCATCGTGCACTTCAAGAGGCGCACCTAGGTTATGCTGACGAACGGATGATCCAATGGCAAAGAAACATACGTCAGTTTACCACAAATCTGGGACTATTGAAGAGCATTGACCTATCAAGCAACAATCTAACATGACAAATCCCGGCTGAGCAAACTGATCTTCACAGATTGCATGCATTGAACATGTCAAAGAACGCTCTACTTAGTGAAATTCCGCCAAAAATTGGTCAAATGAAAAGTCTATTAACTTTGGATTTATCTAGAAACAATCTTTCAGGACGGATACCATCAAGCATGTCTCAGATGACTTCCTTAAATTACTTAGGCGCGTCATATAATAACTTGTCGGGAAGAATTTCATCAAGCACGCAACTCCAGTCCTTTGAACCTTCAAGGTACACCGGAAACAGAGAACTATGTGGACCTCCCGTCACAAAAAATTGTCCCGGAGATGAAGATTCAGAAGCGACACCCACTCTTGGTGAAAATGACGATGATGGGAAAGTCATAGATAGCTGGTTTTATATTGGTGGTGCCACTGGTTTTCCTATGGGACTACTAGTGTGTAGCACTTTACTTCTCAACCGTCGCGTCAGGCTTACTTTTTATAGCCACGTGCATAGCTTCAAAATTTTGGATTATGTAAACAAATAAATGTATTGGTTTTCATTGCACAAATAGAAAGGTTGCACTTGCATAGTTATATGCATTTAAATTTCTTTTGGACTTGATGTCTTTTTTAGTATGTATGTTATTTTCATCTACTCATTCTTGCTTTCAGCTGTGTGACAACCAAAATGGACTCTTATTCACAAGATATGACATATAACACTTCTTGTTAATTCGATCTAAATAAAATGCATAAATCACAATGGTCTGTGTCACCCTAAACCAACTAAGACGGATGTTATACTTAAGACAATATACTTGTTCATATTAACATATACTGATTATTGCATCCCCGATTGCAACGGTTGAGACTTGAGCGAACTACACAGGGCTGCGATACACCACTTTTGACATCTAGGTGCTCTTAGAAAAAAAGATAATAAAATAAAATAAAATAAAATAAAATCAATAGCATCACCAGTTATGTGAATATATTTGTGTTTACCACCCAAAAAAATTGGTTGCTTAAAATTTGGCCCATTAATATATTTCTAGGAAACTAGCTAGCTAATTAATTTCAATCTTATTGGTTGGCCCATTAGGAACAACAGCCTCTTTTTAAACCCTTTAAAACAAGCAATCTCAAACAACCCTAAACTCGAAGCTAAATCCATCAGAAGGTTTATTTACGGTTAAGAAATAGAAAGAACAATGGATATTCATGAGCAAATACTAAAACGATTGGACGTGAGAGATCTTATTCTATGCAAGAGCGTTTGTAAGTCATGGCATGCTAGCTTTAATCTCAACTCCTTATTTCATGAAAACTCATTTAAACCATGCTTATAACAACGATCACAACAATTATAAATTCCGACATAGAAGGATTGCTATGTCTCGTTTTAGGATGCCAAACCACAGGCCGTATCTTGTCGGTTCTTCTAGTGGCCTTGTATGCATCATAAGTGCTCAAGTTTTAGTAGCCAATCATTGCACTAGAGAAGTTAAAAAACTACAAATCCCGGTGTTTCGTAATCGGGTGGCATCGTCTTGTTGGGGTTTCGGTTATGATTCGTGTACGGATGATTATAAGATTATTCGAGGTGTGTTCCTTAAAGGATGTGTAAGACGATCATCTTTTCGAGTGTCAAATTTGAAATCAAATATTTGGAGAAATATTGGACCAGTACTCAGAGGCGGTACCACAATGGGGGCAGTGTGGGCAGCTGCCCCCACAAAATTCACTCGAGTAATATCGATTGATAAGAGAATTTCATTTTGCCCCTATAAATAGGTAAAAAGTATAACTGTGAAAATTTATCCAATAGTTGCATCATAGTCAAATAGTTAAGGACATTTGCACTTTCGTGGAGATATAATGTTCGATTCTTGTGCTACTTTATACTTTCGTGAATTTTTGTTATCCAACTTTTTATTTTTTCTTCAGCTACTTGTTTTGTTATCGATCATAAAAAGCAAGTATGTGCTCAATATTGTGCATATCATCATCAATTTTTAGTTTTGGTTTTCGCATGCAAACAAATACAAAAAAAAATCACTTTCATTAAAAGTAAAATCGATTTCATAATAGCAACAAAGGTCAAGTAACTGACATTACCCGACTGGCACCTACTTTTAACTTTTGCCCCCTCCTGAAAGTTTTTCTAGTACCGCCCCTGCCAGTACTCAAGTATTATTTTATAAGTAGTGTCGGAGTTTTATGGAATGGGGCGCTATACTGGTTAATGGCGATGCTGAAAATAAAAAGGATGTAATAATTCTTTCATTTGATTTATCTAAAGAGGAGTTTAAGAAAATCCCCCAACCGGATGATGATATATATAAAAGTTGTATGGATGATGATGATGATGATATTAGCTTTAGCTTTGGGGTTATCAAAGAAGGTTTATGCATATATGAATCTCAATTGTCGCCTTCCTCTAAGAAATGGGTAATGAAAAACGACAATGAATGGAAGCTAATGAAGCGAGATATGGAGGAAAGTGATGTCATACATTACTTGACACCAATGAAGGATTACGTTCCACAAAAGAGATTCTTAAGTCATGAAGATGTATGCTCGTCTAAGAGTGGGGCACATATTGGTTCCCCTTTATTTTTCCAGAGCCTTGTGTCTCCTCATGCATGGTAATGTTATAGTTAAGGAGAAACCACCCAAGAGAATTAGATAAACATCAGAGGATGAACCCAAGGAGTGTTAAGGTGGGTTCTGATAATGATCGTCGCTTCTTTTAGTGGTTTTTTTTCTAATTTAAATTGATGACTATTTGTAACATTTATTTACTCACTAACATATTTTGATTTGTCAGTTAAATAGAAGACGATCCTTGGGTTCCTGAATCTACTGCCAGAGTTTGATGGTGTTGAAGGGTCGAGATCCATGCTCGAATCTTCAGTCTGTTAAATTGATGTCATATTTAACTTTTATTTGATTGGATTCATAATGCTCTAACTGATGTTATTTAAGTTTTTACCAGTCTTTTACATTAAATTAACTTGAGATTAATAACACTGCTTTTTGGGTTTTCCTGGTTTTGGCAGTGATTCAATTACCCAAAGATGCTAATTATACAAAGCTGTCCCTTATAGCTGTTTCTAAACTGTAAAGGCAGACTTGAACAGTTCAAAAGAGTTGGATTTGATTTGTTTAGGTATTGATAGATGGTGTGTTTGGAAAAAGTAGTTAAATATTGGTTATCACTAAATGTAATCGGAAATTAAACAAAAACACAAGTGCTCACACCTGACCCGTTTACCCGAGTCAGTTTGACTCTTTCTAATGAAATTGCACATTATGAATTGAATCACATGTGTTTGATCTGTTACTCAAGCCAATCATGTCTGAGATTCTAATTGATAGTAGGAAAGGCTCTTTTACTGGTAGGAAATAAAATATGAGTTTGAAGTTGGGATGGGATGACGTTTTGATTGAGAATTTTTGGGCGTAACGTTTACACTTATTTAGTTATTTTGCATACATTTAGTATCATGTAGACGCTCAAATACACAGTTAGTAGCATGCAGAACGTAACCTACAAAAAGCTTTTAACTAAGATATACCTATGTTGATGGAAACAACATATAGCGTCTCAAGCAGCAACTCTGCTTCTGATTAGAACTAATCAGTTGTTGGCATCGAGCTAAATGGTTTAGGTTACTTAATGTTTTATATTGGTGGTGCAACCGGTTTAGCTGTCTGGTATATATAGTAGTTTATAATTTAATTCTTCTTTTTCACTTCTTGTTTTCTAAAGTTTGTGTTTAAATGTCCTGTCGATTTTCCAATTCAATTCGGACTTCTAAGTCCATTTGGAAATTAGATGTGAATAATTGAAGGTTCACAATCGAATTTATGATTTCTATTATTTTTCGTGATAATATACAGATCAATTTTCTTTATTCATAATAGCATTTGAATGAAAACACATAACTATGTATGCTCCACACAATTAAATTTAAAGCCATCTCTAGTCTTGTATGCTCCACACACATTTAAATCCGTCTCTTTCAAATTAGCTGAATAAAGCCTGATAAGGGCATAGATGTTTATTCAGCAGATTAGCAAACACATTTTAGCAAAACATATATAGTGAGAGATAAGATTTACCTTTACTTCATGCATACTCAAGTTTTGTTTATTTTGTCACTTGTATTACTATGGTTCAAGACCACAACTACCAGTTCCCATGGCCAACAACTGGTTGCAGCACGTGGAGCTGCTACTAAGTGCATCTATAAGGAGAGACTAGCTCTTCTTGATTTCAAAGCGTCTCTTGAAGATCCTAATGGCCGTCTCTCGACATGGCGAGTTGAAGATGGAGATTGTTGTCATTGGCGTGGAGTTGTGTGCGACAACGCATTAGGTCATGTCACAGGACTTGACCTTGCATACAATAATTCTTTTCATGGAACCATTCCCAAGTTCATTGGTTCCATGACTCGGTTAACTTTTCTCAACCTTGGTCAAAATCAGTTTAATGGAACCATTCCTGAGTTCATTGGCAACATGACTCAGTTGACAAATCTTAACCTTGGTTTCAATAATTTTGGTGGAAACGTTCCTGAGTCTTTTAGTTACTTAGCGAAATTAAAGAACCTTGACCTTTCAGAAAATTCTCTTCATGGAACCATTACTCATGTATTTGCAAATCTCACCAATTTGCAGAAACTCACATTGGATGGTATTTCCCTCGCCAATGCAAATTACTGGGTAAATATGATTATAGGTCTCAAGAAACTGTCGTTTTTAAGTTTAATAGGATGTGACCTCTCACAAGTCATGCAACCATATTTTTCATCTGTTAACTCATCTTCATCTATCATTACTCTTCATCTCGATAACAAGAATCTGAACGTGTCAATGTATCGTTGGCTATGCCCATTAATCAGCAATAGGCTACAACACCTCTCTCTCATTCGTAACAAGTTAAATGGGAAACTTTCAGATTTTTTGAAAAAATTGTCCGGATGTGCATCAGAAGAATTATTGTTCTTGGATGCTACTGGTAACCAGTTTACAGGATCACTGTCTGATGAGATCGAAAACTTTACTTCCCTGACACACTTGAACCTAGCTTTTAATAAGTTAAATGGAACAATAAGTGATAAACTTTGGGAACTACCTAGGCTTCAAGAACTTAATTTATCTTCCAATATTCTAAGAGGTGTTATCTCTGAAAAGATTGGAAAGTCACATCTTTTTAAAATAGATCTTTCAAATAACTCACTCGAAGGAGTTCCTATGAATGCTGTCATGTTAAACCTTTCTAAGAATTTGGAGTATTTAGATTTTAGCTCTTGCAAGCTAGGGCCTCATTTCCCTAAATGGATACTAAGAATGAAAAATCTTTTTCATCTTGATCTTTCCAACAATAGCATTTCAGACACAATATCTATAGAATACTGGAACCAATGGCGCTTTTCCGGATTGCTTTATTTAAATCTCTCTTTTAACAACATCAGTGGGAAATTACCAAATTTTCTATCAAATCTTTCCCAACTTCATTCAATGGATTTGAGTTCCAACAACTTTTATTGTCCAGTACCTGCTTTTCCAGTGGATATATATTTTGTAAGTCTTTCCAGAAATAAATTCCACGGAGGACCATCTTGCTTATGCCACATGTATGAAGCGTTAGAATTTCTTGACCTCGGGCGTAACTCATTATCTGGACAAATTCCGGACTGTTTGTGGAATTTGAAGAAAGTAACCGTTTTTGTTCTAGGACACAACATGTTGTCAGGAACGCTTCCTCCCTCTCTTGGATGTTTGGGTCAACTCGTGACGTTGTGTTTATACGAAAACAACTTCTCTGGAGAATTGCCTTTGTCTTTCAAGAATTGCACCAAGTTAAACTTTTTGGATTTAGGGTCCAACAAGTTTTTTGGAAATGTTCCTATTTGGATTGGGGAAAACTTGTCAGGGCTGTATTTTCTTAGCCTAAGATCAAACAAATTCTTTGGAACCATCCCTTTACAGTTGTGTCGATTAGTAACTCTTCAAATCCTAGACTTGTCAGTAAACAACCTTTATGGAACAATTCCCTCGTGTGTGAATAATCTTACTACCATGGTTCAGAAAGGATTCTTTGTGAAACAGACTGCACATCATTATCCATGGTCATTTCATGACAGGGCAGGTAGTAGAGGCAGTGGTTATAACTTATAAATATGTGGATCGTGTTGATAGTAGTTATGTTGACCGTGCAATGATAGAGTGGCAAGGAAAGATTAACGAATTTAGTAACACTCTGAAATTGCTGAAAACCATTGATTTATCAAGCAATAACCTCACAGGACCAATCCCATATGAACTTACAAATCTGTATGGATTGGTGATACTAGACTTGTCACTCAACGCTCTAAAAGGAGAGATTCCACAAGACATTGGTCAAATGACAGAACTTTTAACTTTGAATTTGTCTAGAAACATTTTTTCAAGAAAGATTCCATCAAGCATGTCCAAGTTGGATTCATTGAATGATCTAGACGTGTCATATAATAACATGTCGGGAAGAGTTCCATCCAGCACTCAACTCCAGTCCTTTGAACCTGCAAGGTTCAAAGGAAACAAGGGACTATGCGGACCACCCATGACCAAAAGTTGTTTGGAAGACGAAGAAGTAGAAGCATCACCCACCAATGGAGAAAGTGAGGGTGATGGTGATGACAATGATGAACTTTGGAATTGGTTTTATATTGGTGGAGGCACTGGCTTTGCTACTGCATTTTGGATAGCATCTAGCGTTTTGTTTCTCAATCTTGACCTGAGACATGCTTTTTTTTCACCTTCAAGATAGCTTAAACGGCTGGGTTTATATGAAGATGAACGCGTTAAGAGCTAAATTGTTAAGGGTTGCACCTGCATAGTGATCTATGTTTTGTTTCACATTTCCTTTCTATAAAACTTCTTGTTTGTGTTAGTTGTGTTGTTTCATTTAAATGTTATTGTTCTTCTTATGGTGATAGTGAAATAGCTATAAATTAAATTTTCATCAACACCATAAGTCGCCATTTTCGATATTCGTATGAAAGGCATCCTATAAAGTAACAATGCAGCGAAAGTTGTTTCTTGCAGTGAGCTGTTTTTCTCGGTTAAAAAAAGCCTTCAACATTGATGATATTAACCCGCATTGTGTTAGACAGGCCATCCAAACTACTAAAATAATGAGTTAGGCATCCAAACGAATAAAACCCAAGTTGATTTGTTAATTTCTAGGAAAGTCACGTGTTCAATAACTAAAATAGACAACTACTTACGACAGCTCCCATGACTACTTAGTATTAGATTTTTCCTATAATATCCTCTACTAACTGACAATTAATTTAAATTGCACGATATCGTGTCCGGAATACTGAAAGGCCAAATCTAAGTAGCTAACACATCCATAACAGATTGTTGACACTCTAAACCAAATACATTTTACCGGGGTACAGGATTATTCCCCTTTACACACTAAACCAAATAAAACTGATACAATACTAGAGCTTTGAACAGAGTTACCCTGTAGTGTTTAAAACTTCAAACTGCAAATATTTTATCTGTAATAAAAAGCTGGAATTTGATATGTTCAACCTGGGCCAAGTCATTTTAACAAGTACAATTAGGACTTACGAAATCCGGTAGACTCAGTCCACATGGAAATAAGATGTGAAGCCCACATGTCCAATCTGGGCCTAAGTCCATCTAACACAAACAAAGTTGGCTCATCAAATATCAATTACAAAGATTCTAATTCAGAAAAAACTCAAATTGCCATTGTCCACAATTAACTATTAAGGGTGGTTTTGGTTGCAATTTCAAACACCTAAAACAAGAATATTTTGTTTCCATGCATAAGATCATCAAGCTAGAATAAAATATCTTATTTCTTGCTTCAATAAAAAATTGATACAATTAAGTCCATTGTAGACGGTTTATTAAATGAGAATTGATACCTACACTATATTTTTTTATTAATGCACCACAACTTATGCATTACAGTTTGTAACGTACAATACTGTAATGCACAAATTATGGTACATTAATCAAAAAATGTGGTGTGAGTATCACCCCCTTTATTAAGGGCAAATCGCATAAAAATGTACTCATCTTATATCCGATTTCAATTAAAGGTACTATTCTTTTATTTTTTCTCAATTTAAGGTACCCGACTTTTTTTTTGGCCAATTTAGGTTTTTTCTAACTTCCGTTAACCATTTCATTAGTAAATTACATGTTTGGTCCTTGAGTTTGTATAGGCATTTCATGTTTGGTCTATTTTAGTCCGTTTGCATACGTTTTCGTCCGTTTTATACGTTTTCGCCCGTTTTTACACTTTTTCGTCCGTTTTTGCACGTTTTCGTCCGTTTTTACACGTTTTCGTCCGTTTTTGTACGTTTCCGTCTGTTTTGCACGTTTCTGTCTGTTTTTACACGTTTTCTTCCGTTTTTACACGTTTCCATCTGTTTTACACGTTTTCATCCTTTTTTGCACGTTTTCTTCCATTTTCTTCCGTTTTTACACGTTTTGTCCGTTTTGCGTTTCGGTCCGTTTTCGTCGTTTTCCATTTTTACACGTTTTCGTCCGTTTTTACACGTTTTCGTCAGTTTTACACGTTTTCATCCGTTTTTGCACGTTTTCTTCCGTTTTTACACGTTTTCGTCTGTTTTTACATGTTTCGGTCCGTTTTTTCACGTTTCCGTCTATTTTTACATGTTTTCGTCCGTTTTTCCATGTTTCCTTCGAGATCCTTGTTCAAAAACATGTAAAAACAGACGAAAATGTGTAAAAATAGACGAAAAAGTGCAAAAACGTGTAAAAATGTACAGAAACATGTAAAAACGGACGAAAACGTGCAACAACGCGTGCAAAAGCAACGGAAGAAAGCGTGCAAAAACGGGGCGGCGTATAAAGACATGCAAAAACGTTTAAAAACAGACAAAAACGTGTAAAAACAGACAGAAACGTGCAAAAACAGACGGAAACGTGTAAAACGAAAAGCGTGCAAAAAAACAAAAGCGGCAAAACATTTAAAACATATGATATCATGTAAGCGGACAAAAAAGACGAAAATGTGTAAAAACGGACGAAAACGTGTAAAAACAGACGAAAACATGTAAAAACATACTGAAACGTGCAAAAACAGACGAAAACGTGCAAAAACGATCGAAAACATGTAAAACAAACGGAAACGTGTAAAAATGGACGAAAACGTGTAAAAACAGACAGAAACGTGCAAAACGGACTAAAACGTTCAAAAACGAACGAAAACGTACAAAAACGGACGAAAACGGACAAAAACGTATAAAAACGGACGAGAATGTATGAAAGCGTATGAAAACGGACGAAAATAGATTAAACATGAAATGCCTATACAAACCCAAGGACCAAACATGTAATTTACTAACGAAATAGTTAACGGAAGTTAGAAAAAGACCTAAATCGGCCCCATAAAAAAGTCGGGTACCTTAAATTGAGAAGAAAAAAAAGAATAGTACCTTTAATTGAAATTGGACATAAGATGAGTACCTTTTTATGCGATTTGCCCCTTTATTAAATATGTTAAAAAAACAAATTGGGTTCAAGAGTCATTTCAATTGTAACTCTACAATGTCTTGTCATTAGTTTAGTTAATAAATTGTCTATTCCTGATTTCTATCATATTAATATTTATCTATAAAGATCAAATGGAAGGAAATTTAAATGTGAAATTTAAAGTGCATGTAGTCATCTTCCTTCCCCTCTTCTTCCTAAATTTGGGTCCACTATTTTCTACCACAACTTGACGAAAAAAAGTATGGAATAAAAGCTTTAGTAGCTACCGTTTCACTGGCTCTAGTATTCACCGCCTTTCAAGGAATGGAATATTATCAAGCGCCCTCCACAATTTCGGATAGTATTTATGGTTCTACCTTTTTCTTAGCAACTGGCTTTCATGGTTTTCATGTGATTATAGGTACTCTTTTCTCGATCATATGTGGTATTCGCCAATATCTTGGTCATCTGACCAAGGAGCATTACGTTGGCTTTGAAGCAGCTGCATGGTACTGGCATTTTGTAGACGTGGTTCGGTTATTCCCATTTGTCTCTATCTATTGGTGGGGAGGTATATGAAGGAACGAATCAGTGGATTGAAGAATGAAAGCTCGAAGACAAAGAGAAGCGGGCTTTTCCAAAGAATTACTGCAGCTTTCCCACTCCCTTTGATTATCATATACAAAAAAGTCTCTTCCACTTTCCTACCAAATCTCTCTTTATTCTGGCACATAAATGAAGGGGTCGAAAAGATTATGGCAGATCATGTTCACCAAGAAATGACCTGAAATTGGATCTTGGTCTATTTGAGATTGCTCCTTTTAATCATAATCAAAGATGTTTTCTTGTCTCTCGTTTCTTTTCTGAACAAATCGAAGAACCTAATGGATGATTGTGTGTTTGGTAGAGAATTTCAGAGAAATGGAATTGGGTAGAGAAAAAGAAAACTAGAGAATTGAAATTGGTTGAGAAATTTAGTTAATTCTACTGTTTGGTAACAATAGAGAAATGAATTAAAAAAAATGGAATTTTTTTTTGCTTTAATTTGGTGAGAACAACAGTGAAATCAAAGTGTATGATTCCATAAATTTGTTTCCGATTACAAATAATTTGTATCTGTATATGAGTAAAGCAATTGTAACATCAAGCAAAGTGATGAAGTTGCTCATTCAAACTCAATAGATATGTATGAAACATCCAATTAAAAAATAGAATCAAGTTTTTGAGATACAAAATTCATCCAAGAACAATCCAAAACCTCATAACGCTAATTAGAAAACACTCTATATCAAAAATAGAAGTGATACTCTTGTGCCTATTTAATAAATAAATACCTAATAACTTGAGATATTTTGATGAAGTAAAGAAGGTGTCTGGCGAATACATCATGGATCAAGTTAGCATATCTCGTGTTTTATATATGAATGAAAAGTAAGTAGATTATGTTCAAAAAAAAAGAAAAGTAAGTAGATGGCAACCAAGGCTTTCTGAACTTGTATTTTGGGGGTTAGATTTCATTGATTTGTTTGAAGTGGTGAAGGGAATGTGCAAGTCACGTGCCCTTATCCTTTTATACCCCCATTTATTAAGCCTTTACCCTTTTCTATTAGAATATTATATATTCAATTCTCTACAAAGACAACATAAATCTCCGTAAAATGGATGGAAACGAGAGAAACTAAAATACAAAGGGTTTTATTTCTCGAGATATTGGAATTCTCCGCCATTTTAATTCTCTAGCATACCAAACAGGGGAAATTGTATTAATTCCATTTCTTTGGCTTTATTTCTCCTTACCGAACACTGTTGTTCTCCGCCAAGACTTATGACTTATGAGTCCTCTTGCACCTAATACAGGACTTATGAGCCCCTAATTTCAGAATTATAAAGTAAAAAATGACAAGGCATGGCGTGTACTCAAAAGAGTAGTCCACTTGATACTTTTGATACACAATTTGACACCAAGTCAAGGTCGTCGTCGTCCACTTCAATTATTTATCCGTTCACATTTCATGGTGCATGTTTAAATAAGAATCAATACAAAGACATCACTTCAACATACTTTGATAAGAACATGAACACCAAGAGCTACATTTACTTCATGAATCCTCATATTATAGTTATTTTTGCACTTATCTTACTATGCCTTGAGTCTACCACAACTGCCAACCAAACGCTAGTATTAGGAGGAGATGTTATCAACAAGTGCATTGACACCGAAAGATATGTTCAAAGTAAATGAATGTTCAATAGTAGGTGAAATTGTATCGCCACTTGATTTAACAGTATCCATTGTAATATCATCTATCTCATTAAGAGCAGCAAAAGTATTCGAAGTATTTAACACATTACTAACCGTAGGCTTTTAGTAATTTTGATACACACAAAAAAAGGTAGTGGTCTAAAAACTATTTTAAAAATATGACTTTTTGCAATTTAGTAAGATTTTATTTAACTGTTACTCTTCAAAGCACATTCAAAAGTCTTATCTGATCTTAAATGATTGCCCAATGATCGATGTCGAAGTGCTCGAAGTATTTAACACATAGTTTATTTTTTTCCATCTAGAATCTTTTTTTACTGGTAGTTTAATTACTTAGGGTGTGTTTGGTTAAAATAGTTGTAGCAATGAGCTGTAGTAGTAAGTACATGTAGCGATGTTGATGCAAATGATGGTACGTAAGTAGTAGCTGTATTATCTTATAAAAACGTTTTGTAACGTAGCTGTAGTTATAATTCTAATATGTAAAACAGCTCCTAAATGCTCAAAGCTCCTCAATGCTACTTTGTAGAGCATTAGAAAATGAGCATTCCGAAAAACTAGGTAAAGCTAATTGCTACTTACAAACAAACATTAAAAATCACAATGCTCAATACTCACTGCTCACCGCTCTTAAATGCTCCAAAAAGCTCTACGCCAAACACACCCTTATAATTAGTAAATGACTAAAATACCGTTTTTCAAATAAATAACCGATTGATTATTTTATAAATATATGATAAAATTAAAATACATATTCATCATCATTTTGTCTTAAATTTACCATTGTACCTTTGTTTCTTCCCTACAAGAAAATACAAGCAGATCTTGTTCATTGCAAAACAAAACCATAATTAAAATCCACATTTTTTTATAGGGTCTCGTCTTAATTGCTGTAAAGGTTCATTACTGCTCTTAATATTCTTGGATAATCATTATGATGGGTGTTTGTTAGGGCTTGGTTCATCTCGCTGGCTAAACCCTAATTTATTTGGGTTTCGTCATTTTTTTAGCCGTATGGTTGTTTTTGTGTCCATTGTTAATTGATTGTGGGTTGGAGAGTATGGAGGCTACTGGTTCATTGTTGAATAACTTGGTTGCTACGGATAAGAATGTTGATATTTACTGTTAGGAATTAGAAATTCTATAGTGAAGAGTCGGTCACCCCAAATATAATCTAGCATAAGTTAGCTCGTAGACATATCGTTATTTACTTGTTTATTAGTTAGTTATTAACATAGTTTAGTTTAGAGCAACACCGTGGATGAAGGACGGATCTTCAGCCACTGTATGCCTGATCCACAGTCCGAAGGAGGACGTTTAGTATGTAACTATAAATACCCTCTACCTCCCAAGGTATAGGGTTGGACCTTTCATTCAATCTAATCTTCTTTTTTTTGTTTACTTTCTCTATCTAGAAAGGCTCACATCTTCTACTTTCTCTCTCTAAACTCTACTCATATTCGACCCATATATTGTTATTTGATGTGTTTATGAAAACCAATATCTTACAATTGGTATCAAGAGCCATGGTTTGATCACTCATCTTTTATGTTCTTGGATTTGTAGTGGTTTTCATAAGTTTTTAGGTTTGAATGAGTTTAGAGTAGCTTGCATCATTTGGATCATTTCTAGTGTTAAAGTTTAGATTTTGATTGTACTTTTGTGTTTAGAATCATTATAAGTGTTTAGGTTTTGAGTTAGAAGGCTTGAATCATCGTGGTTGGGTTGTTTTTGGATTGAAAAGTGGTGTTTTTTGAATGTTTGTTGGAAGCGAGTTGAGCCACGGCGTGCATTTCTTGGATGCGAGTTGTCCCGTATTTGATGCGAGTTGTCTTATGTGAGTTGTCAGTTAAGCGAGTTTTCAGCTTGCTTATTGAAGCGAGTTGTCTTATGCGAGTTGTCAGTTAAGCGAGTTGTCTTCTTGCTTATTGAAGCGAGTTGTGTTTTATGCGAGTTGTCCACTAAGCGAGTTGTTATCTCATGCGAGTTGTACTTCAAGCGAGTTGTCCATTAAGCGAGTTGTCTAGGGTGAGAGTTGTCTTGGAAGCGAGTTGTCATCTTATGCGAGTTGTGCCTTAGGCGAGTTGTCGTTTAAGCGAGTTGTCTTGGAAGCGAGTTGTCCTGGATGCGAGTTGATTGAAGCAGTTTGACCAAAAGTTGACTTTTTACGTCAAAACTTCAAACGACCATAACTTTTTGTAACCACCCGTAATTTTTCGATTATTAAATTAATTATAAACATCTATTTATTATCATTCTAATTTTTATTTTCGGTTTATATAACGTTTAGACTCTCCTATAAACCCACCACTCATTTTAGATATTAAGATTGAGTATATTGATTCGTTTTAATGTTTTTATAGGTTTTAATATTTTTATGAGCATTATATTTTTATGTTACTTTATTTTGATCTTCGTAACTTAAAGGCTTAACATTAGTAATTATCGTGATCAAACTTACACTCTGTAACTCAATATTATCTCAACTTAGATATTTGGTAAAACCCTCATAGCTAAGTTATCACAAAGCAAAAGTCGAATTGATTTTCTTTTTATCAAACCGACACTACTCATTTGTATTCTTCTTCTCAATTATATCAAAAGAAAGAAAAAGATAAAAACAGATAGATCGAATCTATCTTCTTGCCTCCTTATCTTTTCCAGTATATAGCACACCCTCCTTCTTCATTTCTTCTTTCACATAACACAACTCACCATCTCTCTAAAAACACAGCTTATCTCCCTCCTCCCTCTTATAAACAACAACAGCAGCAACATCATCACCGACGACACCTAACCCGACATCACCACACCATCGCAACCACGACAACACCACCTCAATCATCTCTATCCGTTTCGTGGTTAAGAAGGGCAGGAAGAAGAGGATTCACACAAGGGTGTCGTTTGGTTCAAGCTAACCACAACCACCATCATCAAGAATCAAGGATCGTGGTTATAAGAATCAGATTAGATCGTGGTTTTGGGTTGAAGTCTTGCTCAATCCGTTTCTACCCGCCTCCCTTTCTCGTTGGTTGTGCCGATTCCTTATTGTCATGCTTTATTTGACACCGTTGCATTATTTATGTCACTACATGCTAAGGTGAGTTCATAGCCCCACTTTCTATTACTTAATTGTTTTACAAACCCTTGGGGGAGATACATGCTTTATTTTAAACCGAACACATTGCTTTCAAAATGTATACTTATCTGATTGTTATTAGCACTAAGTTACCGCATTTGCCAAACTTAAGTCCCTTAATCATGAATCATTAATCACTATGTGAGAGTGGGCGAGAATATTGTGAATAGATCTATTGGGATTGACGAATCCCGTTTGTGTTGGCCCGTTAAAGGCAAACAAACGCACTATATTTGAGTAACATTGGTAAAAACGGCAATTTTACCAGATAGGGCACGCACCGACATTTTCTCCAATTAATTTTGGAACACGTTAACGCCTTGATTACATGATGCTTAGTCTAATAATAATTGTTTTGGTTTTCAAACCATTGGTGTGAATTTATAACTCACACTACCAACATAATGTGTTCAACCATCAAACAAACTCTATGAATTTCACTCAACCTTTGTGTTGACAGTTTTAAGCATGTATTTCAGGTCCATATTGTACGAGGCTGACACGGAGGAGCACGGATACTCAAGAAGGCTATAAATTTGATTATCATTCTTAAAACTCTTTTAATGAATTTTGTAAACAATAGAACCAACTGGGACCTCATTTTTGTAAACTCTGATATTTATATAAATCGAATGATAAATATTTTAAAACGACTCCATTAGAGTTCGTTTTCTATTGTTATGACTGTTGTGCCATGAAGTAACACCCAGTTTGAATTCTGCTGCATATCACGAAATTGGGGGTGTTACAGATTGGTATCAGAGCTTTAATTATAGAGAAACGGGTCTAATTGTGACCTAAACTATAATTTCTTTTACAAACAAAAACATTTAGTAGCCTTTCGTTCTCCGTGCCTTCCATCCTCCAGGTAATTAGATGACTTATAGACAGTTTATGTTACACAAACACTTTAGTATATTGATATACACTCGACATAATTTTCAATTTTAAACGATGTACTAAAAATATCTGCGTATGCCTATTCTAAAGCATTGCGGCTTAATTTATATTTCTCCAAATCATGTATCTACTCATGCATTTTAGGATTGCGAAACTTCCTCCAAGACATTGTAACTGATTACAATGGTCTTTCCTACTTTCCAGACATTGTAATTTATACAATGGTCTATAATATATTCTCAGACACTGTAAATCCTACAGTGGTCTATATTACATTCTCAGACACTGTAAATCCTACAGTGGTCTCAATTATATCCCCAAACACTGTAAATGAAACAATTAACTCATTTATTCCTTAGACATTGTGAGTCACACAAATGTCTCAACTACTTCGCAAACATTGTAAATTATACAATAGACTCTAGAAATCATCTTATAAAACCTTATGTAATATAGTTTTACACGAAACCGTCACAGTTTATCAATTTCCCTAATGGAAATACAAGAAATAGGATTTCTAAAAGATAAACTGACCCATCATCTACAAAAGCTGAAGTTCAGCAACTTTCTCTACATTCATCAAAATTCTCTACATTGTTAAAGGTCCATGATTCTGGCCCAGTGTGGACAGTTTTAGAACTGCTTGAAATTTCCATTTCACGCACACTTACCTTACTCGCTTGTGTTACACACTCATACTACGTACTTATATTTGATTATTACGTATGTACAAACTTATATTACTTTTATATGAGATAATTAGATAAATGTCATACTTGTCACATCAATGGGCATGATATAAGTATAACTAAGTTAAGTATTTCAAAATTCATCGAACCTCGGTTAAATATAGTCCGATCACCTATATTTAACTTAGGGACAGTGGAACATAGTCTGATCACCGATGTTCAACTTAGAAATGAATTTTGGAATACTTAGAGTAGTTATATATGGGTTATGCCAGATTGATTTGCTACTTGGTTTTCGAGAATCACAAAAATTTTGTGTGAGTATAAACAATTCATGTGTATTTATCAGATTAAATACAATAACTAAATGAACCCTTACCACATCTTTACCACGAATATTCAATCTCATTTACCACCACTCCTTATTTTAATTGTGGGCTTCGAACCACACTTAAATCCAAACGCACCCTATACTTAACAGGCATTGGCTCTTGATCAAAATAAAACCACACAAAGCCATTTAGCGAGACCATACCTAAACGTAACCACTTGGTCACATCTTAACATAAATCCGAGTGTCAACAACTAGTTTTACATGAGCTTATTCCCTTTTCAAATAAGTTAAACATATCTAGTAAACCAAACAAGTATCAAATTAAGGACAAATGGAATTATTCTTACATATTCTTTTACTACTATGGGAATAAGATAAAAATTACACAAAAACAGAAGTCAAACAAAGTTTTATTACAATTCTTTTCTCACAAAACTAACTATTACCCCCAACACTTATCTACGCATATTGCCAAACCCACGAGTGGAATAAGAATCGCCAAAATCATGAACAAAAACGGATTGTTTTCTTCTTCCGAGAGGTTAACATAGTAGATAAATGCTACTACAAAATACACGATCGCAATAATGATAATAACATGCGGCATCTTGAAGTATTGATGAGAGAAATGTAGGTGAAAGGTTAAGTAGTGTATGGAAGAATGAAGTTTTAAAAAAAATGGGGTATTGATAGAATAAAAAGTAGCCGTTAGGCTACTGTTCACAATAATTGGCAATTACTGTTCACCGGTAAAAAAAAATGACAATGACAATGACAAATTACTACTTACTCTAAAATGATAATTGAAATACATTACTAGTTATCCTATAAACCATTTGCCGCAAGAAACCACACCTATTCACTAACATCACTTCAACATATAACACGAACTAAACTTCGGGACGAAGTTCCTTTTAAGGTGGTAAGACTGTAACCACCAGTAATTTTTCGATTATTAAATTAATTATAAACATCTATTTATTATCATTGTAATTTTTATTTTCGGTTTATATAACGTTTAGACTCTCCTATAAACCCACCACTCATTTTAGATATTAACATTGAGTATATTGATTCGTTTTAATGTTTTTATAGGTTTTAATATTTTTATGAGCATTATATTTTTATGTTACTTTATTTTGATCTTCGTAACTTAAAGGCTTAACATTAGTAATTATCGTGATCAAACTTACACTCTGTAACTCAATATTATCTCAACTTAGATATTTGGTAAAACCCTCATAGCTAAGTTATCACAAAGCAAAAGTCGAATTGATTTTCTTTTTATCAAACCGACACTACTCATATGTATTCTCTCTTCTCAATTATATCAAAAGAAAGAAAAAGATAAAAACAGATAGATCGAATCTATCTTCTTGCCTCCTTATCTTTTCCTGTATATAGCACACCCTCCTTCTTCATTTCTTCTTTCACATAACACAACTCACCATCTCTCTAAAAACACAGCTTATCTCCTCCTCCTCTTATAAACAACAACGGCAGAACATCATCACCGCAAGCGACACCTAACCCGACATCACCACACCATCGCAGAACTACGACAACACCACCTCAATCATCTCTATCCGTTTCGTGGTTAAGAAGGCGCAGAAGAAGAGGATTCACACAAGGGTGTCGTTTGGTTCTGCTAACCACAACCACCATCATCAAGAATCAAGGATCGTGATTATAAGAATCAGATTAGATCGTGGTTTTGGGTTGAAGTCTTGCTCAATCCGTTTCTACCCGCCTCCCTTTCTCGTTGGTTGTGCCGATTCCTTATTGTCATGCTTTATTTGACACCGTTGCATTATTTATGTCACTACATGCTAAGGTGAGTTCATAGCCCCACTTTCTATTACTTAATTGTTTTACAAACCCTTGGGGGAGATACATGCTTTATTTTAAACCGAACACATTGCTTTCAAAATGTATACTTATCTGATTGTTATTAGCACTAAGTTACCGCATTTGCCAAACTTAAGTCCCTTAATCATGAATCATTAATCACTATGTGAGAGTGGGCGCGAATATTGTGAATAGATCTATTGGGATTGACGAATCCCGTTTGTGTTGGCCCGTTAAAGGCAAACAAACGCACTATATTTGAGTAACATTGGTAAAAGCGGCAATTTTACCGGATAGAGGCACGCACCGACATTATCTCCAATTAATTTTGGAACACGTTAACGCCTTGATTGCATGATGCTTAGTCTAATAATAAGTGTTTTGGTTTTCAAACCATTGGTGTGAATTTATAACTCACACTACCAACATAATGTGTTCAACCATCAAACAAACTCTATGAATTTCACTCAACCTTTGTGTTGACAATTTTAAGCATGTATTTCAGTCCATATTGTATGAGTACGCACGGAGGAGCACCGGATACTCAAGAAGGCTATAAATTTGATTATCATTCTTAAAACTCTTTTAATGAATTTTGTAAACAATAGAACCAACTGGGACCTCATTTTTGTAAACTCATATATTTATATAAATCGAATGATAAATCTTTTAAAACGACTCCATTAGAGTTCGTTTTCTATTGTTATGACTGTTGTGCCATGAAGTAACACCCAGTTTGAATTCTGCTGCATATCACGAAATTGGGGGTGTTACACTTTTGAACCTTAACTCCGTTTTCAGCGAAATACCAGCCAAAACGAGCGGAACAGCCTGAATATGGTGAGGATTCACTACGAAGTCGTGAAACGAATTTTTGAGGCCCAAATCTCCTCCGGAAGGAAGTTATTGAGCTTTTTAAGTTTATAGACCTAAATTTCTCCGTAAAATCGTGCATCAACCAATCCAAATCTCGACCAAACAACGTCTCTGCTAATCCTACAAACATTCATAAGTCCTAACACACAATTGTCTATCATTGTGTCGATCCATCAGTCATCTTAACACTTTCCATTGGTCATCGCTTAATGGTTTGGTCTTGATTTTAGTAAAATCCGCGAAAAGAACCTATTTATCGGTTTAAATCACAGACTTGTAAAATCCCGTGTACACAACAACATCATGTCTTACACTCTCGATTCAGTGATTTCGAAGTACTTAAATTGTATGATGTGTGGACAAAATGATAATGTATGCTACTGCTGAGCGATTAAAGATGATTGAATCAATCAATGAGGATGTGAGATCTTCGTGTTCAGAGTTTGAAGAGAGAGAATTGCACATGTTTAGACTACAGAATGCCATGCAAAAGGAAAGTAGCATTGAACCTTATCAACAACTTCACTCACACCTTATGTTACTCACACCAACAGGACTGGGACGAACATGCAATGCCCTTTTCCGTCAAGATTTATCCATATTAACAGGAACATTACTATTGAACTTAGAACAATTGGAACAACAACTTGATAAAGAACAGGTTCAAAAGGATAGTTCCAGTGTTGCACTTCAAGTGATCCACGACCAATTTAAGTCATTCATCGATGGGGAATTTACATCGATTATGATCAAGACATGATGAAATGTCTTTCAAAACACATTGAATGGAAATTAGCGTGTTCATAGAGACACTTGTCCATTTCATGGATAATGTGGAGAACTATATTGAGGAAGTTACTCGAAAAGATGAAAAAGTGGATGAGAGTCAGTGCGTTGAGAGAAAGTTGTGATGAGTTGGGTAATGTATCAGTTGAAGAATCGGGTGTTGTTGAATGCAGAATGTCAGTGACATCAAATAATGATGTATCAAGTTGTTCAGTTACTCCTAACACACAGGAAGTAGATGCAGTATTCAGAAAGGGGAATGAAAGTCGGGCACAATCAAAAGATTATAGTGTTGAGTCGGGTAAAGCACCAGATGATGGATCAGTTGACACTGAATACGAAGCTTCGAGAGATAGATAAGCTTGACATAGCCAGTGGTCCAGTGACTCTTGTTACACATGATGTGGATGCAGATATCAGACCGAAAATTAAACAGGTTTCATGTAATGACGTATCTTTAACTGTTCAACATAGTGCATCTGCTAAAGTACTTAAACAAACTGATCATGATGCTGAACATGACTTTGATAAATGTTCTGTAACTGAAGTTGAGTTTGACATTAAGTGTTTCAAAACAAAAGATATGGTTGATAAAAAGGCTTTTGATGAACTTTCAAACAAATTCTCAAATCTTGAAAAACATTGCATTTCACTTGAAATTGCAATACAGAGTAAAAAGGAAAGTTTTCAACTTAACAAACCATGTAAAAATTCGGAACTTCCTGAATTCCGTGAACTTTTTGAAATAAATGATTTAAAAGCTCAGCTTCAAGCCAAAAACTCGACTATCAACAATTTGAAGAAACATAATTCTGGTATGCATGTGAAAAGTAATTTGGTTACAAGTAATTCTGATGTTAATGCTATTTATGATATTCAAATGAGAAATGATGAATTAGCAGTTTGCGTGGCCAAATTACTAAAGGAAAATGAGTCTTTGAGAAAGCATCACATAGAACTAGGTGACTCTATCAAAGAAGCTAAAACTAAGTCAATGGAACAAACAAATTCTTTGATAGCAAAAATTGATGAACTCAAAGCTCAACTTCAGGAAAAGAGTTTCGCTATTGTTGCCTTAAAAAATGAGCTTAGAAAACCGTAGGGAAAAGTGTGAACACTAAGTTTACAAAACCATCAACCTTGGGGAAACCAGTTTCTCATCTCATTAGAAACCGGCTTTGTTAGGCTGACCCTACTGCGTTTATATCCAAAAGACCAAAATTTTCAAAAACACGGTTTGCCTCCCAAGTTGATGCGATAAAAGTTTTGTCAAAACCAGTCACTTCACCTGAGTTACCTAAGAATAAGGCTTCTAGATCCGTTAACCCTCAAAAAGTAGCCACTTCTACTCCCAGTATCTCAAGGATTAGTTCGAAAACAATGTCAAAACCAAGCATTAAAACCCAGAATTCATATGATATGAATGACTTGTGGAAGAACTATTATCTAGAAGAAGCTAGGAAAAAGGCACAGAGCCGAAAAGAAGGAATTTTAGGTGCTAGACCTAGGGTGATGAATTCCACGAGATTTCAAGGCACTACTAGTAGTAGTAAACCATTACCTAGGAACACTCAAATGACTAGGGGTTGGCTTGCATCTAAGAGTAGTTATATGAAGAAGAATTCTAAGCATGTTGAAAATGAAACTAGAAATTCTGTGTCTTTTCCGAATAAGAAACATTTTCCTAATTCACATGCTAAGGTTCAATCCACTAAGACTAAGGTTCAACATGTTATGAAGCAAAACAAACCTAAAACTTCGCCTAGATGGATACCAACTACTAAAACTTTGGAAACTAGGAATAACGATAAGTCTTCCACTATGCATAAGAAGCTTAACAATCCTAGACCTTGCCATAAGTGGATACCGTATGGTAGAAAGTTTAAGGATGTTGGACTTAGGTGGATACCTACCGGAAAGCTGTTTTTTGATGGCAAAATCAAGGTTGACCTTGAAACCCCAAAGGGTTTGGATACTAATGTCACTAACCAATATATATGCAATCAAGCTTGTAATGTGAGTGCAGGTAATCCTTACTCAGTTGCAGATACTTCGATCCTTCAATGCATGGACTGGTTTAAAGTATGGATAACACAAGGATTGATATCTCATAACTCACGGGTTCAAGTAACTCAACCTTGATATTCAATCGGCAATGACGTCTGTTCACATCAGTTCAGGCCTCGTTCTTCAACACTATGGCGTCTGCAGATAACTCTTCAGGCCCCGTTCTTCAAAGAAAATAAGGGTGTACGCTTCAGTGCGCTTTATCTTCAAAAGAAGAGAAATCTTCATATTTATTACCATTCTCATCGACATTCTCCATCAACAAGCTTCATGTTTTTCCTATGCTCATTCAATCCTCAAGTGGATCTACGTTCATTGGTGTATACTCTTATTCACTTGTTCGAATCAAAAATGGCAACTTCGAATGCAATTTTGAGGGAAAGTGAATATACTACATGTTGATGGATGCTTGAATTATGGTCATACGACTCTCCAATGCCTAATGCTCCACTTAATAAGGATAACTGGAATTTATTACTTATTTGGGATTCATTGTTTTAAGATATGTTTGATGAGTACTTCCAACCTCCAACGAATGTTGTTCATCCAGTTCCTGAAGCTCCTGCTCTGGTTCCTGCTGACTCAACTGGTTATCCATCTAAGAATTACAACTCATACTACTTGAGAAACCCAATCTCTAGTTATTCCTCGAGGCGTTGATAATGACTATCGTAATATTACAGTTGCACTATTGAATAATGATCCGCTCTTTGGTATTCCTTTGCCAAATCTTCTCGGATTATTGTTCCTCTCAATGTGCACGCTATAAATCAACCACATGAACATTAAGGAAAATGACTACCTCATCTGCTCGAAAACATTATTGGTTAATCTTCCAGATCAGTCTCTACATGTATACCTTAGGAAGAATGCATTGATGTTGAGGAATCATTTGTTCCGGTTCATTGGTGGGTCAATGTACATCCGGTTGTACATTTATTCACGTGTTGGACATTTGACACAAGTTGATTACTTCTGAGTTAATCATTTATCACTTATTTGAGATTGAAGTTGACTTTCACAAAGGCGTGTTCTTATTTGATAACTTGCTCGGGCTTAAGAATTTGAGTTGAAGACTTGGTTTATCTAGTTACCAGCAGTCGGGGTGGATGGTTAAAGACCGACGATGTGGATAATCTCAAGAGGTGTTAATGTCTCATACTTTGTTTGAATAGTGAGTACTTAGAGATTTGCTTGAAGCATAGATTCTCGCCATCGTTCTTCCAACATAAGTGCAAGCTTAAGATACAAATGTAGGGAATTCGACTTCAGTTTCAAGTTTAGTATATCAAGTTTTCTTCTTTAGTGATCACTTCAAATTGTCTACATATGGGTTGATAAATATTGTCAGAGAGAGTTTCTGTAGCAGTTGATTCTCACAGGATTCATTTGAGCTAATTGTTTGTTCTTCTATATTTCAAGAGTATTTGGCATGTATAATATGTTGCTTGATTACGAGGTATCAAAACCCGCAAGGGGGAAGGAGATATACATCTAAACACACAACGAGTACACGTGATGAACTTAATACTTCTTCTCTATTGAAGTAATCCCAGGAAAGACAAATGTCATAACCGCAGAGAAACTCAGTGTTTAACTCGTAGCCTTTTGTGTGTTATTCCAACTATTTGGGGGAAGGATGTATTATTCCAACTATTTGGGGGAAGGATCCATTATTCCAACCATTTGGGGGGAAGTGGTCTCTGGATACTTTTGGTATGTGTTAACTCAGCTTTCAGTAGGAAGAAATATGAGAAGAATATGTGGAGCGTGAGATGATATTGCTTATCGACATCTTCTATATGATTTATGGTAGTGCTTCCGGTTATTGCTTCATGTACACAATGCAATTATGATTCCGATGAGATCGCAACCATCAGGGGAGAGATATGTGTACATCAAGGATTCACAACATGTTCACTTGATCAAGCTAATTCAGTTATTCCGGAGTTAACATCCTCAGAGATGATTAGTGACTCAACATGTTACATGGATGTCATCGTCTCTACTCTTGTTGGGTACATGTGTACATTATAGGCTGATTGGTTATATGATAGATAGCTGGAATGCGGTTGGTGAAATGAAGATGTTGACATATTGTTCTCCCGAATTGACAACTGCTCAAACTCGAAGAGTAATGTGTACATCGGGGACGCACAATAAGTTTACGTGATAGAGCTTAATCATGTATTCCGGGTTTGATAACCGTAAAGATGATCAGTGTTTAAACTTGTTACTTCGGTGTTCTTCTTCGGGGTGTTAAGCTTCATTCAATGAGACTGTTTCTCTTCACATTATACTTCTTGGGAAAATGGTCTTTATTCGAAGAGTGTCGGTTTGGGGGGAAGCTATCAAAGTCTCTCTTTCTGAAGGCTCAATTTCTGACGTCCATTCAAGAGTCTCGAAAGCTTTGGTGGAGAAAGTTTAAGAAATGATGACTTCTATCTTCTACTAAGTGTTGAACGATATCCTTATCTCGGTACTCGTATCATCATCTTCTTAAACTATATCATCTTATTTGTATATATTTATCAAAAAGTAAAATATAAAAATATAAAACCATCAAAAAAAAGTTGTTCTCATGACATGTCTTCTGGTATCGATAACATCTACGGTCATAGAAATGTCATTCAATAATAGCACGGGACTTTAGATGAAGTTCGAGCAGAAGGTGTAAATATTTTTTTAAAACATGTCTCAAAAAATGACTTGCAGTTATTTCCGACTGTAACCCGTGCTTAACTGTGGCTTGCTACTATTTCTAATAGCAACCCGCTCTTCAAGGAAGGAAAGTGTTGCGCTAAACCAATTTTCTAAAATTTCGTGCACTTATCCTAAAACAAATTGAGGAAAGTATGTCGAAGGACTGCTGTTCCTACTCAAATATTTTTCCTTCTAAAATTCTTCAAAAAATATTTGTTTTAACAAAATTGGTGGAAAATGAGTTGCTTGAAAAACAATCAGTATCAGAATGATTTTTGAAAACTCAATCAATGATTTCAGCGCTTTTAAACTTTTCAAAAAATAAGTCATTGATTGAGGGTGAGAATGTTTTCAAATCTATATCATCTAACGAGCTTATCTAATTATCCTATATACTTAAATGTAAAACATGTTAACCTACGTTGAAGGACTAGGTGCCTAGGATAAGATTGTTAGGATTAGATGATTATAGTTTGATGAACACATATATCCCATACCTTATATGAACTGATTGATATGTTGGATTGACTTTTATTAGTCGATTGTTGTTTGGGTGATGTCAACCACCATATATCTGTTTGTGTCCACTAACATATGCAGATATCATGGTTCATAAGATTGTTCCCGATCCGGATCCCACAAATCAAGATGATTGGATGCCGAAAGGAAAGGGTAACCATTTCTTGAAGTCGACAAAAGAAGAAACGGAGCTTAACTAGATCTCTCTATGGATAGTTGGCACGTTAGATGCAACTTCATAGGTCTCCTTTGCATCAGCAGATGGTTTTTCTTCCAACCCTCAGCAACAACAACAAAAGCAGCTCAACCACATAACGTATCTTTGTGAAGGACAAGTAGTGAATAATACCATTTTTCAAAATATTTGTTAAAATTGTTTTGAAAATGGAAAAATATTGTCTTAAAAATAAATTGGACTAAATTTTGAAAATCACCGGACTTCTTTTTATCAAAACCTAAGTCACTCAATCAACGACTACGGTCATCGATTGAGGGGGAGAGTGATTTAAAATAAAATATTTTCAAATGATATTTCTTCATAAAAGTCCGGTCTGTACGATAATAAGTGGTGATCTAAAGATTTAATGTCATGTCATGGTATGATTTTCTTTAAAACTCAAAGATCTTCAAAATGAAATTTTTTTCTGTTCTTGTTTGATTGTGAAATTGTTTTATTTTACTTAAAGATCTCTTAAAACTATCATACCTGACACTAACAATCTTTAATGTTTAAAATTGATCCTTATCAGTCATTTTTCAAAATTAAATTTTGCCACGTCTTTCCCCAAACTTTTTTAAATGATTTAAATCAATTGGGATCACAAATCTCAATTGGTTTGAAATTTTTGTTCGGGGGAGAGATCGTGATTTAAATCTCAAATCGGTTTTAAAAGGGTGATTGTTTCTAAAGCACTCCTTCCTTCATGTGCCAAACGATTTGAAATTCATAATGCACATGATTGTGGAGGAGCATTTATCCAAAAACAAGATGAGTATTTAAACCTGGCCATAGTTTCTCCCATGTTTTCTAAACCTTATTAAATCACTTGGGATCCAAAATCTCAATGGGGTTTGATATTTTTGATCGGGGGAGAAGTTGTGATTTAATATGAAATCTGACAAAAGGTGATCCTTTGATTCAAAAGTGCACTGCTCTCCCATATGTGCTAAACACTTTCGAATCTCGAAGCATATATTGAGGGGGAGCATTTCAAAAGAAAATAAACTATCAAGGTACAAAGATTTCTATGTTTCAACATAAAGTACCTTGATTGATTTTCTATTGGTTTTCTGTATGGTAATGCAATCGTGGAAGTACTTCAAAAACCTCTTTCCTCTATGTGATAAAATTATGTCAAATATCCTACGCACATATTGAGGGGGAGAATTTACCAAAGAAATTCAAATGGTTTTTTCTACGGAAATTGTGATCAAGAATACATTTCAAAGATCTCTTGCCTCCATGTGCTAAACAATTTCAAAATCATATGCACATGTTGAGGGGGGCATTTCTAAATGATCAAAACAATTAAGGTACAAAATGCTTTGATTTTATATCACAAGTACCTTGATTGATTTTCCAAATGATTTTTCAATTGGTTTCAAGAAAGAAAGAACAATACCAAAAGACCGACCAATTTACTTTATGGATGGTGTTATAAGGATGGTTAGGTTAGGTATTCGTTCCCACGATCCCGCCAGAGCCGGAGGGATCTACCTAGGGACAATCCACTAGATAGTGTAGAAGTCCTTATGTATGATGAAAAAATGAGAAAAGTGAGAAATGGGAAGTGTGCGGACTGAGATAGAGCTAGAACTGGAATAAACCCAACAAGGTTCTAGTTATGAAGTCTCGGTAAGCCGAAGGGTTGAAGAATGAAATAGAAATGAATGTGAAAAAGGGTGAAAAGAAATAGCCCTCCAATAATTCAACCTTAGGGCAGTAACCGGGTTCAATACATATGCTACTGGTGGTTACTAAGGTAACGTAGGTATTGAAGACAAGACGTCATGGACCCAGTGACGCACTGTACTAAACTTCCCAAGCTACTCAAGTTCCTCTTAAAAGGGCTTGTTTTATTCTCACGGGGAACCCACATAATCTATCGACTTTCTCTTAGAGATTGTTGATATTGAAGAAGGAGACCCTCTCCCTAGTCTCCGGCATAGGAACCAAATGTGCACAATTGAGTCTAGAGCCAAGAGATCATCCACAATATCTCATTAGGACACAAAATTAATGAAGACTTCTTTGTTCCACACAATGTGGAAAGTAAGTACATATTTAGAGCCCTACGCATTATCCTTGTGGTATTGCCAGAACATTCGAGTGATATGTAAAGTATTCACAATGAAGATGGAAATCCTTCTAGAGCCAACATCAAACAAGCTCTTGGTGGGTGACATGTGAGATCTTTCCAAAAGTTCAAGCTTGTGACAACTGGATAGAAACAATGGGGCGATTTATTCTTGAATCAACCTTGGTCCAGGAAATGAATTGACAAATACTTTTGGAAAAACCGTTCGATGTGCAAATCTCCTTTTCTCTAGCACATCGAATGTGTATTCTTTTTCAAATACAAAAAGTATTTTTGATTGGAAATTGTTCTTTCTCATAAAACCTTCGTCGTATTGCAAAACTCTTTCTTCAAGCAATACGCGATTGTTTTCAAAACAATTTTTCATCAATTAGTGAATCTCAATTCGCTGGTTCACTCACTCCTTGTTGTCTTCTTTGAGACGTTCCAGTTTGAGAACGGCTAGAACATTCGAAACCCTCAAGGAGATTCTTGAAATTATACCGATCACAGGTACTTGTCTTGATCAACGGGAACCGTGGGTCGTGTACCTCAATTCAACGAAAGTGATCAAAGACATTTTCGTGTGTTTTATTGCTAACTGTTGTTTGCAGGTACATTTGGACGGTTGCGGTGTCCGAATTGAGACGTAAATTCAAAGCCACATGCTCACAAAGCATCCACAAGTTAAAGAAATCATGACAAGTTCCTTTCTTCATAACCCGGCTCGATAATTTTATACTATGCTTACCTTCTGGCTGCGCAAATATCTTGAACCAGTAAAAGCTTCCGCTACTCTGATGAAATGATGTCATGATCCTGAAAGTGTGAGCATGTCAGTCCAAAAGTCACAACATCACATGATGGCAACACAATAAAGGGTGATCCAGAGATTTACTGTGGCTGATGATCTCCATAAAAGCTCGAAAATCATCAAAGATGTGGATCAGTTCAAAGACCTCCTCTGAAAGTACAAAACTATGTGGACTTTGAAGTATCACCGCCAAAGTACAAAGATGCGGAAGTTGAAGAATTAAAGTCTACGAGCTCAAGACTGAAGATTAAATAGAATGCTAGGAATCGAAATATAAAACATGGGGTGACCTCCCTTAGGGGGAGATTGTTAGGAATTAGAAATTTCATAGTGAAGAGTCGGTCACCCCAAATATAATCTAGCATAAGTTAGCTCGTAGACATATCGTTATTTACTTGTTTATTAGTTAGTTATTAACATAGTTTAGTTTAGAGCAACACTGTGGAGGAAGGACGGGTCTTTACCCACTGTATGCCTGATCCACATTCCGAAGGAGGACGTTTAGTATGTAACTATAAATACCCTCTACCTCCCAAGGTAGAGGGTTGAACCTTTCATTCAATATAACCTTCTTTCTTTTGTTTACTTTCTCTCTCTAGAAAGGCTCCCATCTTCTACTTTCTCTCTCTAAACTCTACTCATATTTGACTCATATATTCTTATTTGATGTGTTTATGAAAACCAATATCTTACAGCTACGTCTAATGGTAATAGCAGTAAGTCTTCATTTGCTTTCATATTTAAGGATAATGTTCTAAAGAAATCGATTCAAGTTAAGGAGTCGAGGTATGATGAGCGTGTGGATGGTACTGATGTTGCTATAACATGGCAAGTGGTAGAGGTGGTTAGTACACGTTTTGCTAAGACCCTATATGGGTACTTTATTGGTAAGAATCTTGCATTCCTCATTGTGGAAAATTATTTTAAAAATACTTGGGCTAAGTTCAGTTTGGAACGTGTTATGCTTAGAAATGGTTTTTTCTTTTTCCAAATCGCTAATAAGACGGGTATAGAACAAGTTCTAGAAAATGGTTTGTGGCTTATTAGGTTAGTGCATATTGTCTTTAAATGTTTGGACACCTAATACGGTTTTAAAAAAGGAGGAAATTACCAAGGCTCCAGTTTGGGTTAAACTACATAAAGTGCATATTGTTGCGTTTTCAGAAGTTGGTCTTAGTTTGATTACTACTAAGTTGGGACGCCCCATAATGTTAGATGCCTACATTAGTTCAATGTGCCTTAATTCTTGGGGTCGTAATACTTACTCTTATTGAGGTTCCGTCCAAATCAGCTCTATTGGATGCTTTGGTTGTGGCTATACCATTGCCTAACGGTTGGGACACTCTATCGAAACTATTGAAGTAGGATATGAATGGCAACCTCCTTGATGCGATGCTCGTAAGATTTTTGATCATAGGGTTGAGCAATGTCCTACACGGGTTAAGGTTTCTACTTCTTCTCAGGTTATGGATGATGGTTTTTTTGATGTTACTCGTAAGAATGGAAAGGGGAAGAAACCATCTAAGCCGCGACATATATATGGGGTTCGTTTGAATCAACCTAAACCAAATTACTTCTATCGTACTATTGGTAAAACGAATAATAATCAAGTGGAACCTAATACTTCGACTCTTATGGATACCAATGAGGCTTCTTAATCTCAGCCTAAGGATGCAAATCAGGCATCTACATCGAATGGTAAATAGACTACCACGAGTAATGTTGGTTTTAATGTTCAAGCTACTAATAATATATCCTCTAACAACCCTTTTGATGTGGTTGTTGATGTGGTTGAATTCGATACCTCGGCTGTGTATTAAAATGAAACAAACTTGTCTTGAGACCCTAAGGGTGACATAGGAAGTTTAAAAGTGGATACTGAAAATGACAGTGATGAAGTTGAAAAGTTAATTGATGATACAAGGACAAAGGTGGGGGCACCTCTCAGGAAGACCGGTATTCGATCAGGTAAGAATGTGGACTGACCTTCTCACGAAAGAATATGGAAAGAGTATTTTGCTTGATTTACAGGAGAGTGATGATGATGCTGATCTAATGTAGCAGTTGGAGAGTTTTGATGTTCTAGTTTGTGTATGTAGTTAGTGTGGTCGTTTTGTGGCATGTCACAAATGATATAGTGGTTGTTCAAGCGGTTGCTTGATGTTAATGTGGTATTTCAGCCACATTTCATTGTACTTAAATGTTTTTTCTGGTGTGTAATATATTCCAATATTAGCTTTAAACTTTCGGTGATGGTTCAAAGTACAAACTTTGGTGTAACATCTTTATGGACATATAAAAAAGTACTAAAGTTATTAGTCACATAACTTGTGATTCAAAACCTAAAGGTGCTAATGATGAAGACCAGCAATCTGTTGAGTATCCTATTTAAATATATGGTTCTATAATACATTTGAATCCAGCTTACTTTAACACATCACTGATGAAACTTGTACTGCTAAAGATTTATGGGACAAACTTGAAGAGCTTTTCACTAATAACAAAATGGATAACGCTCTTCAACTTCAAGGAAACCTTTCATAATACTAAGAAGGGTTCCTTTTCCATTACAGATTATTGTCATACACTTAAAAATGTGCCTGATGCTTTACATAATGGTGATTCACCTGTCAAGGAAACTGAGCTTGTTTTTACAGATTCTTCTAGTCTTCCACCTTCCTACCAAAGTATCATTGATGTGATTACCAATAAAACCTCGTTTTCCTCCTTTGTAGATGCTAGAAACATGCTTCTTTTGCATGAATCTCGTGAAATCTACTTTGAAACACCAAATAAACTCATTCTCAATTCATATACTTATACCACTACTATTCGTAGTGATATGGTAAAGGAAAGAATAATAGAAACAAAAATACGGGCAATAATAAGGGTACAACTAGGGGTAAGAACAATGGTGTTGCATGTGTTTTTGCATGTAATACACGAGGAAATCAACAAAAGTCTCCTAAACAACTTTAGCGGCTTCTTCAACAATTACTTCAACAGTTTCAACAAGGACATACATATTCCACACCTACTCAAATTTTATCCTTAGTTTCAATCTCAATAAGGTTCTTCTTGCGGGTGACTCATCTTGATATTGTTGTGTATGCGGTTCAACAAGTGTGAATTCATATACATGATCCTCGTAAACCGAACATGGAGGCTTTAAAAACATTCTTCATTATCTTCTGGGTATGTTCTCTCATGGTCTTTTTCTGCGTCCGTCCTCAGTTGATCGGCTTGATTTGTTATTTTCATGAGGACCGGCCGGGATGTCGTCGGTCTACCTCCAGTTTTTTTTGGGTGAAAATGTTGTGTCTTGGTCCTCCAAGAGACAACATATCTCGCGTTCTAGTGTTGAAGCGAAATATAGGGGTGTCGCCAATGTTGTTGCCGAAGCCGCATGGCTTCGTAATCTTCTTATCCAGTTGCATTGTCCTCTATCTCGATCTACCATCATTTTTATGTGACAATGTAAGTGTGTATTATTTAGCTTCTAATCCTCCACAACACCAATGAACTAAACACGTTAAAATACATTTACATTCTGTTAGGGAGTGTGTTGCCTTTGGAAATGTTCGTGTATAGCATGTACCCTCACGCCTAATCAGTTTGCAGATATATTTACTAAAGGATTACCCTCGCAGCTATTCTTTGATTTTAGGTCCAATCTCAGCAGTCAGGAAACTCCAACTCGGACTATAACGGTGTTGTGTGTGTGTGTGTGGGGGTGGGGGTGGCGGGTTCGGGGTTGTTAAATATACCTTTAAGATAGATTAATTTATTTGTGTAAATGATGTATAGTGTAAAGTTTATATTGTAAATGCGTTCATTTGTAACCGTATATATTGACATGAAATATTCAGAAGGGCTAATTGTTAAAAACGTATCTTATTTGTCACTATCTGTAGTTGCATGTATTATTTCGTGCACATTTTTACATATTTTTATTATTTTGTGTATAGATTCCTACAAATACTTGATTCGATTCCTAAAAATGCATGATCGATTACCAAAATTACGTCAATCAATACACAGAATAATCAAAATTTGAAAAGATGTGCACGAAATAATCGGATTCGAACAATGATACACACATCTACAAAAAGTGACAACGGTATTCATCAAATATTGTTCAACGGTCAATAATTCTAGGACCCGAATATTCTCAGAAGATGTAAAGGTCATATAATAAAATACAAATCGCCAAGACTTGGTATATGGACGTCTAATTTGGGGATTGTTCATTTCCACACAGTACTTTGACTTTGTAAGCTCCACAAATTTTCAACACCAACTTGCACTTGAATGCTGAAAGACAATCAAGGGTTCAAATTTGGTGTGAACCGTGATAAACGTCCATCAGTTTGAATGAACTTATTTATAGATTAGAAAACTTAAAACATGTAAAGTTGATAAACACGTACACATAATCACAAATATCTTCCCCTCAACTATGCATCTTATTTTCTTCATTTTGTCACTTGTATTTCTATGGCAAATTAAGACAACTGCTTCTTCCCTTGGCCAACAATTAGTAGCTCCAAATGATGTTATCATCAGTAAGTGCATTGATAAGGAGAGACAAGCTCTTCTTGATTTCAAAGCTCAACTTCAAGACCCCAATGGCCGACTCTCTACATGGAGACCCGAAGAAGATTGCTGTAAATGGGAAGGAGTCGAGTGCAACAATCAAACAGGTCACATCACAAAACTTACATCTTCTTATTATCCCGGAGATCTTAAAGGTAAGATTAGTCCTTCGCTTCTTAACTTAAGCTACTTGAGTTCTCTTGACCTTCCTTATAACTCTTTACATGGAATCCCCACGTTCATTTGCTCCATGACTCGATTAACATATCTCAACCTTGCTGCCAATTTTTTTAATGGAACCATTCCTAGGTGCATTGGTTTCCTGACTCAGTTAAGGTACCTTAACCTTGGAATGAATTATATTCATGGAACCATTCCCAAGTCCATTGGTTACTTGACCGAATTAAGGTATCTTGACCTTTCATCCAACTATCTTCATGGAAACATCCCTCCAGAATTTGGAAACCTCACAAATTTACAAATCTTAGATGTAGGGGGCCTGGGAAGATGTAGGGTTGAAAATATAGATTGGTTGTCTCGGTTGTCTCATTTGCGCAGCCTTAATCTGGGAGGGGTTTCTTTCGCCAAAGCAAATAACTGGGTAAACATAATTTTAAGTCTCCAAGAACTTTCTGTTTTAAGTTTATGGGGTTGCAATCTGTCAAAGGTCATGTACCCGTTTTCTTCTACATCTGTCAACTCTTCTTCTTTATCATCTATAGTTGATCTTAGTATTCGCGACAACAATCTCAACTCATCCATGTATCATTGGTTGTTCCCATTAACTGGTAACAAACTTGAATTTCTTTATCTCGGGGATAACATGTTAGATGGCATACCCAAATATATTGGAAATCTCTGTAGTTTGAAATCTTTAGAGTTTAGTAACAACTATGCTGTTGTCAAATTTCCTGAATTCCTTAACAACTTGTCTGGATGCACATCAGCTTCACTGCAATTTTTGGAAGCTATAAGTAGCCACCTTATAGGGTCATTATCTGATGAGATCCAAAACTTTTCGTCTCTGAATAGTTTGTATCTATTTGATAATCAACTAAGTGGAATTATAAGTGAAAAAGTGTGGGAACTACCTAAGCTTTCAAGTCTACATGCTTCTTCAAACTATCTTAGAGGTGCTATCTCTAAAAACATTGGAAATTCAAATCTTTTGGAAGTAGATCTGTCAAACAACTTACTAGAAGGGGTTTCTACCAAAGCTCATATGTCAAACATTTCTTATGTACGGTCAATTGATATGAACTCTTGCAAGCTAGGGCCTATGTTTCCAAACTGGATACTAAGACTGAAAAATCTTACGCATTTTAATATTGCCAATACTAGCATATTGGACACAATTCCTTTGGATTTTTGGAACACATGGCCTTCTCAGCTGACATATTTGAATCTCTCTTCCAACAACATCAGTGGGATACTACCAGATTTGTTATCAAATTTTGATGCTTCGTTTTCAATAATAGATCTCAGTTCCAACAACTTTTATGGTCCTATATCGAGCGTCCCCTCCTCTTTGTTAACGTTAGACCTTTCCAAAAACAATTTGTATGGCGGCATCAACTTTTTATGCCAAATTTTTTATGGGCATCTGGGATATCTTGATCTCTCACATAACTCATTTTCCGGTCAGCTTCCAAATTGTTTGTGGCATTTCAAAGAACTAAAAGTTCTCAATCTAGGACACAATAATCTGTCTTCAAGGATTCCTGCATCTGTTGAATCTTTGATTGGACTTGAGGTGTTGTATTTATACAACAACAGCTTCTCGGGAGAATTGCCATTGTCATTAAAGAAGTGCACCAAGTTAAAGTTTTTGGATTTGGGAAATAACAAATTTTCTGGTAATCTGCCTGTCTGGATCGGGGAACACTTATTAGGGCTGTATGTTCTTAGCCTAAGATCAAATGACTTCTTCGGACCCATACCTTCACAATTATGTCTTCTTGTTAATCTTCAAATCCTGGACTTATCATTGAACTGTCTCAATGGAACCATCCCCTCATGCGTCAATAATCTCACTGCCTTGGTTCAAGAAGCTACAGCAATCTTACCAAAACAGAACCTGCATTATTATTCATTTCCTGATATACCCGTACGTTATGGGTTTGATGTCTTTAAAGGTGAGTATGTTGACCGTGTGATGATCAACTGGCAAGGAATCATACGTGAATTCAGCAACAATCTCGGATTTTTGAAGAGCATCGATCTTTCGAGCAACAATTTAACAGGAAAAATCCCGTATGAACTAACCGATCTTCATGAGCTGCTTGCACTGAACTTGTCAAGGAATTTCCTACTTGGAAAGATTCCACAAAAAATTGGCGATATGAAGAAGCTTTTAACTTTGGATTTATCAAGAAACAATTTTTTAGGTGGGATACCGTCAAGCATGTCTCAGATGACTTCATTAAATTATCTAGACGTGTCATATAATAATCTGTCAGGGAGAATTCCATCTAGCACTCAACTCCAGTCTTTCGAGCCTTCAAGATACACTGGAAATGCCCGACTATGTGGACTTCCCATAACCAAAAATTGTCCCGGAGATGAAGTTGTAGAAGTACCACATGTGGAAGGTGAAAGTGAGGATGATGGGGACAATGAACTTAGGAGATGGTTTTATATTGGTGGTGGCACTGGTTTTGCTAGTGGATTTATGATAGTTTGTGGCGGTTTACTTCTCAACCGCTGTGCGAGAGATGATTTCTTTCAGTTTCTTGAAAGCTTTAAAGATTGGGTTTATGTAAAGGTTCTGGTGTTCATCGCAAAAATCTGAGTAGTACTGTATTTTTCCAACCAGATTTTTACTTTCTGTTTTTCAGTATTTATGCTGTTTTGAACTACTTAATATTTGTTTTTCTTATATAAGGCTAGCTAGACGTTTATACAATGGTGTAAGTCATTGCATCTCTTGTACTTTGTTGAGTTTCTTATGTCCAGTGTATAAATAAAGTTGCTACCAGCACCTCATGCTACATGGTATTCTCTTTTAATGCAGAAATAGACCAGAACACCGCTATCTGATGTAATAACGATGTTTTGACACTTTAAACCGAGTCAAAAAGATATAAGATCAAAACTAAAACATCCAAAAATATATTGGTTAAGTGCACATTGAAACAGAGTTACCCTGTTGTTTGTTCCTAACTGGAAAATTGTCTCTGGATGTGTCTTATAATAATGTCACCGAAAATTCCATTTGGGACTCAACTCCAGTCCTCTTTAAACCTTCCATGTACATTGGAAACGCAAGACCGTCTTGGACCTCCCTTGACAATATATTGTCCCACAGAAAGAGAACTACTAGTACCACTATCCATTGGTGAATATGAGGGTGATGAGGAAGACAGTAATGAACTTTTGAGATGGTTTTATATTGCTTCCGGCAATGGCTTTGCTACTTCTTATTTTCTTATTTTTTATGGTATTTTACATTTCATGTTTCATCTTTTATACTTCTTATTTTCTTATTTTTTATGTAAGATAAATTTAATGTCGTATAGTTTAAACTAAGACCAGTGTTGATGAACAAGTTATAAGACCAATTTTGAGTGTTTTCTTTCTCAATGATTACCCAGAAACCATTCCAGAATGTAACATTTTTCTGTAACGCGAGTGCTACATTTGTCCTACGTAAAAGGGTCATGCGGTGTGCATTTAGCATATATATGAATTGCTTGATACAAATATTCACTCCAAAACAACTGCCAAAAGCCCTCAAAATCGTTTATATAATTACAGAATTTTATATCTCCTATAGGTTAGGAAAAGATATAATAAGAGAAAAAAAATGAGCACTTCATGCAGTTTGCCATAGTGTATTCGATTAAAAAATGAGTAAATTCCAAAGGTAACTCATAAGCGTTTTGAATATCCGGAACCTGCACATTTCTTGCAGAGTATCAATCCTACAAAACACAACATCCCAACATCATGCTTGATATATAATCATCAAATGATACATTTTCCGGTTCCATGTACTAAATAAGCTATCATGTATTAAAACTAAATAATATAAAGACCAGAAAATGCCTAGTTTGATTTGTTACCTGCACCCTTGCATACTTTACACTCCACCGAACCTGTCTCCATTTTCATCTTCCCGTCACTACAGAAAACACATTTTGTGCCACCTATTCATCAAACCATACTGTTATTTAGAACACAGTTTTTATTTTCCTGTACTCTAAGCAACATTCATTACAACTAATATGCTAACGGCATACACTTTTCTAGGCATATTTACAAATCGAAAAGTATTGTGTAAAGTCATACATTTCCGCTACTGTGTCTAGTGATTCTAACCACATAGAGAACAGTGATCAAACCCTCTACACTTACAGCGCAAATCGGCACAAGATTTTGTTACAAACTAAACACCAAACCTTTTCTATCCTTGAAATCTTTAATAGTGGTTCTTTTCAAATATATATATATATACACAGGAAATGGTATAAATAAGTAAATAACACATAAAATACTGCATTTACTAAATAACTTACCATTGCCAGCACATTTCTCACAAGGAACTGGATCTCCCTACAATAAAACCATAAATTATCATTCATACACTACAACGTTTAGCTTCCAAGTAACCAATACACAATAAAATTGGGAAAACTAAATAAGTAAGTTCAAACCTTAAGACCAAGAAACAATGAGAGTGAAATAGCAACCAAAACACTAATAGTAGCAAGAAAAGTTTGAGTATCCAAAGGTGGTTTGAACCCACTTGTGTATAACAAAATAGGATCAAAATGGACTACTTGTGGATGAACTAAATGAAACTTGGAATAAGAAGAAGCTGCAGATAAAAGGGTTTTATGAGGGTTTATGATGGTTGGGATGTACTGTGTAGGGTTAATGGAGGTTATTGAGCATAAGGTTGAGGATAACAATGGTGGATGGATTGATGATGATGTGTGACAAAGTGTAGCCATGGATGAAAAGAAGGAAAGAAAGGGATAATATTGTGTATTCTCTGTTTTGTGGCCATTTCTTTTCCTCTGTTTTTTACTTTCTTTTTTTTTTCTTTATTATTTGGTTTTAGTTTCCTTCAAAAAGTATATTCCACCTATTATCTCTTTTTTTTTTTAAATTATTGAGTTAATTGCTTTTTTGGTCCCTGTGGTATGGTCAAATTGCAGGTTTGGTCCCTAAAACTTTGAAAGTACAATGATAGTCCTCATTTTGAAGTTTGGATTGCATTTTTGGTCCCTAATCGGTGTGAAATGACCAAGTTACCTTTGTCTTCTCTGAATAAGACAAAGGGTATTTTAGTCATTTCACTTTATTCAAGGACCAAAATTGCAATCCAAACTTCAAAATAAAGACTATCATTGCACTTTTAAAGTTTTAGAGACCAAACCTGCAATTTGGCCATACCACAGGGACCAAAATGCAATTAACTCTAAATTATTTTATATATTTGTTTCTCTTATAGAAAGTACATAAAATTGATAAATACTATTGACTCTTCTATTTAACAAAATCTAAATGTTTATCTTATTGTGTCTATTATCTTTTGAATGTGTTCTAGTTAAATACCAGTAACACATAGAATTAATAAAGAACACATGGCTCACTTGAAAGTTTCAAGATGAGTTATTCATAAATTAAAAGAAGAGTTAATTGCATTTTTGGTCCATGTGGTTTGGCCAAATTGCAGATTTGGTCCCCAAAACTTTGAAAGTGCATCAGAGGTCCCCATTTTCAAGTTTTCGTTGCACGTTTGGTCCCTGGCCAAAGTTAAATGACTAAAATACCCTTATCTTCTTCCCCTTTAATTTTCTAATTACTTTTTCTTTTTATTTATTCATCCAATTCCAAGATCATGAACAAGAACCCATATAAACAAAACTGCAATTCACTCTTAAAACAAAACCACTCCCACTTTCAAACACAAATCAATAACAAAATCACAAACACTCTCAAAAACAATTTCAGATCTAGCAAAGATAAACAAAAATACATAAAAACCGAACACAAGCCACAAAATCCTCTATGATTTTAAACCGAACAATTTCATATCTATCTCTTTTCTTCTCCTTTATGATTTTAAACCGAACACAAGCCACAAAATCCTCTTTGTTTCTTTTATGTGTTAATCAAAACATAAAAACATCAACACGGATCAGATTTGGGGATTTGGGGTTATGGATAATGAGTACTTATTTTTGTAGATCTACATGGGTTGAAGATGTATGCTAGATTCGGGGATTCTGTCACCACCTCCATCGGATCTGTCACCTCCGCCGCCGTCAGATTTGGTGGTTCTGTCACACCACCTTGCGAATCTTGTTCTTCCTCTGTGACTCTCATTTCTTGTTTCGAATCTGGTAGGGTAGGGATTAGGACATGGTTACTGTTCTTGTTTGTGAAGTTGTAATGGTTTGTTGTTGTAGACAGGTTACTTATCTTGTTATTCCTTTTTGACTTTTTGTTTCTTGTTTCGAATCTGGCAGTGTAAGGATTAGCCAATTATGTTGATGAATTTGTGTTTGAGAGTAAAAAGAGTTGGGCATGAATATGGATTTATGGTTAGAAGTGAGTGTTTTTTTATGTTGATGATACGGGTGTATTAGATATTTAAGTGTATTAAATATTTTGTTTATCTGGGTTCTTGTTCATGATCTTGGTATTGGATGAATAAATAAAAAGAAAAGGTAATTAGAAAATTAAAGTGGAAGAAGATAAGGGTATTTTAGTCATTTAACTTTGGTCAGGGACCAAACGTGCAACGGAAACTTGAAAATAGGGACCTCTGGTGCACTTTCAAAATTTTGGGGACCAAATCTGCAATTTGGCCGAACCACAGAGACCAAAAATGCAATTAACTCTTAAAAGAATACAAGGGTAAATATCACTTGAAAGTTTCAAGATGAGTTATTCATAAATTAAAAGAATACAAGGGTAAATATTAGTAACACTTATATATACCCAAATGAATTACAAAAGCAAATGAGATTTACATTTCTCTTATAGTAATATTATTGGCTCTTTTTAGCAAGACAAGAGCCAAAGAAACGCAATCGGAAATCAACAACTCATAAGGTATAAACATTCGGCTCAAGGGTCACTATTGGGAAGCCTGGTAAGAACAGAATGCTCGGGTTTGTGATCACATTCAAAGTCTAGATGTACAAATGCACGTTCAACTTCAGGAAGTTTTTCAATCTTTATTTGTAATGTTTCTCCGATTGCATGAGCTTCTTTCAGTGACAAATCTTCAGGGAGTTCAATATCAACCTATTTCAAGAAAATTATAAGATACTGATTCCCTCAAACTTACCAACACCAAAACCATTTAGTAACAAAGAGACCACCAATACTAACCTCCACAAAGTACAGGACCCCAAATGTGTACGCGCGAACTGTGTCAACTCGCTTGACTTTTGGATGCCTTGTAACAAGATAAGTCAGTTTTTGCAGTACTTCAGGAGGTGCTGATTGTCCCACTAATGAAACTGCATAATAATCACATCATATTAATATCAATAATTACAAGTGAACTTTGTGGAGCACAAATGTTAGAGGTGGCAAAACGGTGGGTCTCATAGGGTATCAGGTTGATACGGGTCACTTTTTAAATGGCCCGGTTTGACCCACATGTTATACAATTGAATAAAAAGGTAAAACAGGAATAAACCTGCATTTTCCAAAACGGTTCCAGACCAGTTAACAATCGTATAAACAGCAAGAATAATAGCGCCAACAGGATCAAGCCACCAGTAAAATTTATCACCAAGAACAGCAGCCACTAACCCAACTACATTTGTTACCACATCAAAGTAATGATCCTGTTAATAAACCACATTTTTGTTAATATCAGATATACAAGTCAAATATGATGGCCTAACAAAAGATGTTACCTTCAAGATAGGCAATTAAGCGATCTCATTTCCAGAACTTTTGCAGTACAACCACAACCCAAGCTTAACAACCGATGCAGTTATCATGATTACATATAACCACAACAACTGAAGCGACGACATCTTCTCAGGAGGATTATGCTCAACTAACTGTTCTACAGCCTGAATCAATACCTGAAACCCTATACAAAATCAAGGTTCAACTCTCATATAATCAATATTATGCCAACGGATACTAATGTCAAATCATTAAAATAAGCATACCAAGTGTAGCCATAATTGCAGCAAAGATAATGATTCCAACAGGCTGGACGCGCAGTTTACCAATAGGATACTTGTATACGTTGATGCTTTGCATAGATAGGTGAGTGAACCAAAGGATGCCACCAGCCATTAGATCAAGTAACGAATCTAGTGTAGATGCGGCAATGGCAATGGAACCAGTCTCTATTGTAGCAAAGATCTGTGATATGAGCAGTCAATTAGTACATCAATATCAAACATTTTTGCATCATCTGTGTCGCAAATTTAGGCATAACACATTATATCTAGTTAACACTTGAAAAATAGCTAGCAAAGACAGAACGTCAGACAATCATGTGATAATCATAATATGTTACAGAATACAACCGATCTAATTCACAAAACACTGATCGCTGGGGGTCCACAATGCCCCGCCCGGATGACACTATGGTAAAGGCAACGTTGAGTCTATGCTCCAAAACGACTCAACAACCCCCCCTAAGAAAAGTGTCCGCCCGACTAGAAACATGATTTGCTAAGTCCTCCCCTTTGCAACCAAACAACTTAGTGCTATCTGTTTCATGTTAAGTAAGGGTAAAGTTCACAAACGATTTACAGCGGATCACTCAACTTCTTAGCAAATAATTAAGTCAATTTCAACATTCAAATAAGAAATCATAACGAATAACAACCAGGCAATTAACAACACGAAGTGGACTTAAAACATCCAATAATCCAAATAAGCAACACAATTTCACCTTAAACCCGAGTAAGAGAATATTAGCATAATTCGATATCTTCATAGCACGTTCCTGTAGCATCTGCTCCTCCAAATCCTCATCATCCACTTCACCACTCTCCACTATCGCATCAACTTCATCAAACGACCTCAACGTCGCAAACTGCTTCTCATAATACTCCTTCTCACCTACAGCAATTCCAAAAACAAATTCAAAACCCAAAAAATATAAACGGATATATAAATACTCCACCCGTCTCAAAATAACTTTCCAATTTATAAGAGTCACACAATTCAATAAAAGTACAATTATTATACTTTTAACCAATCACATGTCATTAGGGGTGGAAACGAGCCGAGCCGCTCGTGAAAAGCTCGGGATCGGATCGGTAAAAAGCTCGAACGAGTCGAGCCTAAGTTTGGGCTCATTTAATAATCGAGCTCGAGCCGAGCTCTATACAAAAAGCTCGTTTAGGCTCGCGAGCCTAAACGAGCCCTAGAAATATATAAGTATATATATTTTCTATACATTATAACGTGTTAACGAAGCTCGAGCCTTGTGTTAACGAGCGAAGCTTTGTGTTAACGGAAGCGAGCTCGAGCTTGTGAAAAATTTCACGAGCGAGCTCAAGCTCAAAAGGTGAGGCTGAAACGAGCTCGAGCTCGAGCTCGAAAGCGAGCCGAAGCAAAACTCGGAGCTCGAGCTTTTTTAATATATAAACGAGCCGAGCTCGAGCTCTGGCAGGCTCGGGCTCGGCTCGGCTCGTTTTCACCCCTACATGTCATACACTTACTTTAGGAGAGTGTTTGCTTAAGCTTAATTTTGGCTTACGAACTTATATGGTTTTAGCTTATGGGTATGTTTGGCAGCAAGCGTTAAGAAGCATTTTGTACACAATGCTTGTTTTGCAACAAGCAACTGACATTCTCAATTTTTCTAAACGCTCCAAATCATAATGCTACTTGAAGGAGCATTTACTAGCAACTAGCGTTTACACTTAATAATTGTACAAACATACATCTGCTACTAGCGCTACTGCTATTTTTGCCAAACATACCCTATGTTTCGTAAGCTTATTTTTTTGGCTTATTTTGAAATTGATAAGATAATGACCTTGTGTAACTTTATTATTACATAATAACATTATATAAAGGGAAGTGATTTGATTAACTTCCACATTGATTGGCACAGCTCAAAATATAAGTTGTCTTGACATTTATACCCTTGTGTAACTTATATAAAGCCCATCAGTTTCACAATAAGCCCAAAAACAACATGTTTACAAAACATCAAAACATAAGCCAAAACCATATAACCTAGTAAACCCAAAAAACAAACTTAAACAAACATCCCGAATACTAAAATGGGTTTTTCTAACTTGTGCCCTAAGGACAAGTTAAGTACACCAAAAGTACATCAGGACCCATCAAAAAGTACGTAGAGATTCACATAAAAGTACAGGTGTACTTTTATGTGGGTCCTAGTGTACTTTTGTTGTAATTTTGGTGTGCTTAACTTGTGGCACAAGTTCGAAAAACCTTACTAATATAGTAAGACGGACACTTATATTTAAAACTACTAAAAAAAGTACCTGGGGTAAACGACTCCGATGATTTCGAAGGTATAGAGAAAGGTGAACAAGACTCGATATCAACAGTTGTACGGACTTTATCAGGTAACCGAGAAAAGAAATCGGTTCTAAGCGAGTTCACTGAGTATTTCCGGCTTAATCTTCTTCTCCGACCGGTGACAGGGGTCCCTGGTGATAATAATGACTCATCCATTTTCGAGAGTGTTCACCTCTCTATCTTTAGACACAAATTTATGGGTGAAGTATGATTGTTTTGGAAAGTAGGACAAAAATCCAATCAGTTTTGAGTTGACAAAAGGAATATTTTAAAGAGTTTGTATGGTTAGTTGGTTTGATATTATTTCTAGAGTTAATTGCAGAAATCGTCCTTAAGGTTTGGCCAAATTGCAGGTTTCGTCCTAAATAATTTGAAATTGCATAAACCGTCTCAAAATCAAATTTTTTTGCAAATTTTTTGGTCCCCGGCTTTAACTGCTTAGTTAAGTTTTTCGTTTTGAATTAACACGTTAGCCCTTGGCCAAAAAAATTTGCAGAGTTCATCCTTCGGCCAAAATTTTGTCGAGAGTACATCCTTTGGAAAAAACTTTTTCGCGAGTTCATCCTTTGGCCAAAACTTGCTAGTAGTTCAATCCTTTTGCTCAAACTTTTGCAGTTCATTCCTTTTGGCTTAAAATCTTGCGGGGATTAATCGCTTTTTGGCCACTTCTTTGTAAGCGTTCATCTTTTATGCATTTTTCATATGTTCATAAAATGTAATGTCAAGTTTTATGCGTTTTTGTTACATTTTATCGTTTTTTACGTTTTACACGCAAGTGTGTGTTGTTTTTTTTGTTTTATCACGTTTTCATCCGTTTTATGCGTTTTTGTTAGCTTTTAACCGTTTTGTACTATCTCAACATATTGAAATTTTTTTTAAAAAGAAAAAAATTGGAATTTTTTCGCAAATTTGAAAAAAAAAATTCCAAAAAGTTTTGAAAAAGAAAATTGGAAAAAAAATTCGAAAAAAGAAAAAAAAAATCCAATATTTTTTCAGAATACTTTTTTTTTCAATTTCTTTTTGAAAAAGAAAATTGGAAAAAAAAATACGAAAAATAATTTGGAAAAAAAAATCCTATTTTTTTCGTAAATAGTTTTTTTTTTCAAAAATAATTTCGAAAAAAATAATTTAGAAAAAAAATTCCAAAAAAAAATTTGGAAAAAGAAAATTGAAAAAAAAATCCGAAAAAAAATTTGGAAAAAAAAAATCCATTTTTTTTTTCAAAAAAAAAAAGAAATTGGAATTTTTTTTCTAAATTGTTTTTTTTTGAAATTCTTTTTCAAAAAATTTTTTGGAATTTTTTTTCCAAATTTGGCCAAAAAAAATATTGGATTTTTTTTTCTTTTTCTGATTTTTTCCAATTTTCTTTTTCAAAATTTTTGCAATTTTTTCCAAATTTCTTAAAAATTTCTAATTTTTATTTTCAAAATTTTTTCTTATTGAAAAAATTTCAATATGTTGAGATAAGCATAAAAAGCGTTAAAAACTAACAAAAAAGCATAAAACGATAAAAACGTATAAAAACGAAGCGTGTAAAACGAATAAGAAAACTTTGTCTTGATAAAACCTGACAAAAACGCATAAAAATAGATGAAGATGATTAAAAACATATGAAAATGTATAAAAGGATGAACGCTACAAGAGTTTTTGGCTAACTGGATGAACTCTTTTCCAAAGGATTTTCTCCAAAGTTTCAAGGATGAACTCTAAAGACCTTTTGGCCAAAAGGATGAACTCTTTTCCAAAAACTACTTTTTTGCCAAAGGATGAACTTTGCAAAAGTTTTGGCCAAAATGTACTCGCAAAAGTTTTTGGCCAAAGGATGAACTTCAAAAGTTTTTTGGCCAAATGTACTGCAAAAATGAACAAAGTTTTGGCCAAAAGGATGAACTCTGCAAAAGTTTTTGGCCAAAAGGATGAACTATGCAAGATTTTTGGCCAAAAGGGCTAACGCGTGTTAATTTTAACGAAAAACACTTAACCGGCAGTTAAGCCGGTGACTTTCAAAAATTTGTAAAATGGTTTGATTTTGGGACGGTTTATGCAATTTTAAACTATTTAGGACGAAACCTGCAATTTGGCCAAACCTTAGGGACGATTTCTGTAATTAACTCTTATTTCTATAAAAAAAAAAAAAAAAAAAAAGGTTGGTTTGATATTTGTTTGAGCAGAAACAAACAAATGTATAGGATCTTACTTAACCATTTTCTTTTAAAAATGTTAGGATGTAGATATTCACAAAGCAATTATACCAGCTAGAAGTATCTTACATATCTATCTTTTGATTAAAACATAAATCAGAAGAGATATCACATGAGCATTAATTTAATGGTCGGAGCACTCATGTTTGAGTCTAAAAGTGTTATCGGGTCAGGTTATCGGATTTATCGGGTCGGGTTAAATCGGGTTTTTTAATATGAAAAAGTGACCGCAATCCAACCCAATAAGTAATTAGGTTATCGGGTTCGGGTTATTGTCGGGTCAGGTTATGTCGGGTCAGATGATGCGGGTTTAATCAGGTTCCTTATTATTTTTTACTTATAAAATAAGTTACGGCCAAAAAATACTTCATACGTCAAATCTTTTCAGATCGGCAACAACCTATGGCCTAGGCAATATCTCTCCGTATATGTCGCCTTTACTTGTTGCCAACTGCTAAATATTGTTTCATGAATGTCACCAGCTTTTACCCAAATTTACTGCACAAGTTCTAGTGTAACAAACAGTAGAGGTAGACAATATTGTACAATTATTAAATTGTGTTAGGGACTGTATCTATATTACTTATAAAATAAAAATGATCAAATGTTAAAATTTGAAAGTTAAATATTAAAAATAATCTAATGTGAGAGAAATGTATAATGTAATTAATACTATTATTAAATCACCCTCATTATTTAAAAGTACAATTGTCACAGTGTACAACTAATTAAAAACATATCTATCAAATTAAATACAACTAATTAAAACATCTCTTACTAAAAAGTACAATAAAATTTTCACAATTTACAATTTAAACAAGTTACAACATAATTCAAAATATAAAATAATTAAACACACTAATTAATGTTATTTTTAAAATATCTTAAAATGAAAAGTATATGTTATTATACACATTAATAAAACACACAAAGCTTCATACAAGCTAACAAGTTGATGGTGCATATAGTTTTAAAAACCGGACCGGGCTAATTGCTTCAACCGTAATTATAAAAGACCGACTTAAATTCAAAAACAAATCGAGGACCGTTGAAATCGATACAAACGGTGAATCGGGCCTTATCGAGATCTATTTCTCTCAGTTAATCGTCCGCGGGATACCTACACCGCGAGCGCTGGTACCATCTCTATATATATAAAAGAAAAACCAAAAAGTGAAAAGTGAAAAGTTGAAACTAAAAAAGACAATGTTGAAAAAATATATTTCAAAAGGAAGCTATTAATACACGTTGAAAACCGGATTGACCGAGGCAGCTTCAATCCTTGGTTGACCCTTAATTTCACCCATTTTAAAATTTCAACCCATCGGGTCCCATTTGATAAATCCAATCCCGCTTTTAATGAACAGTTCAATCGGTTGAACAACCCGGGTCGAACCGGGTTTCAAAACATTATGTTTAATCCCCAAATCTTAAACCTTTTATTATTTGTAGTTTATAACTCATAACTTTTTTTTTATCACTAAACAATATGTTGCTATAAAATCTATGCACAGGTACTCGTCTAATAAAGTTATAAAGGGTTTAAGACCCTCTTTCTTATTAATTGTTTAAGACCACCATGAATAGAATTTTAAGCAAATACAAATCATCGAACACAATTTACAAGTATGTAAAGCACAAATCATTCTCATCTTAAAACACTATTTTTACATACAATCAATACACCCCTTCACCAATAAATATAATTCTCTAAGCACAATATACACAAAAATTTAGCACAATTATCACTCTGAAATCCAACACCCCAAAAGAAAATAACATTTGTTCGTTGAAAAATTTAGTCAGCATGATACTAATAGCCGGCCACATCGCAGTATCTTTAGTTATAAGAATTAACGGTTTAGACCATTTTTCAACATATAACCATGCATTGATGATAACGATTCTAAATTAGCACAGATTTATACTCCGTTCTTGTACTTTATACTAGGTATTCTATATAGCCGTGCTAAGCACGGCCCACGGTTACCTCAATTATGTATCCACGACGTAAGTACTCACGGTGTTTTACTCAAGTAATGATGGTATCGCAGTGAGCATAAGTATTAAATAGCATGTGTTATGTAAAAGTTAAAAAAAGATTGCTATAAAATTGTTACTTTCTTGTATTTCATTTTATATTTTGACTATAAATTAAAAAAGAGCAATTTCATAACTCTCCAATTAAAACTTGTAAATTTAATATTTACTCAAATCATGCTTTGAAAGCATTGTACAAAATGTTTTTAATGGCTGTATTTTGCATTTTTTGTAATTAATGATAAAAAGAAGGGGTATATGAAATTCTTTTAATTATAAATATGACATTTTCTCAAAAATAATTTTACATAAAATATCATGAAATATCAAGTTGCTAGCTAGACTTTATGGACTTTAAAGGTCCCGAAAGGTTATTATTTGATCTGGCCTGAAATAAAGATTGATGCTTGTAGTTGATATAATCATAACAATATTGCAAGTTTAGTCTTCTTTGTTATTTTCTATTACAACTATAGAAGTAAGTAAAGTAATAAAATAATCAAACAAGTAGTCAAAGAACTATTGTACAAATTACAAAAGTCCCACAACCACAAGGATATCTCATTCGAGTTGCGTGTAGAAGCAAAAAAGATTAGTTATCTACACGTTATGATCTTAAATTTTATTGCAAAAAATTTTATTACAAATAAAATACTCCGTAGCTATTACGTACAACACTCATATGCTAATATGTTATACTCCATCACCCTGAAAACATGCACTACTTGGACCCATCATACCATCCCATTTATACTGTAGATGCAAGTGTAAGAGTGTTGACCACTCTATCTCCACAAAACTCCCGTCAACTCATTTCATTTTAATAAAATTGAATGATTTTGTGGACATGACTAATCTTTATTCTTTAAAGTACCTACATACAATGAAAAAATAATGAACAATTGGTATAATATGACATAAACATTTATTTCAATGTATCTCTTACAAGCAATATATACATTTTATGAAAATATTGATTAATATAATTGTAACAATTGAAAGAAACTCACTATGTGGAGCTAATAAGGATCGAGTTCTGGTTTATATATTTCAGTTATGCATATACATTTTCTTTCATTATGTTTAAAGTACTACGAAACAAAATTGTGGCTTGTTTTTATGTCAATCAATTGCTCAACTTGTTTATATTAGAGTTCGTTTGTATCAAGAACTTGTATAATTTTTGATTCCACCATAAAACATCTTAACTATCTTAATGCATATATAAATTACTGATTGTTAAAAGTAAATATCAGTTAGACAACTCTCTTAATCAAAATAAAAATATCATGCCTAATGTACAACTTTAATAGTCTTGCATTAAGTATAAAACCCTATATTGGTGACTTAAATTTGATCAAATTTAAAAACACTTAGAATTAGAAGACATAAAAGTTTGGCAAAAATGCATATATATCCCTCCCAAAGTGAATAATTGCATATATATCCTTTGTACAAGTTTTTTATGCACATAATACAATGATTTTTATGCATGCTTTGGATATATATATGTAATTTTACATTTTCGAGAGGACATATATGCAAAAGCCCCTAAAAGTTTTGAACCAAAACCCAAACATCTAGAGTCTAAAGTAAACATAATAATCTTAACAAATAATGAATTCAAACGAAACTACCAATAAAGATCATAAACTAACATATTTTATCCAACAACACAAAAGAAGCACTTACCTTTACTAAAAAATGGAATGTAGCACTCGTATGGTCATCTTCACACACACCATCAACTTCCCTAAACAAAGATTATAAAGAAAGGTAACTTAAAAATGTAGATTTTAAAAACAGACTGAAGCCAAACTTTGAACAAAACTTTAGAAGAAAGATAGGAAATATACCTTGTTTCAAATGATATAACTTCTTTACTCTCACATGAGAGCAAGTTAATCTATATAATGGTGGTATGAGCCCATTTCTCGATCTAAAAATTAAAAGAATCAGCGAGTATAAGTAAATAATTTCAGTTCAACGAAAGATTAAAAAGAAAGAAAGACATCAAGATAAACTCACCAACTCATTACATGTTGTAGAGAGAAGAATTGTTGGTTGGAAGATTGATGGATTTGAGAGAAGTGGGTGAAGTAAAATATGACAAATGATGAAAGATTAATGGAGTGAGAGATGGCAAGTGGTTGAAGTAAGTACCGACATTTTTTCAAGCCACAAACAGTAGCTAACTATTTAGTGGTTGATGTGTCCTCTTTTGAAGCCTACACAGTAACTTCAAGCCTTTTGCTTATAGTATAGGTAGATATACATATGCTTTTGATGTCAATTGTATTGACATTATAATGCAATAGCAATATAGGTTATATATGGATGAACGAACGTTTTTATGCATCACGTGTGTAACACTTGAAGATGAAACCAAATAGTTATTAGTATGTTAAGTTGTTAACAGTTAAATGATATACCACGTGTAATTGTAAAAACTAGTGGGGCTTATACAACTTTTGGGTAAGGGTGGAAAGCAGTAGAAGCGTGAAAAAGTTCGGGATCGGATCGGTAAGTTTGGGCTCGAGCCTAAGTTTTGGCTCATTTAATAATCGAGTTCGAGCCTGAGCTCTATACAAAAGCTCGTTTAGGCATGGCAGCCTAAAATATATATATATATATATATATATTTTCTATCACGTATAACGTCTTGAGCTCGAGCCTTGTGTTAACGAGCCGAGCTTTGTGTTATGGCAGAGCTCGAGCTTGTGAAAGTTTCACGAGCCGAGCTCGAGCTCAAAATGTGAGGCTCGAAACGAGCTCAAGCTCGAGCTTTTTATATATAAACGAGCCGAGCTCGAGCTCTGGCAGGCTCGGGCTCGGCTCGGCTCGTTTTCACCCCTACTTTTGGGAAATAATTTTAAAAAAATACACTTCGAGTTTTATCAGGTTGACCCGATAATCTGATAAAAAATAATAATTCAACCCTAACCTGACCCGATAACTATATTGGGTTATCAGGTTCGGTCACACAACCCGATAAGATTTTTTAACCTGATTCAACCCGACCCGATAAGTTTTATCGGGTTAGGGTTAAACCCAACCCGACCCTACTGACACCCCTACTTGAGTTAATAGACCCAAGTTTGAGTCTCATTTTTGGCATTTTCTTCAGATAGTTTAGTAAAACCTATAGGCACACTGGAGAAACTTTGTGAAATAAGAGCTTGGGGGTAGGTCTTGGCTCGTATTCACTCCAGTTGATGCCCCACTAGGTCAGGAGAGTTTCCGGAGCCATTTCTTGTCAGGTGGACAATGGCTAGTGCCAAAAGGCACCCGCGGTCAAGATGTTCCCGTCGATCTACACATTTTTATGAAATAAATCAGAAGAGATGGTGTAATAACAATCAACTTCATTATCGTCACACAACTCTTAACTCCATCACCAAACACGTAATGACCATCAAATATATTTAAATTAATTGATATTTAGGTTTTTTTTGTGTCACGTGGCTGGATAGTCAACACCACCAACTCCTGTTAAAACCCATCATCACGCGTAGTGGTGGTGGTGTAATAAGCATTTGGCGTGAAGAGGGAGGACGATTAGTGCAACCCATTATTACGATTAGTCTAACTTGTTGATTAGTTCACATACCAAAATATAAAGGCCTTTGGGCATAAGTAAATGAGTTGATTGTATGTATCTTAGTGTTAGGATATACCGTGCACACAATCATGAATTTATCGAGAAACAATTTAGAACTGTGTCACCATTTTTAGATGATTGTGATTTATTCTTGTGTAACCCTTTTGGATGATTGTGTTTGTTCTTGTAAAGAATAATACTCTCTCGTCTCAAAATTATTGTCGAAGACAAAAAACCAAAGTTTAATAAAAGTGGGGCAATTCTGATTTTCAACCACTCATATAAAATATTCCTTCACTAAATTTTCTTTTTCTTACTAAAAGTGAAAAGTGGGCACTTTTTTTGAGACAACTCGAAAAATAAAATATACGGAGTAGTATATTAATTTGAGACAGGGAGTAAATGATGTTAGTTATCAAAATTATATTTTTGGGAATAAATTATGTGTTCAATTTTGGAAGACTTTGTTTAAAAAGGAAGAATCTTTATCTAACTATCTTTATAATAGAGGGATGACTTTCCCACTATTAATTTTTAAATTTTTCAAATGATTTTTAAGCAATTACAAGTAAAGTCATAATTTACAAGTATTTAAAGCATAAAGGAAATTAAAAAACTTTTAATAAACACATCAATTAACACATTATTTAAATCACATTTACCAAAATATACAGACCATTTTATGCATAATGTACAAATCTAAATCCAAAACTAAAAAGTTAAACCAATCTTAGCTCATGTATCTTCTCTTAAAATTTTGTTACAATGGTTACAAGATACCAAAGTTACTAAACCACATAAGAACAGGACTTTGGCGGGTTATAATCTCATATCTGAACCCAGGACTTATTAGGCCCGCGATAAAAGGTGAATACACCAAGCAAAAAGTACCTGACCAACTTTTACAAGTAACAAAACTCAAAGCCTCAAGTCACCCATCACACAGAAACAATACTCTTAACAACTTCGAAGTTAACCTTACCAAACTTTGGATCTGTTGATGAAGTGGTATCAGAAAACTTTAAAAGAAATTTTTAAACAAGATTATTTCATCCTCTTTTTTTTAAGTACAAACAACACAAAACGAAATCAAAAACATAACCACACCTACGAGACTTTTATATAGAGATCTTGAAGTCCGAAAAGTTAAATTAAAAGGGCTCACTTCTTAATCTTCATTAAATGTGTTAGTAAAACGAAAGAAACAATTTATGGTGTTAGTGTGTTTTCATTCGAAGTTGGTGATTGGAAATTATTGTTCTTGGATAAAACAAGGAAAAGGTAGAAGTGTGTTTGGTGGGTCGTAATACGTATGCTGCGTTAATTTTATGTATTATGTTAAAGTGTGTTAGAAGAAATTAGGGTAAAAAATAGTTTAAAGATTATAATTGACTTGGGCTGGTAGGAGGTCTAACATCTTTGGGCTTGAGTTATTCACAAGATGGACGTGAGTCATTATGTTTAACAAGGTTGGATTTATTAAATATTTAGGTTGGTAGGAGGTCTATGACGTGAGCTTTGTGTTTATTAAAATTATTGTTAGAAAAAAGTCCGAATGATAAAATATATTATATTTCTTGCGTCATTTGTTTTATTAATTCTGAACAATTTTTTGCTTTTGTAGGTACTATACTTTCCAATTCATCACTCTTTAAGTACTATGTGACATTTTGCCCTTGAGATTTTTCTATTAGCTAAGAGTAAAAATGTTTTACTTCATAAAATACTCCCAAAGAGGATAAATTTGAAAGTATAGTCTACAAAAAATAAAAATTTTGTTAAATACCCATGAAGCGAAAATAGTCGAAGTATAATATATTTTTCCTCTTTTCGCTCGTATAAGTTAAAAATTGTTTGTATAAGCTTTGTGTTTATTAAACATGTATTTTAATATGTGGTTAGTTTATTTTAGATAAATATTTTCTTGTGTTGGTATTGTTTGTATAAGCTTTTTGGATATTTTTTTTGAAATGTGAACATTTTTGGTCAAATAAAAAACTTAATCCCAACTTTTTACATCAAATTTATTGGAAGATGTTATATTTTGTATAGCATATCTAAGTTTATCTTATTAGAAAAGCTAAAAATAGTATATCATAATCATCATTCATTTGTACGGTTATTGTTAGAAAAAAAAGTATAATCGAACTTCATTTGCTCGAGTTTGAAATATAATCAATTGTGAGATGCCTTTGCGGAGCGTCAATGGGATACCACTGCTAGTTTGATGAAAAGGACAATGATTCATGCCATTTTTTGGAGACTTGCCGGCTCAACGGGGGGAAGTTGACTATTCAAACATGTTCCTTACGCTTGCATTCTCGTGCCATTTAATAGTAATTACTACTAATCCAAAATATAAAGTATTAATCATAATGTTTTCTCATGTGTTTTGTCAAGTCAATTATTGAACGAACGTTCATCAAACTATCAACAAAAACTTTCTAATAAAAGATCATGCTATATTGTTATTGAATAGAAATGCAGATACAACCCACAAAAGAACCATGATCATAGTATAAAAACAAGTGAATTCTGAAAAATCCTACATTCGAACTAGTTATGTGCATAATAGCCTGATAGGCGAACTGAGTTTCCAAATTAACGATAGCTTATCAATGGTATAGTTTGGCATGCAAAGTAATATAAGGAGTCATATACCCATGGCCTTTGGTCTACAGTGGTATATAGATTCTTCATCAACTAAAGTTGTGGGTTCAAGCCTTCTTTATATTGTGAGATAGTATCGGGTGTGAAAAAATTGCCAAATATAAGGTGTCATATGCTTCAAGCCTTCAAATCATGTATATGGGTCTAAAGTTGGGCAAGGATTGCTTCAAAGAAGACTTGAGTTTTAAGTTTTAACAATTCAAAGTCAAGTGTCTTACTCTTACATACTCATCTTTTACAGGCAAACAACTGAAGATATATTATAACAGTTAAATTTTTTATAACAAATTGCAGCCTTTTATCTTTAGTTTTAAGTTTTAACCCACAGAACAAGGTGTAAAAAAATCAACATAACAGATACATAACAACCTAATAACAAATTTTATATAGAAACATTGAATTACACCGAAGTCATTTTCATAAAACCCGAAACACTGAATGCACATCTATAATCCCTAAACTTCAATCCTAAAACCAAAGTCAAACAAAACATGGAAACAAATACTTAGAAGATATCCTGAACAAGTTCTCTATACTGACCCGACTAAAATGAATACGAATGTATGACCAATTTGCAGAAATGAAAAAACTCGAGTTAACCACCAAAAGTTCAGTTAGCAGAATAGGCTTTCCTAGTTACTACTAACACACCCCCCATCTCCTACCATGTCGTCAATGGTTTTTGTTAGCTCAATGCTGATGTCGTTACTATCTACATTAACCACCATCCCATTTAATTTCCTATCTTTAGCTCCGGCTGTCGCATTATCCTCATCTCCCATCTTATGGTCTTCATTATTCACAGAACACATGTTTTCGTCATTGTTATCCATCTTATTACCTTCATTATGAACCGAACACTGATTTCTGTCACTATCTTTACTCCCACAATCATTCTCAGAATCATTCTGTTTCTTAACCTCCAACGACTGCAACCTAGTCCTCAAAACACCAAACTCCCTCTCCATATAAAACAACCGTTCCTTCAACACCATATTCTCCTCTTCCAATCTCGCTAACTATCCCTGATCATCAACTCTACTCTCCAAATTCCCCCCACCGTTACTCGGGTAAATCATCAATCACACCTACTCAAATCATCAATCACACCCTCACCCTCCTCATCCTCACTCCCACTCGACCTAACCCTAATCAACCCTTTCATACTCCCATACCCATCCACCCCCCACTCTTCCTTCGCCATATACCTCAAACCTCCTAGACGGCGAAAAAACAGAGACGTGGGCAACGACGGCGTAGCAGCACACGGCGAAACTAAAGAGGCTATCCCTCCTGATTTTTTCGCCCGTATTAAAAACGACGTCGTGTTCCTTGGCGCTAGTGGAGCTGATTTACTATACTTCTTTTTCGCAAAACGTCTCGGTTTTAATCGATTCTTCTGTTGCTGATTATGTAATGTAGCTAAATTACTCTTTACTCTTATTATTATTAACATTATTCATTTTATTCATTTTCCAGTTATTGTTCTTATTAATTCGATAACTGGAGTTATTAACCACCGGCTGCCACGTGGCATAACCACCGCAACCACCGCCGTAACCACCGTCGCTACGGTTATTCACCTGATTCATCAGAAAATGATCAGAATAATAACTATTGTGATTAAGCATATGATTATAGTTACGATTATATCTCACCTGATTATGCATCATCATCTTCTACAAATTTGAAACCCTAGAAAATTAAATTTTCACAGGTCACGTGCAAGTCACGTGATTCAACCACAAAACTGCAATTGAACGGTTAGATTTTTTAATTTTG
>OU343224.1:347802162-348016754 GCA_910596185.1 Chrysanthemum makinoi | reverse complement strand
ATGTGTAGTATTGGTTACGTAGTGAGTCAAGATCATTATTTGCATATATTTCCTATTTGGATAATATAAAAGGAAGATGTTTTAGTGACATATGGATTAAAGAAGACAAGGAGACATACTTGTTTCATTCATGAGTAGAGATCCACGATCTCAATTTCTCTACTTAAATCTAGGGAAGTTAGTTCAAGGAATGGTTTATGTCATTTATCAACTAGGGAAGATTTATTTAGAGATTATAAGTTTGAGTTGATAAGACAAAAGAATGAAACAAGAGGGACTTAATATGTGAAGAAACCTACACAAAGATGGAAGGACTTTTTCTTTAATTGATTTTATTATTTAGTCCTTATCTCTAGTATATAAAAGAGGACATAGGTGTAGGTTTTAATTATGTCTTCCAATATGAGAGTAGAGCTAAAGGTGTGTGTTTAGCCTAGGCGTTAGGGGAGAGCGTCTAGGAGTTTTAGATTGGAATTATGTGTCCCTAGAGCGTGCGTTCTTATAGCGCAGGTTATTAGTTTAATTATCTAGGCGTGTTTCCTATAAGCACGTCTAAGATTAGATTAGTGTTAGTGAATAAAAACCTTGTTTAATAACAAAGTATTTATTTTGATTATTCCGGCATTGCCATGTTTTATTATCTTTTATTTATTGATCCCTAGAGTGAGCTTGTAAGCGATCTTATCACTATATCTTATGCCATAGAATTTATTCTTTGAGGAAGCAACAGTTAGCTCATGGTTAGCAAAGGTCTCATCGTTGTAAATTTGATTTGTTTTGATTAAGTTCCGCACCTTGAGGTTTTTAAATGTATTTAAGGTCGTAATTATCATTGCCTAAACAGTATAACACTCCCGTATTTTCTTAGTATTTAAAATAAGTTAATAAGAAGTGCGCAAAGTTTACTATAAATCACATATTTTCTAAAGATCAAATGATCAAATATTCAAATCTAAGTTTTTTTTTAATCAAATTAAAAAACTCACTTCCCATCATTTTTTTCTAAATTTAAATATCTCACAAACCGTTAATTACTACGTGAAACATATCAATTAATTGCGATGACAATTGAATTATCTTTTTAAAGAGGGGAACTTCTATATACTTTCGACAAAAAATTTTCGAGTTTTTTTGTGAGTCTTTGAAATTCGCATATGAAAAACAAACATGATCTGTAAATTTGGAGTTGATTTGTTATTTTAAAAATCACATGTGATTTGTTATTTTAAAAATCACATGTGATTTGTGAAATCATACGTGATTTCCGAAAAGCCAAATTACATGTGAATTTTCAGGACATAAATTTCGACACTAAAGAAAACTTCAAAAAAGTTTGTCAAAAGTATATCGAAGTAGTCTACTAAAAGGTTAAAAAAAATTCTCGTCATGATGAATTATTTTTTGTTGCTTAACGATATACCGTTTGTAAGATATTTTTTATTTTCAAACAGAAGATGAAAGTCGTTCTTTTTTTTCCCTGATAAAAAATAAATAGCTAAAATTTGTTTGTTTGATCTTTGAAAAATTTGTGATATATGTTAATCTCGTCTCAATATGAAGTAATTAATTCGATAACTTTTAATTATGTGATTAGGATAATAATTTTTTGTTTGGTATTATTTTCATAAATACATGTTTAGGATAATTAATATGTAAGTTTGGATAAATAACTATTACGAGCAGAAAAGTAACTAATAATTAGGAAACAATTTGGTTATTAAAAGCAGCGTGCATCAGTTTTTATATATGATCATTCACGGAATGGTAGCTCGACATGTTCAATTGTCCAAGCTTGAGTCACCCAACCTTTCTCGTGCCAGTCACTAACACATAAATAGAATACATATTAATGCATAACAGATGTATAAGTTCAATCAGACCACATAATGTATACTAATTGACTATGTAAGACATTATGTTATCCGTATCTTGTAATTTATTATTTACATATGTTAAAATAGTGAGTTTGCACCAAATATAAAGAGATTTATAATTTGTAGACAAAACATATTACATATTCCGGTAAATACTTCAATTGGTATTTGGTAAACCCCACTAATATAAGTACGAATGATTGCTTACAGGATCACATGCGTGGCTATAAGCAGTTTTGACTACTAATAGCAAGTTAATTATTTGATGTTTGTTTTTCCTAATTCACTTCCAAACTTAACATGACATTAGCCTTTATCTAACACCATATACTCGTCTCCCATTAGTCTATATATATATATATATATATATATATATATATATATAAATTATTTTTGAAGGTACTAAAAAAGTAAAGTAAAATGCTTGGGATACCGTCTTCAGCGGGTTGTGGGTCCCATACCGTCTTCCACGATGTATGGGGAGGTTAAGACGTGAGCATTACCATACCCTATCTAAGGTAGAGAGGCAGGGTTCTAGGTAGAAAAGGACCTCCGCCTTGAGGGGTGAGTTTTTGGTAAAGAATTGGTTGTTGTGGAATTTGATAACTAAGCCATCCATTCACATTCCCATTCTCATTCTGCTTTCCAATTCCAATTCATTATTGCAGCGTCCATTTGCCGCAGGGAAACTTGTTTACCAGAGAATGGGAAGCATTCCATTCCTAACGAAGTCTTGTTTGTGTTCAAAAGCTTATATGGTTGTGGCAAGCAATAGAAAGAATTACCAAACCCATCACTATATGCTAGATATGTTAAATGGTAAATGGTATCCATCTAGCCAACTATAATCATCCAGAACTGTATATGGATTTGCACTCCTAAGGTTAACCCCAACCGCCGATCCATAGATTTTAGATACAACAGTGTTGAAGCCAGGTGGCGGGCCAAAATGCCTAATAGGTCGACTCACTAAGCTTTTGTTAAATTTTGTCTAGGAAGGAATGCAATCAAAACCAGATTCTAAGGGCATAACCAAAACAAATTTGGAAGGAATTACAGTGGCAGGATCTCTAAGTTGTAGGTGGTAAAAAGTTTGTTTCCCGAGTCATGCATGTTGGCATGTAGGAAATTTTCGCGATTTATGCAGAGAGGACGCTCTGCCATGGTTATCCATGATTCATAAAAAATAAACACCTTGATGATCAAATCAAGTTACTATAATTATCAGTAATTACTAATTGCTAACTTAACAATTTCAAATAGGGAACTCCAAATGAGTACTCAAAATATCTTATTTTACTCTTAATTAATAAACTCTGCAGTTTAGATACCTATTTCTAGACAACCTTAACACTTTTAATCAAGTAGATTTTAAATAAATTGGAGCATGTTCATATCTAATACCATTTAAAGCTAAATTTTCAAAACTTGACTTGTTTACTTCAAGCTAAAATTCAAAATTTACCCGATTGACATGTTAGCGATAAGACATAAACCAAATCAGCAAATTCATAAGTAAATGGGCAGAATGCCACCTCTAATCTTTATGCTAGCAAAAAACTTATTAAAGCAAAGTGATTAGTAGAATACAATTTTTACTTTATTAATAGAAGGCTTTTGCAGTCACAAGAATTAAAAGAAAATGCAACAGACAGACGGAGTGTGGCCAAGAAGTTCACGTAATGGTCTAGTCTAGCAAGATGTGAATATACTATCTCAATCAGAACCTAAAATTTTGTGGACATTTAGCCATTTATGAACATAAACACATAAAATGGGCATGATGACATCATTGTTTTGAACAATAAAAAAAATCAATTATCATGGATGTTCGGGACTGCATATTAAAACTGATTATCTAATTATTGATTTTTTATATAAGCATTTTCGAATACATCACGGGTCATGAATATAAATTCTATATAATAAAACTTTTACATTTGTATTAAAAGTAAAGTAATCCTCTTGGGCAGTCTTTATGAACAACAACCGCATAAGCTGTAACAAAGTAGTCATGTAGTCCTCGATATTATATGAATATAAAACTATTGCAGTACTTTAATTGTTCGGTTATGTCAAATTATACCTCTAAAAAACTCTCATTTGCATGATATACCTATCAAAGTGAGAGACACTTGCAGGGATATGTTCAACCCAACCATCAAAAGCTATGTATCTTGTTGATCACAAGCCTTGGGTTTTTCATTAGTCACTCCATGCTTCAGATACATGTCAACATGATCGTGTAACATATTAGATCACATGACATCATAATAATCAGATCAGATACAAAACAATCATGATATTATACGTGTACATATTATACCCTTAATATACTAAGAATACTACTCCGTAAAATTTACTCTAAGATTAATAATATCTTTAAAGATATGATAAGAAAAGGGCTATAACTAACGGCTTAAATCTCAGTTTCTGAATAGTGAATTACCACAAATTTGTCTATGTTAGCACATCAAAGTGGAATGGTTCTGAATATAGTATAAAATAAGATACTTAGCGCATATCATAATGGTAAAAGTTTTTGTTCTATAACAGATAATTAATTTGAAAATTAACATTACTTCTAGATAATAACACTAATCTCACCTAAACCTTAACTATGTTCGAATCTAAATTCTATTATAGTTGAGATTTTTCAATGTGACTGGAGAGTCAAACAATATATGACAACAAATAACACACTTAATATTATAACCTAAACACTAAGTGATTGAAGAATCATCAAATTAAGATCCCCAATCATCAACTAAAGCACAAACCACATAACCTAGTTAAAATAAATAAATAAATAGATTAATAATTCTAGATTCATATACCTTGATTTCATTGAAAAACATATATTTAATCTATCAAAGAACGGCCATTAAGCAATGTTGATTGGGGGTTCGGTTAAAAGCTTGAATTAAATGGGGAAAATTGTATGATGATTTTGATTGAATGCATGTCGTGTGATGTGGTGGGGTGTTTTTATGTAGCTACGTTTATTCTTTTTCTGTTTCTATGGTTTTGTGAGTTGGAAGAATTGATCTTCCCTTCTTTTAATTTTACATTTTGCACCCAAAACTCTCATGTATTAAATCTCAAGTACACATCTATTTTTTGTTTTTCAATATTTGTTTTGTAAAATACGAATTTTTAGGAAATATTTATTCTTTTTAATATATTAAGGGTTTTGTTTTATTATATAAAAGATTTATCAAAAGAAAAGTTATACATCAAATTTGAGCAAAAAACATAAAAATAATCAAACAATACTAGCGGATGTTGATGTGGTTGACATTTCTATTTTTTGATATCATTGTATATTTGTGGCCAAATAATATAACAAGTAACAAAGTTCATAACATGTGTTTTGTAGATTCATATCATAACAAATTAACAAGACATTTAAAAATTTCACACTATATAATTAACAAAAAAAACATGAAATATTACAAGTCACATATTTCATATCTACCTAGTTTTATAACCCGAGACAAATGGGAAACAAAAAATGAGAACCACAAAATATTATAATAAGATGAAGTTACACCCACTCCCACATGACTTTATATCAATTTGTTTCAAATATTAATTTTTTCCTCCCTCTCCTAGCACAGGATCCTATGCATCATATTTTTTTCACCTTATTTTTTAAAGACTAGGACACGCATAGGGCACAATCATTTTTATAGTTAGGGTAACACCTTTAAAATCTAAAAAAGTTACTCTCGAAAAGTAGGACTACTAAAGAAAGTGTTGGGGGAAAGTGCCCTCCCTATCTTGAAAGTGACTCCGCCCCTGTATAGTACTTTCTTGAACTTTTGTTAAGTGTTTTAAATTTATCTTTTCAAGAAAGTTTTCGCCTATTACTCAGTGACTTAGATATTCTATCAAAATATTTAAGTCTCCGAATATCTTCATTTGTTGAAGAGATCGTCAGGAAATCAGTGAGTTATTGTCATTACTCACTCCATCATCATCTTCTTAGTTCTTTTCTTTGCTTTTTGATTTCTACCAGCTTTCGGTTTCAAAAGTTTTTGATGCGTGGTTCCGGTCGAAGACTTCCCTTTCCTAAGCAAGCTTTACAACCCACTAAGGCGTGTACCTAATCGTTGCAATGTAGTATGGGCAAGCCTATGGGGTTGATCGTTCTCTAGGGGAATAGAGATGCTAGTAAATATGTATGACGAAAAAGTGAGGTGAGGAAGATTTTTTTTTATTTTTTTATATTTTTTTAAAAGCAAGTAAAATCTCAGGGTTTGAAGAGCGGGGGTTGGTAATTCTACCAATAAATTAAATTAAAAACTAATTAAAGGTAAAAAGCTATGGATTGTTTAAGTGTGTTTCTTATGATAATTAAAATCTTGTTCACTTAGATTTGCTTACTTCTTAGTTATCTTTTATTGGTCTGTTAAATTGTCACATACTCATTCTAATTGGTGCGTTGTATTTCGTGTTAGTCATAGGGGGTTCCTAATTCCCTAATTCTATGAATCGTAACTCTCCTATAGAACATCCGATTGCTAGTAATGAAGTATCTCCCCCGAAAACTCTATTATCCTTAAGCTACAACTCACGCAATAAACACAACGATGGCCTAAGTGAACTCTCAAGATTTTTGCTATTTAGGACGTTCAAGCTCGCAACACTTAAAGAAGAGGCAAGTTTTCCTTACTCTAGCGTCTACCAATTAAAACAAGAGACAACCTAACAATAATCAACAACTAGGTTTCAATGGATCTAAGTAAACACTAGATTAATTTAGTTACGCATGATAGATAAGCATGAACACAAACAAACAATTGAACATAATTGAAACATGGTGATAGATTGGATAAACAAACTTGTCTTTAAGTGTAAAAAATGGTTTGGAACCCTAAAATACTGTCCAAGTCGGACCTCAAACGAACTAGGGTTTGCTCTCCAAAATAATGCAAATACGAAAAATTGAAGTCTATATATAGATTTTACACTGCATGTGTCGCCTTTGACGACGCCGCCCGTCACTAGGCCATTAGGGTTTTGGACAAGTCACCATTGGGACGACATAAGGTGAGAAATAGTGACACCATCTGGTATCATTATGGACGTCATCTGGGAAGGAACTTGGTCGTCTGGTGAAGAAAGTAAGGCTGACGCCCTTCTTGAATAAGGCGTGACGCTGTCAGGTGTTAAGACCAAAATATGTTCTGAGCCATCGCTTGAGACTTTTTAGAAGACCATTTAAGTGACGGCGTCGCCCTTGCAGTTTGGACGCCGTCAGGCTTGTGAAATAGCCTAGAATTCTTGACTTTGTGGTTTTCATCATGTTTTTGCTCATTTTCGTCCAAAAATGCTTCATTCCAGTAATTTGCTTCCAAAAGACCTAAAATGTGAAAATGAATGATTTTAAGCAGTAATGGATATAAAATGTTACGATTTAGGGCTTAAATGACCCTCTAAATATGTATATTTTAAACCTTTATCAAATATCCCTACACTTTGAATTTGTTTGTCCTCAAGAAAATGTACTTTTGGCTAATCAATTTATGAGTTAGGGGTCATTTAGCATTTGTTTAAAGCACTCTACAACAAGTACAAGTGCTACAGTAGTCAAAACAAGCACGGAAATTATACACTAGCACTTCACAATTGGTGTTTGGATTCTCTCATCTTTCGGGTGTATATGGAATATAACATGTAAGGAATTGGAAAATAAACACTCATTTCCTGTCATAGCACATATATTACCATAGGCTTGAGAATAGATCAAACCTCCACCACTTTGGCATAAGTGCCTAGGAATAACTATCTAAGAGGACTTTACAAAGGGTTATAATGTTAGGCTTCGGGTAGGGAAATAAATGGTTTAGTTGGATATGGGGAATTTTTAAGTGGTGGCACGTCAAAAATTTAAGTTACATGCATGTAAAACGCGGCGATGCTAAGCCAAGACTCGACTCACTAACACTAGATAACAACTTGAAATGAACATAAACTTAAAACATAAAACATAAAGATAGATGTAGGATGGTAGCCCGTACGTTTTTCTCATCATATATATATATATATATATAGTGTAGCGTTCAATGCAGAACCATATTTTTGTACAGAACTTTCAGAACCATATAAATCAATCTAAGCCATAGGATGAGTTTGATCAATGGCTATGATGAATTGTGCCATTGATGTCATTCTTTGAAAGATTAAGGTATCACTTGTAAAACTAAAAGGGTAGTATAGGAAGTTTGCATCCATTATTTTTTAAAACCGTCCCTTAGTTACCGGGATATAGAGAAATTATTTTATCACATATCACTTCTCCCTTTCTCCCTATTGTTTCCAGATCTACACTAGATTATCATCTAAAATTATTCATTCTCTCTGTCACAAAAACCTAGCCGCCTATTTTTTTAACCTCCATCGTTGTCACCTTCAGACATTGTTGTTCCTCGAAACTAACTGCGACATCCAATCCTCTGCTAACTTCTTGTCTCGGATTTCATGTCATCTGCTTCTTGTGGAGGTCAGCCGGTAAATGAAGATTAGTGATGGTGGTCAGATATGTTTATGATGGGTGGTAATTATTTGATTTAAATGAATTATTTGGATTTAGATGGGTTATAAAATCTAGAGTTGTGATTTGGTGAAAATGGCAGGGATGGATGAAAAAAACGAGTATGTTTGGATCTAGAGTAAAAAATAAGTATGTTTAGATCTATAATATGTTTTTTTTAATTAAGGATTATGATCACATGTGAGGACTGACTTGGTTGTTTGATGTGTTTAATGCAATTTTCCATAAAAAAAATCACAGGTTCAAACTTTTGTGTTAAATATTATGTTTCAGAATTTTTGGTGTTATATTTATAGTGAGTTTGATTCGTGGAAGATTTTGGGTTTAGATTAAAGTGAGTTTGGTTCATGGAATTATGGTTTAGAACATATATGTTTATAGTTGTAAACATATATGTTTGATAGAAAAATGGTTTAGAACATATATGTTTATGGTTGTGAACATGTATGTTTGATAGGAAAATGGGGGGCTAACTAGGATTGTTGGAGTATAGTGATATGACAAGATGAATGCTCCAATTCATAGCAGCACTGCTGGTGTTTGCTTCATTTTTTAAATTAATGATGATGATATCACTAACTAATTGATAAAGCCTAATTTTTTAAATTGATGCTGCTGATTTGGCCAACAGACATATCTCGCGTATTGCTCAAGGTGATGTATTTGATTTATTTCTTACGATTCAAAATTGCTATTCACATTACGCAGGTGCCTGTTTGGGTTGTGCTTTCGCTTCATGTTTTCTTAATTTGCTAGGTATAAATACCTTAGTGCATAACACTTTAGGATATATCACAGCGCCAATTTCTTATATTCTTGGAACCTTTTCAAAAACTTATAATTGCGGGCGACCATTAGCTAAAGTGAGCCATTCTATTGCCAAACAAGCTTTCAATTATAAACGCTCCAAAGTCTCATTGCCAAACACAGCAAAACAGTTTTGAGTGTCTGAATGAAGAAAAGTTCTTATGCTTATTTTAGAGTAAAAGAATTTCTTATTAGCGAGTAGTTTTAGATTGCTTATTTCAAATGATTTATTCTTGGTGGATTCGAAGTTAAAAGTTTGCCATTAAGCTTAAGGTGTTTATTTAAGTAACCCCAAACACTCCTGTAATGGTAGTAGAGATATCAAAACTATACCACCTGCTATATCAATAACCAATACGGATACCTTTTCTTTGTATATCACTTATATATTAAAATTATACCACCTGCTTAAATGAAATATTTGTTTACTACTTTGTGTGTTTTAATTAAAGTTTAACTAGTTCTTTTTTATATATATTTGTTTCAGTCGGATGGCTCAATCATAGGAAAGACGGTGTGATAAAGATGATCTATGGATGCACTTGTTTTTAGAAGGCGTACACATATGTTCTCGAAAGGCGTGCATATATGTTTTTAGAAGATGTGCACATATGTTCTCGAAAGGCGTGCATATATGTTTTTAGAAGACGTGCATATATGTTGTAATGATTTTGATAATACTTTTGTTTTGAATTGTATTTTATTTAATATAACATTTTTTTTAATGATATTTATATTCTTGATTTGTTACAAAGTTAGAGGTTACATGTATATGCTTATATTTTTGGATATAAATTTCGAGGATTAAAAAATGCACACTTATGCACTCGATTAAAATATATGTGAATTACCATTTTAAGCAAAAAAAAAAACGTACGCTAGAAATATATGAAGTTTAAAATACTAAAAAAACATATATGCACTGATTTAAAAAAAAAATGTATGCTAAAAGAACAAAATTGAAACAAAAAATATTTTTTTAATTCCAGAAATGAAGGGATTTAAAAAAACGTTTTTAATTAAGAAAATTAAAAAAAGAAGGTGAAAATGTCTTTTACCATTATGCCCTTTTTAATTAAATAAAAAGATTTAATAATACTAAATTCTCATTGGTCCAAAGTGGTTCTGTAAAGTTCTGTACAAAATATTTGTTCTGCATTGAACGTGCCCCTATATATATATATATACTAGTGTCAAAACCCGTCCGATGGACGGGTATGACTTATGGTTTTTATTTTTAGGTTTTAGTAAAACAAATCTATACTAAGAAGCAATTAAAAGTTAAATTAAACAATTTACAACTATAATTGATGTTACCATAATATATATATATATATATATATATATATATATATATATATATATATATGAACCAACAATCAGTTATATGATTTACAGAGAAAGGTATGTTGTATATAGAAACATGGATGGTTAATGTGTGAGTATGTGTGTAGTGACAATCTAATTTCATTAACATGAACCCAACTTACCTTGAGTTGTCATCCAATTAGACATCTTCTTCAAGCTCGTCAAGAGTGAAGGACTGGGTACATATAATTACATCATAAGTGATAGGATATAGTGATGGATGATAATAGATTAATGAAGTCTCTAATAAGAATTTCGAGACAGTTAGTCGTACTAAGACCTATGTTATTCTTGTACAAAGCGACCAAGAATTAGAAAAGTGATATATGGTATTATGGAATTCGGACAAATATGATTTGAAATAAGTAATCAAACCACCTCGGATAGCCAAGCATACAGACTATTATTTTCGTAATGTGTTCTCGTGTTCTACTTGCGTGTTCGCACCTAAAATCACAACAACAATTAAAAAATAAGTAAATAATTACTTGGAACTTGAGTGATATTTAATAGGAGAAATGCAATTATATATTTAATGGCATATTCGTTAATGGTTAGCGCGAATAGAAGTTGACATACTGCGTGCTCGGTGTCTTTGCACAACCACTATAAGCACGTGAAGTATCAATACGTTTTGTAACTATTTGGGTCTATGCAAAGTACCACATATATTTTGCAATGAATTAGCTTACCAACAAAGATGAAAGAACATGAAACTCTTCTGAATACAAATAACATGTTGCAATACATTAGTAGCAATAGTTAACCATAAAGGAAAAGCAAACGAATTACATTAGCGAACACGCAGGCATATCTATTGTCCAAATCAAGAGTATCGCACATATCTTGACCTAACACATAAGTCTCAGAGGAGTTGGCCGATACGCGAGGCATGATCGGCTCGAGTTTTAGAACGCGAGGATACGATAATTCCTCATCAGTAACACATTTAACACATTAGCTTATACATGTCCGAAAGCACAAACCGTAAATCAAACTATCATTCCTTATAAAACAGTTGCCTAGTTAATTATGTTTGTGCAATCCATGCAATCCTCAAAATTGCCTTACTACAAACCACCAGAAAATCCACTACTCTCAAAAAGCGTTGCATAAAACCCGTGATGTAACCCTAATTAAGTGACCCAAAATTTACATTTACCTCTAGAATGGCGCCAATAAATCACTTTTGAAATCGTAACGGTGTCATTTTCATCCCCTCGGTCTGGCTTTAAACTTAGTAAACTAAGAAATCCATCGACCAAGCGGCCGGTGGTAAACTTAGTAAATTCACCGTGGAAGAATCGTGGGGTACAATAGAGGGCCTTGCCCTCTATGAAAACGAATGTTGGAATGACCCCCGTGAGTTGTCCAAAACTGAAAAGGTAGTCTCTTTGCCTCCCATTGACTCACAACCTTCCAATCATTGGATGCTCAAACTTGAAGATCAAGTCGAATTCCCAATGAGCTCCTACGAGACTCCTAAGCTCGAGCCTTATAACTTAGGAAAATCCTACAACAACCCTCCAAACACCGGAACTTCCACTAGTCTTGAGGGAATGGTGTCCAAATTCATGTCATCTCAAGAAGCTCGATTGACGCAACTTGAAGCCGATTTCAAGCAACGACAAAGCGAGATGACAACCAAGCTCGACACCCTCTTAAAAGCCTTCAATGGACAAAGGGATGAAACACAGAAAAAAATGGCGGAGATGATGGACTTAGTGAAAGAGTACACTAAGACGAAGATTCCCGAGAAGGTGCTAGTGAGGAACGATGAGCACGCCACCCCCACTTTGTTTGTTAACGCCATTTCCATTGCTTTCGGCGAGGATGGAGCAAATTGAGAAGAAGGAGCTTGAGAGCGAAGGATGGTTAGGATAAGAATGAGGCTTTGACTGATGATGAACCCAAATTCATCAAGCATTACCTTAAGTATGAGATCAATAAGAAAACAATCGTTAACCAAGTGAAAAACTTTAGGTGCAATGATGTTCTTAGGAAATCCCTCTTAGGTGAAATAGTAGAGGAAGAGTATGACACCATGCCTATTGGACCTATGTACGAGTCGATTCTCGAGAAAGCCAAGAACTAAGAAGCAAGATATCTCTGGGAACTTTGTAATTCCATGTAGCATAGGTGACTTAGAGAACCTAAATGCCTTGGCCGACTAGGGATCCGATGTAAACATAATGCCACCGCAGTCTATAATAAGTTTACTAAGGAGGAACCGACCAAGACCAATCTTAGACTTTCCTTAGCAAATCATTCATATGTTTATCCCATAGGAATAGCGGAGGATGTCTTAATTGAGGTTGCCAATATTGTCTATCCGGTGAACTTCGCAATTGTAGACATTGAGGAAGATAAAACCTGCCATTAATCCTGGGAACACCTTTCCTGACCACCGCCAAGGCAACCATCAAATGCGGTGAAGGGATTATGATACTCAAGAGTGGAAAAGGACAATTTAGGATACCTATTGTTCCGAGATATCCTTTGAAGATTATGGAGAAGGTAAAAGATAAGAATTCGCAGGTCTCCAATAATGCCGTTAAGAAGAAAATGGCTGAATGGGAAAAAAGGCTTAGATAATTCATGGTTCAAGGGTTAAATGCGACATTGTGGAAACGTGATAAAAAGTTAGGAAATAACTATACCACAATACCACAAACTCAAAAGAATCCTAAGGAATTTTTGAATGGAGAAAAGGTGCTTTTGTATAAATCAAGAATAAAAGCATTATGGGGAAGGAATAAGCCAAGATGGTTTGGACCTTATACGGTGAAAGAAACTATTCTAAAAAATAAAACCGTTATCATAATAGACGATGTTGGAAGAGAATTCACGGTGAGCATACAACGTCTACAACCTTATGATGAAGGCTTAGTGGAAGAAAACAAGGACGCAATGAAGTCACGTGAGCACACGACTTCGAGTCTAACTAGAAGACTCATAAATAAAGAAAAGCGCTTCGTGGGAGGCAACCCATGCTTAACTGTTTGCTTGTTTGTGTGTCATATATCTTTTCATTGATTGTTTATTCTCATGTTTGAATTCGTAAAAATGCTTTATTTTGTCTTTAACATCGTCTTAATTACATATAAAGTTATTTTACAAAAGGGATAAGTGTAGGGAAGATTACACACGTTTTAAAAAGAACGTGAACGTGAGAATTACAATTCTTGAAAAAGATATATATGTGTGTTTGTTAGAGTCAAATGCTTGTATCGAGTCATAATGGATGTTTTGCAGGAATTTTTCTAGATTCTAAAGATATAAATTTTCCAGAAAATCGCAGACCGTTTCGTGAGCCGTGATAACCTCGACGGCGTTTGATCGCAAACCGACGCGGCCGAGGATCGAAAACAACTTATCTTACTTTCTCTCATTTTCTCGTGCTACTTATAAATTTTGGAGTTTTCAGGTCTTAATTTTCCAGAAAATCTGCAAACATCCATTCTACAAGAATTATATCTTATTTAAGTCCGGAACTACATCTTGTTGTGATTTTTCTTTGTTCGGTTTGATGCTTTGGGTTGTCTGTTTTCTTCAAATGTGCAGGTTTTATTTATCAAGAAGAAGATACATAAGATTGGAAGGAGCTTTTCACGCATACATTCTTCTTGAAGAAAGATTTAACCACTACTTCACACGGATCCTACCGAGCTAATCAGGGGAGTACTAGTTTCTTTTGTTTTTAATTACCTTCCATTATCATAACTTTGATACTTTCGGAGAACATTGGGGACAATGTTCAGTTTTAAGTAGGAGGAAAATAAAACGGGGAACTTTGAAACTATGCTTATCCTTGACTATTTGCCTTGTCCAATTTCATTTGTGTAATAAACCATGAGAAATATCGGTTAGGGTAATTTTATCACCAAATTTAAAATTTTTCATGACATGTAGGAGTGGGCCATTAGTCTTAATAAAGCGTCTCATGGATAGGAAATTGTATGACTAGCACAAAAACCTTTTACCACTTAAATTCCACCCAAAATGTGAGGATCGCCCTTAGATTTGTAGGAATTAAAGCATTCATCTTTAATACTTAGAGTGTGAACCGGTAGTATAATAGATTCTAGAACTTGTTTTGTGATGCATTCCGAGCTCGCTAGTAAGACTACACTTGTGTAGTTAGGAATAACTAAATGATAAGAGGCATTAGGATAACCCTTATTTGATACCTGTAATATAATTACTTCTTACACATCGGTTGAGTAATTCCCCCACACCCTTGCGTTGTACTCATCTTTAGTACACGATACCCCTAGTTAACCCCTCAGAGCCTATCCTTTTCGCGGTTCTCGTAATGTTTTGGTTTTTCGGGAAATCAATGAAGATCATTGTTTACAATCCACCCCCAAATGTACACCCAAATCGCCTTAGCCTACCTTGTATGCACTCACTTTTAGTGCATTATCACACTAAACCCTTAGTTCAATTATCTAGTTGCTTGCATAAGTTGCTAAGTCGAGTCATATCCTTTGTACACAGTTTTGGGACGATTGGGACTCATGGGAAAAGTTAAATTTTATGGAATGACGGGAAGGGAACGTTAAATTCAAATTCCCTTTATTTGCGTAATAATGTACTCCAAGTGTTTTGATCTTTTCAATTCGGGGTCGAATTAGTGTTAGAATACTAAAAACTTAAGTGTAGGGATGTGCCTATAAATCCCTACTATTTTGATGTTATCTTAGAGGATGGTAGAGTAATGGTGTATGAAAAAAAAAAAAAAAAAAAAAAAAGGGGCTAGCATCCTACATCTATCTTTAAATTTATGTTTGTTTATTTCAATTATCTAGAGTTTAGAGTGTCGAGTCTTGGCTTAGCAACGCCATTCTTCGCATGCTTGTAACATAAAGATTTTTGACTTGCCACCACTAAATCGCCTATCCCACCAAACCCTTTGTTTCCCTACACTAGAACAAAAAGTGGATTTGGCTACACCGAATATGTGTGACGATATACATATAGTCACACATGATTTTTCTACCGTGTGTGACTAAAGGTCGCGCGACCATAGGTACTCTATGGTCACGTGTTTGACTTTTTTTTAGTCTCTATTGCAAAAGAGTAACCAAAACCATAACATGTGTGACTAATTAGGTACAAATTTTGTTGGATTAATCCGTATTAGTGACCATAAACACTGTATAGTCACACAAAGCATGTTTCTTTTGGGTATTTAGTCACATACATTTAAGCATAAAGTGGCCAAAAGTGTTAATAGGTGTAACTATATGGTGTTTAAGGTGAAGAAATATGTCTTTTGTGTGACTATTGATCATCCAATGGCCACTTAAATTTTATGTTTGTGTGACCTTTTGTAACATATAGTCACACAAAGCATTTTTGTTTTGCATATTTAGTCACATACAATTAATCATAAAGTAGCCAAAAGTGTTAATAAGTGTGGCCATATGGTGTTTAAAGTGACGAAATGTGTGTTTTGTTTGACTATTGATCTTCCAATGGCCACATGAATTTTATGTTTGTGTGGCCTTTTGTAACATTTAGTCACACAAAGCATGTTTCTTTTGGGTATTTATTCACATACAATTAAGCATATAGTGGCCAAAAGTGTTAATAAGTGTGACTATATGGTGTTAAAGTGAAGAAATGTGTGTTTTGTGTGACTATTGATCATCCAACGGCCACATTAAATTTATGTTTGTGTGGCCTTTTGTAACATTTAGTCACACAAAGCATGTTTCTTTTGGGTATTTAGTCACATACAATAAATCATAAAGTGGCTAAAAATGTTAATAAGTGTGACCATATGGTGTTTAAAGTGAAGAAATGTGTATTTTGTGTGACTATTGATTATCCAATGGCCACATGAATTTTATGTTTGTGTGGCCTTTTCTAACATTTAGTCACACAAAACATGTTTCTTTTGGGTATTTAGTCACATACAATTAATCATAAAGTGGCCAAAAGTGTTAATAAGTGTGACCATATGGTGTTTTAAGTGAATAAATGTGTGTTTTGTGTGACTATTGATCATCCAACGGCCACATGAATTTTATGTTTGTGTGGCCTTTTGTAACATTTAGTCACACAAAGCATGTTTCTTTTGGGTATTTAGTCACATACAATTAAGCATAAAGTGGCCAAAAGTGTTAATAAGTGTGACCATATGGTGTTGAAAGTGAAGAAATGTGTCTTTTGTGTGACTATTGATCATCCAATGGCCACTTGAATTTTATGTTTGTGTGGCCTTTTCTAACATTTAGTCACACAAAGCATGTTTCTTTTGGGTATTTGGTCACATACAATTAAGCATATAGTGGCCAAAAGTGTTAATAAGTGTGACCATATGTTGTTTAAAGTGAAGAAATGTGTGTTTTGTGTGACTATTGATCATCCAATAGCCACATTAATTTTATGTTTGTGTGGCATTTTGTAATATTTAGCCACACATCGAATCAAACAAAGAGTGACCAATAATGTTGATAAACGTGACCATATTATGTGAGTGCATCTTTTAGTCACAGGATTAATACTGCTAGTACTAAGTTAGTACTGCTGGAGCAGAATTACTACCAACAGTACTAAGTTCGTACTGCTAGAGCAAGTTATTATTGCTAGTACTATGTAAGTGCTGTTGGAATGAGTATATATGTATATGACGTAATTAAAACAAAAGCAATTTCAAATTGAATAAAACTCGAATGTATATAATCGAACAAATATAGAATTGTAATGTCGTACATAATCAAATTCTCAACTACCATAATTTAAAGACTTTTGACTCATCGCCGTCCTAGCTTGCCTTTGCATGATTTCCAGCTTGTTCCTGAGGCATGACTTTTGATCCACCCTTAGATACACCGCATTCCTGTACGAGAATAATAACATTATATATGCTACACAAACAGTGATCAACTGCGTATATCTAGCTACAAGCCATGAATCATTATCCTTGCAAGAGAATACCTTTATATTTCTGTAAACAGGCTTTAGGTAAGAATCTGTGTTTCTGAACTAACCTAACTAGAGGCATTAGAAATCTAATCATGTGATCTTAAGTAGACGGACAAGGAATCATCTGTGATGGGAGCCTTATAATGCGATTGTCAAAGGCTTATATCATATAAGGAAGACAAGTGACAAACTCACTCATGTACGATGTTCTGAATTAGCATGTTCACCCTCCAATCTTTCATGCCACGTAATACGTTCACTATCATTTTCCCACAGCTCTTCTTGCTCAAAAGCCATCATCTTAAATTGACCATTATTCTGAGAACAGAGACCAAAATTAATAAAGTGTACCAAATGTGATAATAAACTGAAACGGTAAACACATTTGTGCTCAAAACATGTAAAGAACCACAAAATCACCACTAAATTTGTTGACCCTGTATAGTGTCTTAAGCATCGACTTCGATAATCCTAATGGAACAGAATGAAAGACAATGTCTACATTTTTTATGAGGTCCACAAGTTCCCTAGATGATGTTAAAATGTTTACAACCTGCAAATAACAAACAAGGGCGGGAGAAGTTGTAAACAGGTCTGGTGCCTAGAACGTCAGTTGATACATCTCATGATTGCTTATTCTATAACTTCTCTGATTTTGCCTAATATTGGCATCATAAATTATAATTATCGCATTGATTCTGCATTTCAATTCATCTTTATGTATATCATAAAAAATTACCTATCAACATCAGCATATCCAGAAACCTTCCAATCACCTTTAACCCAAGCTCAAGTGCATTCTCCCCATTAACCAACATAAGTGCAGTGGCACCGTCAATTATACCAGAAGAATTTCCAGCAATGGCGCTACCATCATTCTCCTTAAAAGCTGGCTGAAGCTTCCTTAATTTAGCATGATCAAACTGACAAGAATCAAATAAAATCAGAGTATTGCTTATTTATTGAACGTGATAGGACTTGTTTTAACATCACCTTATAGTCAAAACTATGCTCGGATTATTTAACATCTAATGGTTTGCCTTGAGGATCTTTTTATGTATAGGATTCAGACCTCTTGATGAGAAAGAGGCTACATACGGGGCTGACGCATTCTTGACATCTTCACTCTTCATTATAACCGTTGCATTTCAAACGAAGTTTCATTCTCATCAGTTTCTGAATATTCATAAATAAAAAAGTGGTGTTACTAAGGAAACTCATGGTTGTTTACCTTGTTGGTCGTATGTATCGAATAATACTACTTGCTTGATCAAGGTTTACAGCACTAACAGGAAAAGTATAAGAATTTATCAATTTAACAAAGGGCGTGGTGTATCTTATGATACACCCAACGGCACCAGCCAACATTGCGTCTTCTCCAGTGTTCATCGATTCACATAATATTATTTTACCTTTCACTAAATTCTTGTCCAACGAGTCTTTGATGCATAACCTGATATATGTTCCACAATATGAACAGAGAAATATATAAACACTGAAGATTAAAAATCAACCAACTTGATGTAACCAAATATATGCTAAACTCAGCAAGGACTGAAAAATTTATATGGATAATTCCTTTTTACCTTGAGCTCGAGCTATTGAAACCAACTGTGATATTCAGCCACACAAATAAGCTCAAGACCAGATTCGAACTATCACTATATCAAACATCAACCTTAATCTAACTCTTCTCCACACAACTTCATCCCATCAACACTCGAAAAAAAAAACAAAAACAGACGACTGACCCATATCATAATTGCGAGAACCTGATTCACAAACAAAAAGGAACAACAAAATCCAAATCACATAACCCATCTCTAATCGTAACCCATCTCCATCTCACTTACAAACACCAACATATTCACATCACTCATCCAACACCAAGACCCGAACCAAACAAGAACATAAACGAAAAAATATATACGATCTCAGATCTATCTTTTGAACATAACCACAAAAAAATCTCATCATAGATCCTTATAAGAAGTTATCTCTTCTATTAATTTACAAAAATTAAAGAGTGGACAAAAAACCAAACGTTTTTCATCCAATCTTCCTTTCGATTCAAAAACAAAAAAGAAAAACAACACATCTTATACCTACCCTAGACCTCTTTTAAGATCTTGTCAATTTACAAGAAAACTAAGGATGGTTGTTTGATCATTTTTCTCTGGATTATGTGTGATTGCAAAGAGAGGAGAAAGGAGACGTTGTCTGCGTTTAGTTTGGTGTTAGGGTAAGATTAATTTTTAAGAAATCTGAAATAGTTGTGCCCATGGTAAATAAACTATGTGAGATCCGAGAAAAAAGATAAAGATGGATTGAGGGCAATTTGATTTTGGGGAAAAATTTAGGCGGGCTTGTGAAAAGTTGAGAGGGAAATTTTATTTTGGGCAAAAATAAGTGCGGGACATGTAAAATATTACACGTAAATTTAACACGTGAAATATGTTAATCTTTGTTTATCATAGGGGCGGAAATGAGCCGAGCCGCTCGTGAAAAGCTCAGTATCATATCAGTAAAAAGCTTGAATAAGCCGAGCTTAAACGAGCGCGGCCTCGAGCCTAAGTTGCAGCTCATCTATCAATCGGGCTCGAGCATGAGTTATACATACAAAATTTGATTGGGCTCACGAGCCTAAATGACACTATGATATTTTACATATTAAACATATATAAAATGTTATGCATTTGTTTTATAGGTGAACTTATTAACAAGCTCGATAACAAGCTTATTAACGAGCTCAAAATAGATATATTACGAGCCAAGCTCGAGCCAAACTTTAATTCTTTATTTTTGAATCGCATAAACGAGTCGAGCTCGAGCCAACTAGAGTTCTTTCGAGCTAATTCTTATCGAGCTTTGAGCTCAAGCTCAAGCCTATCAAATGAACTCGAAGTGTATAATGAGTTGAACTCAACCTTATATAAGTTCGACTCGAGTATTGTTGAATTTTCGAGCTTGTAAGTGATATATAGCAAGTGTAAATACTTATTTTTGAATGTATCGAGCTTTTCAAGCTGAAGTCGAATCAAATTCGATTCTTAGGTTATATTTCAATTTTAATTTGTGTAAGAAAACACATTTTTACAAATAAATCGAGCTTTTCGAGTCAAGCTCAAGCCGAGTTCAAACTTTCTTGATCCCGGATAACATGATCGGGAGGTCCTTGGATACTTGCTTCTTAGTATCTGTGACAAACGATATACACCTACCAAACCGGTGCAACCCATGCATGACCGCCTTTAATAACTTCCAATATAATTCATATAACCTCCGAACTATAACTATACACCTACCAAGCCGGTGCAACCCATGCACGACCGGTGATAATGGCTAATTCACATGGGTCATGGTTCATGTGCATTAGGTTATCACTGGTCACATTAATTAATGGGTATTTAATATCATATGGGTCATATGCATTGGGTTATAGTTGCTTAGAGTGTCATGTTATGAAAAATCCATGATTGTTGACAATGGGTAATTAACATGGGTAATGGGTCATGTGCATTGGGTTGTAGTGGCTATACTGTCATGTTATCGACAAATACATGACTGGTGATCGACAATGGGTAATTAACATGGGTCATGGGTCATGTGCATTGGGTTTTGTAAACTAAGACAAATACTATACAACATTTTTATACATTTTGTATTTTTTTTAACGTTTTCATCCGTTTGTAACGTTTTTCGTCCCCTTTTGACCGTTTTCAATCGATTTTGACCGATCTCGCTAGTTTTCGACCGATTTTGACAATTTTCGATAGATTTCGACGGATTTAGGCCGTTTTAAACCGACTACGACCGATTGCGACCGTGTTCGACCTTTTCGACCGATTTCCATTTTTGAACGTTTTGGCAATTTTCTCTCGTTTTCAAGCTTTTTTTAACGTTTTCCTCCATATTAAAACTTTATGAAATGTTTATTACGTTTTCGTATATTTTGTACGATTTTTTCGTTTTCATACGTCCTTCTCCTTTTTTTCTTTGTGTTTGCTACGTTGTGTTCGCTGACATTTTTGTGCCTTCATACCATTTTTTTAAGAAAACGTGACAAAAACGGTCCCAGAAGTACAAAAATGGTCGAAATCAAGAAAAAAAAATGAATGGAAACGGTTTAAACCGTTATGATATTTTAACCTTTAAACCAAATAAGCTACAACTTATTTGGTTTTGCTAGATTCGAAATTTTAAAAGTGAAACAAATTGAAAATAAGCAGAGGGAGAAAAAGTCATGGTTTAATAAGCAGCTTCAATAAGCACTCTTTAAGCTACTAGCCAAAAACAATGAAGCTTAAACTTCTATATTAAAAAGGAAATGCATTACATTAACGAATATGTTACTCTGGCAAGATGGTAAATCACTTGACTTCCGTAGGGGAGGTCGCAGGTTTGATTCTTGCTGGGTTGTAACATCCTTTTTTATTTTCTTGCTATTTTTATTACTCGTAACATAATTTAGTCACACATTTGTGATATGTATCGAATTGTGACTACACTTAAATAATGTGTGACAAGATATGACTCTATGATTTAGACACCTAAATAAATACTTCATGTGACAATACATAACATCTTGAATTTAGTCACACAAACACTCAATGTGACTAATATCAAGGTTAATGATAAACCGTCGGGGCAGGTTTACGTCGGCCTAGGAAACTCGGTCAAAGACGTCGAGGAACCTTAGTCGTTTCGAAATAGGCTCTGTCGTTCTATGTCGGTCTAGGAACCGTCGGGGCATGTTTACGTCGACCTAGGAAACTTGGTCAACGACGTCGAGGAACCTAGTCGTTTCAGAATAGGCTTCGTTGTTCTACGTCGGCCTAGGAACCGTCGGGGCACGTTTACGTCGGCCTAGGAAACTTGGTCTACAACGTCGAGGAACCTTGGTCGTTTCGGAATAGGCTCCGTCGTTCTACGTCGGCCTAGGAACCGTCGGGGCACGTTTACGTCGGCCTAGGAAATTTGGTCAACGACGTCGAGGAACCTTGATCATCCAATGGCCACATGAATTTTATGTTTGTGTGGCCTTTTCTAACATTTAGTCACACAAAGCATGTTTGTTTTGGTTATTTAGTCACATACAGTTAATCATAAAGTGGCTAAAAGTTCACATAATTGTGACCATATGGTGTTTCCTTAATTAATAAAAGTTCACCTTTGCATAAAAAAAATATTTTGTGTTGTGGTCCGCTTATAAGTAAAAGTTTAGTGGTTAAGGCCGCCAAGACAAAGTTAAGTCCGTAGGTTAGTTTTAGTGGTTAAGGCTACCAAGACAAAGTTAAGTCTGGCAGACCTAAGTTAAGTCTGTTTAGTACAAAGTTAAGTCTGGTAGGTTAGCTTTGTGTGACTATTGATCATCCAATGGCCACATGAATTTTATGTTTGTGTGGCATTTTGTAACATTTAGTCACACAAAGCATGTTTATTTTGGGTATTTAGTCACATACAATTAACCATAAAGTGGCTAAAAGTGTTAATAAGTGTGGCCATATGGTGTTTAAAGTGAAAAAACATGTATTTTGTGTGACTATTGATCATCCAATGGCCACATATTAAGTTACGTGACCATATGTACTGGATTTTGGCTACACTTAAATAATATGTGTGACAAAATGTTTAGTGTGACCATATATGGCATTTGGTCATAGTGTTACTAGTAAATGTAACTATATAGATTAGCTTTTGGCAAGCTAATACAAACTAAACTTTAAACACACATATTAACTTCTGTGACCATATGTACTGGATTTTGGCTACACTTAACGAATGTGTGACAAAACATTTAGTGTGACCATATAGGGCATTTGGTCACAGTGTTCAAGTGTGTGACATATATTTGTCAATGTTTATATGTATATCGTGACTAATGTTTCAACCTTACTTTTCATTTGTCACGTTTTCCAAATTCAGATGTGGCTAAAGACTTAGCAAAACAGATTAGTCACCCTTAAATAATGTGTGACAAAACTTGACTCTATGATTTAGACACACAAAAAATTACTTCATGTGACTAACGCATCAAGGTTACTTGTATTTTTCACGCGTTCCAAATTCATATGTGGCTAAATGATCTGAAACAAAATCACCAGATACCTTTAGCCACACAATGTTCAATTGTGTGGCGATACAGTTCTAATGGTCACACAATCAAAATTTTCATGTGTGACTAATTAGTAAATGTTGTCAATTTTCGTACCTTCAGCCACACAAATATGCGAATGTGTGGCCGTTCCATTTCGACCATGCGTGACCAAATCCCATTTTTGTACTAGTGCTACCGTATGCCGAACGTTACAACCCTTTAAAAGACCTATTGGATAGTCTTTCCTAGGTGCTTACGCCAAAGCAATGGAGGTTTGATCTAGTATCAAGCCTATGGTAATCTATGTACTAGGACCGGTTAATGAGTGTTTATCTTCCATTTTTAACTTGTTATATTTCATATACACCCGAGAGATGTGAGTATATAAACACCCCATGTGAGGTGCTAGTATGTAATTTCCGTGCTTGTTATGACTTTTGCGGGGCTTATATGTGTTGTGGATCGTTCTAAACTAATGCTTCATGACCTCTAACTTATAAATCAATTGGCTAAAAGCTCATTTGCTTGAGGACAAGCAAATACGAAGTGTAGGGATATTTGATAAGGATTTAAAAGGTACCTTTTTGAGGGGTCATTTAAGCCATTAATTGATCACTTTTGTATCCGTTATTACTTAATTTCGTTCCTTTTCACTTTTTAGGTCTCTTGAAGGCAAATTGCTGGAATGACACTTATTCGGACGAAAAGGCGCGAATATACGAAGAAAATGGCCAAAGTCAATAATCGAGACACTCAAGCTGCTGGAACTGAAGGAGACGGCGTCAGGTTCTATTTGAGACACCGTCGCAACATGTTTTGTGACGACTCAGTAGCGAAATTGCTATTTTGCACTTGACGGCATCAGGTTTAAAAGAGTAGGGCGTCATAACTTAGACGGCCTAGATTTGGATCCCGACGGCGCCGAAGATGAAGCCGATGGCGCCACAACCATAAGGTGATGCCGTCCCAAGCGCAACATGCGCGCCAAGTAGCCGATATCTGCTTTTGGCCACAACTTTTGCATACGAACTCGGATTTAGGTGATTCAAAAGCCCACGCGACCGGAACGAGAAAATTTAAAGTTTGGTGAAAAATTCTTCATGATGCCGTCACTCTTTAGGTGTGACGCCGTCACTCTTTGCCGACAGAAAATCTGCCTATAAATTGAACATTATAACTTCACTTTTTTAGGCTCTAAACCCTAACTCCGATTCCAAGGCTTAGATAGGTGTTTTTCCAGCAACTTTGAAGGTTTCAATCACTCCAAAAATATATTGTAATGGTTTGTTGATTATATCTTAATCCATATATTTAATTTATCATTATGTCTATCCTATATTTGATTGATTGCGTGTATGCTTGCATGTTTACCATGTCCGGCAAAATTACTTGTGTGTTTGCTTAGATATATGAAACCTAGTTGTTAATTATTGTTAGGTTGTCTCTTATCTTAATTGTAATTGGCTTAGGAGTGCGACTAGGCTATCGTTGTGTTTAATACTTGATAAATCTTTGATAGTTTTTGAATGACTTAGTGGATTTCGTTTACTAAACCCAAAGATAACCTCCAAGCTAGTTTATGAATGACTTAGTGGATTTCGTTTACTACACTTAAAGTGACTTCAAAGAGTTAGGTAATGCACACAATACGACCTTAGAAAACACAACGCGTTAAGAATAAGGACGTGACAATTCAACCATCAATAGGAGATAACTAGGGAGTAGTAGCATCTAGGTAAACACAATTTTAATCATCATAAGAGCACACAACAATAGACATAGACCACACTCACCTTAGTTTAGATCATTAGATAATTAGATAAGTAGAGTAATCGGTAGAAATACCAACCCCCAAATCCAAACCCCGAGATTCGTACCTTTCCATTTCCTAAAAAAACATAAAAAGATAAAAAAAATAATCTTCCTCAACCCCAACCTTAGCGTAGTAATTTCTCACTACCATTCCTATTCCACTAGAGAACGATATCAATTCCCGAGGCTTACCCTAATACTACACTACAACGATTAGGTTCACTGCCTAGGGTGTTGAAAAACTTGCTCGACGAAAAGGAAGTTCCTTTGACCCGGAACGCGCTGCGTAAGCGTATCACTAAGTTAAAGACTCGTAAATAAAGAAAAGTGCTCTTTCGGGATACAACCCGAATTTTCCCTTTCTTTTGTTTTGTTTCCATCTCTGTAGGGTTTTGTGTTTTTAATCATTTTTTTGCAGGAAACGAGGAAGTGATTGCTGCTGCTTGCTGATCTGATCCTAGTTACGGCGTAACTCATCTCTGTGATTACGCCGTAACCAACCCTTTGCAGCAGTATTTTAGACGCATTACCAATTACGGCGTAATACCATCTCAGTGGTTACGCCGTAGCCACTCGCTTTGCAGCTTATGTCACTTTTGCCAGTTACGGCGTAACTCCCTCAAATAGTTATGACGTAACTCTCTCAAAGAGTTACGACGTAACCTTCCTCTGCTTTACTTCTTTCATTTTAAAACGCAATAACCTTGTATTAGTATTTTAAATGAACTTTGTGGGTATGTTCCCTGTAAACCCTCACGAGACTTCACTCATCCACTTGGGACACCAAGTGGTTTAAAAGGCTTGTTGCATATGCTAAATGCAACCGTGATTCCTACGAAAGTGAGTTAGGTTTGTTTTTATTTTTCATTTTTTTTAGAATTATGCTTGTCGGTAGTGTGATTTCAGGGATTGAAGTTTGTTCATGATGCTTATACGAAGGCACGTCTCTTTTTCGTGGGCCTTCTTTCTTTTTGGAGCAAATTTCAAGGAAGTTCTCACTCTAATTCTACTTTTCTCTTCACCTTTATTTAACGCTTAGTACAAAAGGGACTTTGTACAATTCAAGTGGGGGGACGGGAGTAAAATTATCTCTTGAACTTTATTTTGCTCTCGTTTTTCTAGTTTATTTTGAAAAATTATGCTATTTTTAAAATTTTGACATGTTTAGACCTTAGCCGAGCACATACAACCCTTGATATTATATGGTGAGATTAGCCTTATCCGTTTCCAATATTTACCCCAAATCCACAAAATTATGAGTGTGCCGGTAGCTTGTAAACTTTAGAACTTGGCCTTTGCATCATTTCGAGACCATAGACGAGGTATGTTGAGTTAGCTCGATGTATTTGGATTTTTCAGCTTCAGAAGGCAATATTATAGGATTATCACCCAAATAGCCTACCATTGTGTGTCTATCGATTAGTCACCTCGACTTCTCGACCCCCATGTGAAACCCTTTTGTTACACTCACCTTCAGTGCAATATACCCCTAGATACACCTATCTGAGTCATTCCTTTTATTTTGTTAACCCAATATATTGTTTCGATACACGTATACACCTTAGCCTACCCTGTAGTCTTTATTTGTGATTGGGAAGTTATCATTTGCCTAAGTTCAAGGTTCAAGTGGAAAGGTTCGGAAATCACGCTTTCGTCTACGACATATTCCTGAAGATCATTGAAGACCCCCCGAATTCCCATTTCTCATCTCAAGTGGGGGGATATTATGTTTAGTTATTATTGTTATGTTGAAAAAAAAAAATGTTATGTTATTTAGTTATTGTAAAAGTGCATTGTTATAAGCACAATGTTGTGAGCTTTATAGATTTAGTATCGAGGAGGCCACCTCAATCACATTCGAAGATTGGAGTTGGTAATTATGCCAACAGTTGGAGAAAAGGTAGTGTACCCATCATGACGTCCTCTAATGACACATCTACCTAGTATTTCATGATCCGGTTTCTTAACTTCAAAACTTGAACTTTGGGCGGACGGTAAGTGGTGATGACTTGGCTATAGATTTAGACTACCCGCTTGATTTTTATTTTACACCATTTGTATATCCCATGTCTTATCCTACCCTTTAGTCATGAAGCATGTCTAGGTGATGCAGAGAGCAATCTTTGGTGTCTTGGCCATGGATTTGGTCATGTATCATTGATTTTGTCCACTTCGCCGTGACATGTTAGTAATGACAAGTCACCCCCTTAACCTTTGTCGTGTCTACCCATATTGCCTTTGAGAAGTGTTTAGCCCTTAACTCTAGTGGTGGAGATTTGTGTAACCGCCAAGCTTATGATAGAATACATGCTATGACTGTGCGATTGAGTGATCACCCCGAAATTGACACTTAGAATAGTTGAGAGATTTGAGTGTTTCGTTCCCATTTCGTTTCGGCTTTGTTTTATTCTAGCATAAGGGATTTGTAAACTTATATTTTCCAGATTATGGGAGATATCTTTTTAGGAATCTTTCTAATAAGGTCTACTTGAGGGCAAGTAGAGTTCAAGTGGGGGGATATTTGATAATATCAAATAGTCCTGAATATTAAGTGTTAATTTCCCCCGATAATACTTGTAAATTATATCATTTATATGGATTTACGCTTGTTTTCCATTGTTTTCCACTTTCAGGTAAATTATGAGCATTGGAGCTAAAGAGACGCGGAATTGGAGAAATTTCAAAGATTTATCATAGTATGCTGACTTTGAAGAAGTTACGGCGTAACTCATCTCTCACATTACGCCGTAACTAAAGCGTGACTCAGAAAACCAACTCATCAGAAGGTTACGGCGTAACTCTCCCCAAAGACTACGACGTAACTTATTAGGTCAAATGAGGTTCCACGCCGCTGATAACTACACTGTAACTATTTCATCAACTATGGCGTAACCATGGAATATTGAAGATACGACGTAACCACTTGTTAGTTTACGCCGTAACCAGCAGATCTAGTGCAAATTATGAAGGAATTAAATATTACGGCGTAACTCTTATATTAGTTACGCCGTAACCCAGACCTGGCCTATAAATACCCCACGATTTCTAGCATTTCAAAGCATCCCATTCTACACATCACAACCAAAGAATGTTGGGAAGAAGCCAAAGGCAGGTCTAGAGGAGCATACCGAGCTGTCTCCAAGGGAGAAATCACTCCCCTACGATAAGCATTGGCATTTTATATTTTCTTTACTTTCGATTCATGTATTTCGTAACTTATTGAATTGATTTGTATGGTTAATATAAGCGGCTAAGCACCTCTTGGTGCTGGCCTAGTTATGATTCCTTAATTGTTTTGTTTGCGTTTACATTACTTCGTATAATTATTTCTAAGTGTATGCATGCATAGTTTATTGGTAGCTACCCTTGTTTCGGTAGTTTTGAATGGCGGTAGAGGCTAGTTGCTTAGGAGATATGACCAATGATCCTAAGTAAGTAGACTGAGACGGGAAGGGTAAGATATGACCAACTGACGACCCTTTCTACTTGTGCGATTTGACCAACCGATCACCTACCGTTTGGATGAACTTAAGAATTAGGGGTGGGTGTTTAAGTTGCTAACGCCTGGGCACTCACTATTATAAATCTATCATGTAGCGGTACTTAATGACTTGGCTTAGGGGACCAGGAACAACTGGACTTTTGAAGGGACAACTGACTTCTCCAGTGGTGGCATCTTTGCTGATAGGTTATGGCGAATTGACCAAATGATGTCCTCTCGAATTTGACCCCACCTGAAGTAATTGGAAGTAAGTAGATGTAGACATTACTAGCTAGGAGGATTAACTAGGTTAGCACCTCTCTCCTTTATTGATTAAACCTTTGCCTTTTATCTGCTTTAGTAGTTATTTAATTCCTTATCGAAATCATTATTAAAATCTATGACACCTAGACTTAGTAATAATCCATCACACATAGCTCTTAGGACGACCTCGGTTTTACCGAATACTACACTACATATGACCGGGTACACTGCCCGTTAGTGCATCAGGGTAGACCATAGGTATAACGAGACTATATAAATATTAAAACCTGGTCAGTAAAACCTGCATCATGGATCAAGGATAGCGGGTGCACGAGGTACATGACCGGCAATAAATATTTATTCTCTACATATGAATCCTTTAATGGAGGAAATGTGGTATTTGGAAATAGCAAAAGCAAAATCATCGGTAAAGGTACGATTTCTAACAAATCTCTAACCATTAACGATGTGTGTCTCGTAGAAAACCTAAACTTTAACCTCTTAAGTATAGGACAAATATGTGATAAAAAGTGCAACGTACTTTTTAACGAAACCAGTAGTAAGATATTAAAAAACGGTATCACCATAGGTAGAGGAATTAGAAAACATGGAGTCTATGTCATTAAAATTGGTAATGAACCTAAAGACAAACTTTGTCTTACTTCTATGGATGATACTTTGACCTTATGGCATCGAAGATCGGGTCATGCCAGTATGCGACTTCTTCAATCGCTATCATCCAAAGATCTAGTAAGAGATCTACCTAAATTAAAATATGAACACAACTTTTGTGATGCTTGTAACGTAGGAAAACAAGTCCATTCTAGTCACAAAGCTAAAAACATGGTGTCTACAACTAAGTGTCTAGAGTTACTACACATGGATTTATTTGGTCCATCCGCTATCCAAAGTTATGGAGGCAACTACTACACTTTGGTTATAGTGGATGATTACTCTATGTACACATGGACTAAATTTTTAAAGAACAAAACTGAAATGTTCAATTACTTTGAAATATTAAGTAAGAAAATCCAAAGACAACTAGGAAGTCCTATAGTGTCTATTAGAATGGATCATGGTAGGGAATTCGATAATGAAGTGCAATTTGGAGCCTTTTGTGACGCTAATGGTATTACTCACAACTTCTCGGCTCCTCGCACTCCACAATCGAATGAGGTAGTTGAAAGAAAGAATAGAACCCTACAAGAAATGAGTCGCACCATACTAAATGAGCAATCCATACCTCAAAAGTTTTGGTGCAATGCCGTTGATACCTCAACGTACATACTTAATAGAGTCTTAATTAGACCATTTTTAGGTAAAACTCCATACGAGTTACTTCGAGGCAAAAAGCCTATGTTAGATCACTTTAGCGTCTTTGGTAGCAAATGTTTTCTACTTAACACTAAAGATTACCTTACAAAATTTGATCCTAAATCAACCGAAGGTATCTTTTTAGGTTACTCTCCTAATAGCAAAGCTTATGTCATATTAAATAAAGAAACAATGAAGGTTGAAGAGTCATTAAATGTAAAATTTGATGAAAGTCCACCCAAACCTACTCCAACTCTTGTTGATGACGAGATTGTCAAAAGTGAAGCTATTGTAATAAAGAAAAAGACAAACGAAGAAGAAGAACCTTTAAATGATGAAATCATAAATACTAAAGAGTCCAAAGATCACCCCATAGATAAGGTCATAGGAAAGCTAAACGAAAGAACCTTAAGGTCTCAAGTTCAAAACCAAAGAATTATATGTAGCTCAATCTCGGTGCTTCATCGATTTTGAAAAACCTAAACATGTGTATAAGTTAAAGAAAGCCCTTTACGGTCTTAAACAAGCTCCAAAAGCTTGGTATGATAGACACAAGTTATTCTTAATCAAACACAACTACACCATGAGTTTAGTTGATAACACACTTTTTACTAAGAAAAAAGAGTCACATATAATAATTGTTCAAATATATGTAGATGATATTATATTCAGATCTACTTGTCAAGACATGTGTGGTGATTTTTCTAAAATCATGCATGATGAGTTCGAGATGAGTTTGATGGGAGAACTTAGTTTCTTTCTTGGTCTACAAATCAAACAAGTAGAAGATGGTATCTTCTTTAACCAATCTAAATACATAAAGGAGATGTTAAAGAAATTCGGTTTAGAAGAGTCAAAACCCATTAGAACACCAATGTCATCCGACACTAAACTCACAAAAGATGAAGACGGCGAATCCGTTGATGACACAAAATATCATGGCATGATTGGTAGTCTTCTCTACCTCACGGCTAGTCGGCCGGATATCATTTTTAGTGTTTATCTATGTGCTAGGTTTCAAGAAGATCCTAAAACATCACATCAAGAAGCCGTCAAAAGGATATTTAGATACATTAAGGGTATGACTCAATTAGGATTGTGGTATCCTAAGGGTACGGGGGTAGAAACAATTGTATATGCAGATTCTGACCATGCAGGTGATTATGTTGACCGAAAAAGTACAAGTGGGGTATCTACTTTTATGAGATGTTGTTTAACATCTTGGTTCTCAAAGAAGCAAACGGAATTGGCCATATCAACAACCGAAGCCGAATATGTCTCCGCCGGCAAAGCATGCCAACAATCACTATGGATGAAACAAGCGTTAGTTGACTACGACATTCATCTAAGTGACATAGCCATTCTATGTGACAACAAAGGTGCCATCAACTTAAGCAAGAATCCGGTATTGCATTCTCGCACCGAGCATATAGAGATTCGTCAAAGCTTCTTAAGAGACAATGTTCGAAAGGGGAACATCTCTATTGAAAAGGTAGCATCCGAAGACAACATAGCCGACGTCCTCACCAAACCGTTGAAGCGGGAACAATTCAACCTACTTCGTCTTGGTCTTGGTCTCATGGAACAATCGTCGTAATTAGCTTTTAAACTCTATAAGGTATGTAAACACTAGCCTTCTTCTTTCTGAGTCTAGGATCTCTATTTCACGCACAACTCACAAGCAATACGGGAATTTTCAAAACCCAAGATAAGTTTTTACTTATAACTCGTACTTTCATAGTCTTCTTTTATTTTTCAAGACAAGTACCTCTTGCAAACACGTAATTGCATTTTTTTTAAATAAATGTTTTATTCACACAAAGAAATCTCTTTTCAAAGCATTTTCTAAAAAGGATACCTCTTCCCGTATCACTTTCATAAAAGCCATTTCTCACGTCTAGGACAAATCGCTTTTTCATTATTAATACAAAGTAAAATCCCGTTTTCATTGCATCTCATGTCTTTTGAATACTAAAGAGGACACTTAACTAATATGTGTTTTCGGGTACATTCATTTAAGCAACAATGAATTAGGAGCACTTGGGTTATCTCACATAATAATGTACTTTTTCACTTCTAGTTTATTTTTCTTTTCTTTTTAGGAGTCGAGATAACCGCAACTCCAAATGGTTTGCATATAGGCACACACTAGGCACAAATGTTTCCATAAGGAAAACTTTGAGCTGCCTGAATCACCAGTACCACGGATCCGAGCCTTAATGCTGGACGGATCCCTCAAGGGAAGGATCCGTGGGATCCGTGAGATAGAAGCTAATTTTATCTTCTATTTTTCTCACTTTGGATGAAAAATTCAATATTTTCATCAATTTTTTTTGGAGTATGCTACTTAATGCTTGTGTTCTCATGATCACATGCCTTAAATTCATATCTAATCATTAGATTTTAATCTACATTTTAGGTCAAACATTCATTACAATGCATCATTTTTCTATAAATAGGATTCCCAAAATGCTTGCATATTTATCACTCTCAACCTCACAAACAAACATCATCATGTCACCCAAAAGATCTTCCAACATAGATGAATCACCTAGTGCAAACAACCCCTTTCAAGAAATCCAAAACTTTGTCCTCCCACCTTCCAAAGTACCACCACCCAAATCTAGAAAAACCACACGGATTAGCATCCGGCCTTGTTGCTTAGCAAAACCATCATCAAATGGTTCATCACCAACCACTCATTCACCACAAGATGCTTCCATTATAGCACCTCCTTCATCACCAACAACTACACCAACTTCATCACCCATCAAATCACCACCTAAGGTCACTCTTTTGGAACTCCTTAAGACTCCAACAAGATCTCAACAAACAAAGCAAAAATAACTAGTCTTTTTGACACCTCCCACTTCTCCAAACACAATTTTCAAAGACCTTGAAACCTCACCACCTTTAGCTCCCATTGTGTTACAAGAACATCTAGGTTCTTTTCCACCACCACTTCCAAACATTCCGGACTTTGATCTGTATTTTCCAACTTTTCCACCACAACTTCCGCATCTCACAAATCAAAGTCACCCGAAAAACTTCCGCACTCATTACCCACATCACTTACATTATGAACATTGCCAATCCACTAGGGATATTGCAATAGAGATTAGGGAAGAAATGCGAGTCATACTTAACCTCATCCTTGATCGCATCAACATCATTACTCACCAAAACTTCCATCCATAACCTTATGCAAGCATGGAAGGAATCACTTTTATTACTTTTAGTATTTTCCTTTTGAGTCATTTTTTTAAGAACAAGTCTTGTTCTTACTTTTACATGCTTGTATGTGGCATAAATACCACTACATTTTGTTGTTTTATTACAAGGCCTTGTTTATATACCTTGGCTCCCAATCTTGATTCTCGTCAATCACAAGATTATTTATGCATGTTACTACTAACCCTTTCTTTGAAGGATTTTTTTTATTTTTCTCACTTGATGCCCCATTCTAGGGGGAGCTACTGTCAAGGGGGAGTTAGCGATACGTGGACTATTTTACAACATTTTATTTCTTCGTTGGGGTAACTTTTTGTTTCGACAAAAAGGGGGAGAAGAAGTAAAACTTAGGCTTTCAAAACATACATCTAATATTAAGTTTTACTCATCATAACATTATGTTTTGTCATCAACAAAAAGGGGGAGATTGTTAATACAAATAAACCGTAAAAACGTTTATTAATATTTAGCGATCTCTTTGTGTTTTGTTGATAACAAATATAATGTTATCATAAGTAAAATTATGAGGATACATGTTATTTTTGTAAAGCATTTACATATAGTCATTTAATACAAATTGTTGTAATAGTTTATTAGGATGGGAAAAAACCACAACCCATGAAGCATATCCATAACCCATGGTATTGACCCATATCCATTTGACTAGATGCATTGCATCTATTAGATACATTGTATCTAATTAAATACCCATGGACCAACCCATAACCCATGACCCATAACCAAAAAACCCATGGGCAAAGAGGAGCGTCCCACGGATCCCTGAAGTTACACTAGACGGATCCCTTGAGCAAGGGATCCGTGGGATCCATGTAACAGTGGCAAGATTTTGCCTATAAATAGAGAGCCATTTCTTCATTTTTACTTACCCCTCTTCTTACTAACTCACTCATATATTCTTACGCTCTTCTAACAAAAGATCACTTGATCTAGAGAGTTGTTCTTCTTTCTTCTATTGTGATTCTCATATAGGTCCTTCTCTAAGGCGAGATCACGAGCTTTCTACAAGTCATCCAAGCAAGGGGTCCTTGATTGATTTGTTCCTCCACAAGATTTCTGTAGCAAAGATCTTGTACTTGATATTTCACATATTTGTCGTGTCATAGTCGTGTTGGTTTGGTCCTCCGTGTTACGGACTCGGTATTTAGCTTTGTACCGGAAAAAGGTGTAAGCAACGTTGTGAAGGCTTCTCCACCAAGTTGAAGGAGTTTGTTGACATAGTGCTTGAACTCTCGAGTAGGTGACTCGAGGAGTGGAGTAGGGCAAGGAAGGTGTCCTTGTAGCCGAACCACTATAAATCGGTTGTGTCATTTCTTTCCTTTACTTTACTTTCTTTACTTTCATTACTCTTAGATCTATACTTTATCTTCATCCATACGATTTCACATAACTTCGAATCTAAAGTTTTTAGAAACTAACTTAAAATCGGCAAAACTATTCAACCCCCCCTTCTAGTTTTCCACACAGTGTACCTAATCGTTCTAAAGTGTATTATGGGCAAGCCTAGGGGTTGATCGTTTTCTAGGGGAATAGAGATGCTAGTAGAGATGTATGACGAAAAGGTGAGGTGAGGAATATTCTTTTTTATCTTTTTATATTGTTTTATAAGAAACTAAAATCTCTAGGTTTAAAGAGTGGGGGTTGGTAATACTACCAATTAAACTACTTAACAATTTAAATTAAAAACTAATTAAACTAATGAAAGGTAAAAAGCTATGGATTGATTGAGTGTGTTTCTTATGATAATTAAAAACGTGTTCACTTAGATTTTCTTACTCCCTAGTTATCTTTTATTGGTCGGTTGATGTTAGGATCGTTTATTTGGAAGATTTGGTGAATCGGGAGGTCTTGGAAGATGGAAGAACACCATCTTCAAGTTATAGAGAGAAACTAGAGAGAGAAGGGAAACTAGTGTGTGTATTATTAAGGAAAGTTAAAATTTTACACTAAGAGTCTCACCCTCCTAGGAAAGTCTAGGAGGGTATTTATACCTAAACACATACAACTATGGCAAATTGACATAACAAGCCCATGTGTTTAAGCTAACAAAGATAGAAAATGTAATCCCGTCAATGTCGTTCCATTTACGAGTTAGGAGCGATTCCAACAATCTTCCCCCAATGGGACGACATAAGGGGTTACTTACAACATTTACTATAAATATAGAAAACAAATAAAGAAAGGTCTTCATAAGCTCTTCAAGTGCTGAGGATGATGAAAGTTTACGCTCTTTGTCTTCTTCTTGTACCTCGACTTGAGAACCTTTTTCTTCACTTGTAGGCAAATGATGTAATATGCATGAATTGGATTAACTTCCCCCAAACCATGCTGCATGTATTTAGCAGCTTCTCCGTACACTTCTTTTTGGCTAAGTTTCTGAATCAGCTTCCCCCCAAACTGACAACCGTCTTCAGCAGATTCAAAACTTTGATGTAGTGAACATTTCTTCTAACTTTTGAAATGTTCAGTACGCAGCGGAATTTGTAGATGAGCAGTAAACCACACAAGGTAAATCTGCCTTATTGCGGAAAATCCGTTCGGGGGTAACATGCAAGAAATCAACAAGATCTTCTCACATATGTAGATGCTTGACACCAAAAAATCCGCGAAAGACGAGATGAAACGAATTCCTCCTGAATGTTGCGGTCTATCGGAATAATAGTTACTTGTGAATATGCAATTACTCGATAAAATAACCATGTGTAAGGCATCATAACATCATATTTAGGTAACTTCACACACGATAACTATGTGAAAGTGAGACGATAACACCAACTTGAGAAATTTGAACCACATATCGTCTCATTTCTTCCCCTTGATTGAAGAAATTCATGAAAGGAGACGGTTTTGGCAAAAGTTGTCAAAGAAACAAGGCCCTGTACACTCTTTTCCCCACGATGTTTTTAATGAATCAGAATCATACACCACGTATGTTGATGATGAATTGGAGACAGCGAAACCATGTATGTCCAATTAATCGAACAATTGTGAAGTACCATAAATATCTTGTGAGAATCAATTGCTGATAAGACTTCTCTGCTCGTTTATACTCTTCTCAGCTAACTCTTTTACCGACCCCATTATCATTCTGACGGCTTTTTGTAGTGATTACTGATGGAGAAAACCCAATATGACGAATTTGAAACTGAAGTAAAATAACCCGAACTTGTGACTTAAACTTGCACTATTATCAGACGAAGAACCCTTTTCCTTACCGGGTTGATTAACCGGATCGAAAAGGGGTAAAGTTAAAGTTTCTCGAATTATCCACAGCTTTTTGTGACACTTGAGCACAACAACGTAACTCCTTACATCAGGTATAACTAGACAACTCAAGTCTTTGTCATTCATAACGGTTAAAGGCTCGAACAAGGATCTCGACGAATCATGCATCCAACCAACCCCGATATCTTCAGATACTAAGTACACGCACCCGTGATATTCCACTTCAACCTCAAATAAATAATAAAGAATTCTCGCCGTAGTCACATCTTACAGTTACATGCTCAAAACTAGCCTTTGTTAAAGCTTTAAATGAACTTGATAATGGTTTCCCGATCTTGTCAAAAAATTGTATCCCCGTGAAAATTTGTCATAACCAAAATACCACTCAATATCAAATATTATCAAATTTTCAAATTTCATTGCAAAAATAACTTCAACGAAATTTGGCGAGTCCCACGTTCAATACTTATTACTCACAACCCATTCAAAAGTTATTATCAATGTTTAGGCCTAATGTTATAGTCTTGAATGAAAGAAGCAAATCCAGGCCACTCATTAAGCCCAAAATCAATTAAACCCGGGCCCATAACCAATCAATACAACCGATCCAATCTTCAATCCAAACACTAACCCTAATATGATACGGGTATAAAAGTGCTCCAATAAATCTCCATTTAACCCTAACGACATAACCCTAATCACACACAAAAATGTGTCCGCTCCCATTCTTTTCAACGTCTCAGTCATCTTACAAATCCATCCAAATCTCAGAGAATCATTCGACCCAAATAAAAAAAATACACAAGAAGCTTCTCCATTTAATTCTTTCTTCTACAAAGGATTACAAAAGTATACCCTCAAAAGATGTGTTAAACGATTCATGGACACGGGTAGGTACCAATTTCTTGTCTTTTGTTTGCATAAAACCGAACTAAAGAAAAGATAGTAACATAGTTGTTTTTAATCTTGTCTTTTGTGTGTCGGATATTTATTGAAGTTCATCTTAAAAAAAATAGATCTATGATGATTTTTTTTAACTCTTTAAGATATGTTAAAGATTTATGAGAGAGTTAAACCAAACTGAGATCTAGTAGTTGTTAAATTTCAGTCCGAGTCAAGATCAATGATTGTTTGAATTTCTTTTGTATGGTATTGACCTTCAAAAGTTTGATAAAACTTTTAATGTAACGAAAGAACTGAATCTGAGATCTTCTTATAATTTTTTTTAATCTTTATAAGTCATGGATCAGTGATGATGTGCGTTCGTGACCTCCATGGTCTTGATGTATCATTGAATTCAACGAACCACAATCTGAGATGCATAAATATAAATGATGTAAGAGCCATGATACGTGACTTGGGGAGTCATGTGAGGAATGGTTGTGTCTAGATTAGGTTCAGTTATGACGAAGAAATGTAAATGACTGATGATGGTTTTAAGTAACCTGAGGTCGTGTGGGTTGTATGGTATATTGGTATTTTTGTGGTCGAGTCTTGGTCCATCTTCATCTTAACCTCCTTTTTCTTATGCGTAAAGATGTTGTAAAATTTTTATGCGCAAAACAAGAAAAAGACCTTACGCGTAAACGCCCTTATGCGTAAACGAGTGCTTATGCGTAGAAAATCTTTCTCGTAAGGTAAAACTTATGCGTAAGCTTACTCGTAAGCTGAGGTTCTTACGAGTAACTTTCCAAGTTACTCGTAAATGGACTGAAGATGACTCCTTAGGCGTAAAAATATGGTTTTGACCCGTGTTGACTTTTTTCCGGCGTCCTTTTTCCGACCAGATTCAGACCAATCTTGAGAAACCTAGAAAAATGATATAAAAAAAAACCTTTAGTTACCCACTTTCACAGAGATTTGGTACAAAAAATGTCATAAAGATAATATTCAACTGTTTGGACAAAAAAAAAATTGACACAAACCAGTATTGAGGACTTCGTATAGACCATGAGACATTTGACCAAAAAAAGATACAATAAACTTGTAAAAAAAATCTGTTAACCAAACAATTTTGTGAAAAGTTAAGATTAAAAACAGATTTTTTAAAGCAAGTTTTTGACAAGAAAACATCACCAAAATAAAAAACCGACCTTGCTCTTGATACCAATGTTAGGATTGTTTATTTGAAAGATTTGGTGAATCGGGAGGTCTTGGAAGATGGAAGAACACCATCTTCAAGTTAAAGAGAGAAACTAGAGAGAGATGGTAAACTAGTGTGTGTATTATTAAGGAAAATGAAAAGCTTACACTAAGAGTCTCACCCTCCTAGGAGATTCTAGGAGGGTATTTATACCTAAACACATACAATTATGGAAAATTGACATAACAAGCCCATGTGTTTAAGCTAACAAAGATAGAAAATGTAATCCCGTCAATGTCGTTCCATTTACGAGTTAGGAGCGATTCCAACAGTTGAATTGTCACATCCTCATTCTAATTGGTGCGTTGTATTCCGTGTTAGTCATAGGGGGTGCCTAATTCCCTAATTCTATGAATCTTAACTCTCCTCTAGAACATCCGGGATCGCCAAGTACCGAAGTATCTCCCCCGAATACTCTATTATCCTTAAGATACAACTCACGCAATAAACACAACAATGGCCTGAGTGCTTTCTCAAGCTTTTTGCTATTTAGGACGCTTCAAGCTCATACAATTAAAAGAAGAAGCCAGTTTTCTTTACTCTAGCGTCTACCAATTAAAACAAGAGACAACCTAAAAATAATCAACAACTAGGTTTCATTGGATCTAAGAAAACACTATATTAATTTAGTTACGCATAATAGATTAGCAAGAACAAAAACAAACAATTGAACATAGATGAAACATGGTGATAGATTGGATAAACAAACTTATCTTTAAGTGTAAAGAAGGGTTTAGAACCCTAAAATACTTTCCAAGTAGGACCTCAAACTAACTAGGGTTTGCTCTCCAAAATAATGCACATAAAATATAGAAAATTCGAAGTCTATATATAGATTTTACACTCGCAACGGCGTCGCCTTTTGATGGTGACGCCGTCTGGCCGCCTTCATAAGGGGTTCATTTTGGACAAGTCATTGTTGGGACGGCATCAGGTGAGAAATAGTAACGCCGTCTGGCTTCATTATGGACGTCGTCTAGGAAGGATCTTGGTCTTCTAGTGAAGAAAGTAAGGCTGACGCCCTTCTTGAATAAGGTGTGACGCCGTCAGGTATTAAGACCAAAATATGTTCTGAGCCATCGCTTGAGACTTTTTAGAAGACCATGTAAGTGACGGCGTCGCCCTTGGAGTTGGGACGCCGTCAAGCTTGTGAAGTAGCCTAGAATTCTTGACTTTGTCGTTTTCTTCATTTCGCTCATTATCGTTCAAAAATGCTTCATTCCAGCAATTTGCTTCCAAAAGACCTACAATGTGAAAAGGAACAATTTTAAGCAGTAACGGATATAAAATTTATCAATTTAGGGCTTGTGTGACCCCCTAAAAACTTATGTTTTAAATCCTTATCATCTTTCTATCCTTGATTAGTTTACACTTAGGGTATTTTAATTTAAATCCTTGTTGAAGATCACTGGGTACTAAATTGGCCCAACAATCTCCTCCTATTTGGATATAAATATATACTAAATGTTTTTCAAGTATAATTGAGCAAAACAACTTTTTCTTACAATTGAATTTACATGTAAAGAATAATAATGAACAAAAGAGATCAATGTTATTCATCTATTATAAAGACTTAGCTAAATATTACAACTTCTTACTATCTAGCTTTATTTGTTCATTTCCTCAATCATTTCAACCTTTATTTTTTTAGTAGCAAGGATGTGTGTCCTCCATGTTTTTGATGATGTCATCCAAGATCTTGACCATCTTCTGACCTTCTAAAGTCTTTTCCTTCAGAGCGCAAATCTGTAGCATAAAAGAGTTGAAGTGTTAACAATATATATGTGTAAAACTATTTGAAAGGTTGGCTTCCAAAATACATATATGAAGAAGATCCCATGCTTAGGCTTCTCAATGAATAGTCCTTCCCTAAATGTAACTCCCTCAGGAGGTGCGCTATTCTAGTGCAGACCAGGACAAAGACTTTAGGTTCAGTTTCTCATTCAGTGGATATTTTCCTTTTCTTTTGAGTTTTAAAGGTTGGTTATTGGATACTCAAAGCCTTTATTTGATTTATTCCCATAATTTTCTCTTATTGTTTGAGTTCATCAAATCTCTAACTAAGTGATCTGAGTAGTGAAGCAACATTTGTAACACCCCTAATTTTGTGACAGTAGCGAAATTCAAACTGGATGTTACTCGACGGTATAACAGTTATAATAATAGAAAACGAACTCAAATTGAGCCATTTTAAAAGGGTTATCATTTGATTTGTTGAAATATCAGAGTTTACAAAAATGAGGTCCCAATAGTTTAATTATTACATAATACATAAATGTAAAGTTTTAGATGTTTTTCGAATGATAATACATAATTTATCCTTATTTATCATCCATGCTTCTCTATGTCAGCCTCGTACCTTATGAACCTAAGATAAACATGCTAAAAGTGTCAACACAAAGGTCGGTGAGTTCATAGGTTTGTAAGTAAAATAGTTGATTACAATAGTTTCAAGTTTGTGTCATAATTGTAATGAATACAAATATCGATAAAATAAATAGTGGGTTATGTTGTTATACACTCATAATGATAAATAGTGGATTACGTTGTTATACACCTAAGTAATGTAGGTGGTTAGGTACCTATGCTAAGTAGGTAGTTATGTACCCAAGTAAAGTAGGTGGTTACGCACCCAAGCAAAGTAGGTAGTTACGTACCCAAGTAAAGTAGGTGGTTACGCACCCATGCAAAGTAGGTAGTTACGTACCTAATTAAAGTAGGTGGTTACGTACCCAAACAAAGTAGGTAGTTACGTACCCAAGTAAAGTAGTGGGTTACGTTGTTATACACCCAAGTAATGTAGGTTGTTAAGCACTCATGTAAAGTAGGTAGTTACGTACCCTAGTAAAGTAGGCATCTAAGTACCCAAGTAATGTAGATAATTCCAAATATTAATAAAGTTTAATATATCGAATAGTTTCAACCACATAATTCAGAGTATGTAATTCCAAATATCAATAAAATATATATAGTACAGAATACAGTGCTTTAGTTTACCCTTGTTTTTTATCCTCTTGCTTTAGTTTAGTTTTAGCTCTCTCGTTAGGATATCTTAATCTTTAGACCATATTCTTATCATTTTCCTTTAAGTAGTTTGGTGTGCTTGTTTCTTCTTATATGAATGTTCTTAATACATTTTGTAGTTATTTATGTTGTTAACTGCTGTTTGTTTATACAGACAACTTGATCCCTTGGATTTCAAAAGGCGAATCATTTTTGAATTTGATCAAGCAGATCTGGGTGCTCAGAAACGTTTCTGAGAAAATTAGAGCTTTTTTATGCTCTTATCATATTATATGCTTTTATTCTAACCCACTATTTTGTAGATTTTTAAAAGCTCACTTGGAATACTTGGCACACTCAATAAGGGGAAACATTGCTAACAAGCAAACCTATATGCAATTTTATTTAAAGCTTCATTTATCTTAATCTCCTCTCATTCAAGTTAGTTTCCTTTTGACACTCTCTTTATTTTGACAAAAAGGGAGAAAAAGGTAAAAACTTCAAACTTAAAATTTACAAATTTTATTTTTACTTACAATAATTTTATGTTTTGTCATCAACAAAAAAGGGAGATTGTTAATACAAATAAACCGTAAAAATGTTTATGTATATCTTACGATCTTTATGTGTTTTGTTGATAACAATCGTAAAATTATTTTAAAAAGATAAATAAAATACATAAGTTTTCAAGCCAATAGATTCCGAACTCATTTTATTAAATAAGTAAACCATCGAACATATCTAGTAAAATAGTTTATATAAAGTCAAAACCGTTTTTATAAAACACTTACAAACAATTGTTACTTACATTTTTATAAACACATAGTTAAGTTAAAACTAAATAAATAAATATGTAAGCACATGAAATGGGTAGTCTTGACCCATAACCCAAAACCCATGACCCATGAACCAAAACCCATGACACATGATATTTGCATCATGCATGACATCATGTTGGGCACCCATGACTGAAAGTCCATGACCCATGATCCAAAGTCCATAACTCATGACCCAATATATGCATTACATCATGCATGACATCATGTTGGGTACCCATGAACCATAGTCCATGACCCATTACCCAAAACCGAAAATTGTAACCCAAAATCCAGACTGGTTAACCTAGTTGCCAGATCCTTTCAGTTGCACGGACCGGATTCCTTTTGGGAAGGATCAAGTGGATTGGATAACTTATTGCCTATAAAGAGTGAGCCATTTCTTCATTTCTTTTAATATTTTTCAATAAATTTATTCTCTCTATACTTATCTCTCTAACCTCATATCTAAGAATCATCCGCGTAGCTTTTCCTTTAGTGATTCTCTAGGTTTCTCTTAAAGGCGATATCATGACACTTTACGTTGAAGACTTGCAAGCTCGAAGAGATGTGTTGCAAGACTTTGTCATCATCACAAGATCACTGAAGTGACTGTTGTAGTTGATTCTTCTTAGTATGTTATAGTTGTGTTGTGTTATTTGGTGTAGTTGGGTTTTATTTCCTTCATAATAAAGGAACTCGGTATTTAGCTTTGAACCAGATAAAGTGTAAGTGACATTAGGTTGGTTCTACCTCAAATTAGAACTTGGTATCTAGCTTTTTATTGGATCAAGTGTAAGCGGCGTTGTGAAGGCGTCTCTGCTAAGATAAAGAGCATGTGGATCTAGTGGTTACGAACTCTTGAGTTGGGTACTCAGAGAGTGGAGTTGGACAAGGAAGGTGGCCTTTTAGCCGAACCACTATAAATACTCGTGTCACGGTTTAATCTCTCTTTAATCTAACTGATACTAAATATTCTTTTTGTCTAACTATCAATATCCATACATCAAAAGGATTAACATAAGTCGATCTAAATATTTTAAAACCCAGTTTTAATTGGTAAAACTATTCAACCCCCTTCTAATTTTCTACACTTTTCTATGAAACTATTAGGGTGAGGCTAATAAGTTTGACAGTAAAGGCTTCTAAAGCTATTTGCAGAGTTCAGAAGATATGGAAAGTGGAAATGAATGTCCTAATCCATGAAACAGTAACAAGTGAAATATGAGATTGATACTTCTATAGGAGATATGGGTTTTTGGATATGGAAGTTGTGCAGAGATGTTATGGTAATGTTGGGTTTAGATGGTGAGTTTGGGTATGCTAAGTATGTATTGGTTTATCTTGTATTTTGATAATGCAGTATAGATATTACAAGTTGAACGAATCCTTTTTGGATTATGAAGTGATGAAGTTCAAGAAAGTCTTTGCTTTGAAAAGTATAGAGTAGTGTTCTGTTATCTGCTCTATATTATAAGTTTTTTAACGTTTACTTTAGTATTATAGGCAATCTAAAAATTGAATCTCTTTGTGCTCATTTCAACAAGATGGCCTTCTAACTTGACCGCTTTTACTTAGCTTAGGTTGTGGTGGTATCTTAGTTATGATTGGCCGTCGGACGGATCTATCTGGGTTATTCTTCAGATTATTTCCTAAGATGATTGTGGTCATAAAGTAGGTTTCTCTGTTGAGGAGGGTAAATGAGCATTGGTGTTTGTAGTGCAAGATGTTAGGAATAGAAGGTCGTGAAAAATGAGGCCTCTTGGTCCTAATATTGCATTACTAGGAGGTTAGGTTTGTTTTCTCATTAAGGGTGTGTGTTCCTTGATTGGTGATGCCTGGCTCTCTTTATCTATTGATCCATATATAGTGAGGTTGCTACTGCTATGTTTGGGTGAAGGATAAATGGTCAGGAAATGTGGTCAATTGGGGATAACCATTTTTGGAGAAGGTTGGTAGCTTAGACTGCACGATGATGCCTGGTAAGGGATGCTATATATGATTGTGGGTGATGGTTGAAAGATTTGGTCTATTTGGGCTACATCAATGAATAAAGAAGCTTCATCAGAGGATAGTTGCATCACATGAATTTATCTTGTTTTGTCGGAGATCTTTGTGTAGTTTCAGATATGTGATAGTTATATGTTTTAGTTGTTAAGTTTTTGGTAGTTTTATTTGATATGGGCATCATGTCCATACTTTTTTCTTTATTGATTGTAAATTATGTTTGATTAATATATTCACCTTTTTCACTAAAAATTAAAAATAATTTCCGGGCCATGATAAAAATGGCCGCGTGTATTATCAACAAGTGCTACAAGGCATATGATTTACATATGTTTAACTTGTTTGAATAGCTTTATATCGAGCTACATAAAATGAAGTTGCTCAAATTATCAACAATTCTAACCACACAAATGCATTAAATGAAGTTGCTCAAATTATCAACAATTTCAACCACACGTCTTTGTGTATCATCAACACATCAATATGAGTAACACGATATACTACAATATATTTTTATTGTTTTTATGATCTTTTATCTTATTTGGCAATTGTTGCACTAACGGTATGTCTGTTTTCTATATATTTACTATATCCGGCATAATTTGTTTATAGGTCTCGTTCTATTATCTTATTACATACAAAGTATTTAAGATATCGATACTATGTATAATTTTTTTTAGCTTTCCTTTGAAATACCCACACTACAAGAGTAAGGAGGACGGGCGAGGAGCCTTTTGGCGGGGCCGCCCCTGTCCCCACCGAAAGTCACTGAACGACAAAATCCATGCTGAGCTGGCACACAAACTCGCTGACCGTTTAGTAAATTTCAACGCACACTTTTGGCGAGGACATGTCCCCGCTGAAAGTAGATTTGATATTTGGCAAAATTTGACCCAAAGTTGTAACTATTAATTGTTCCCGGTTTTTTTTTGGCCGCTACTTTTAGCAGGGACATGTCCCCGCCAAAAGGTTAGTACTGTGTATCTATCCTTTTGGCGAGGACCTGTCCCCGCTAAAAGACTTATCCAGTTTTCCCTTCTTACAATTATTTTATCCCGCCAAAATATAATAAGTATAATTTATTTCCAAAAACTCGCCCATATTAATGCAATATAATAAATCACGACTTTTTTTTGGGTAAAAGATCAAAGACCCGGTAAATATATTACTCCAAAAAACGTTTAAGTACAAAAGATATGGGTGAATCCCATATCTCAGCCCGTTACATAGGCGGAAAGCTTACATAACAAGATACTTCCTATTTTCTATACAAGAAAATAAACCACTACTCAAAAGAAACATTAGACTCCTATGAAAATAAAGTTACTTCCTACCAAGGCCTTGGAGCTTGATATCATACGTGTCATAATAAGCATTCAAATTCCCTGGAAGATCGTAGACCTGATCCACAAAGTCATCATAATCATTTTCACGATCATGACCACCACCAAATAGGTTCATCGACTCATCAAAAGTGTTCACAACCTCCTCTTCATCACTATCGGAATCAACAATCTCTCCCACCTTAGAGAATGGGTTAACCATCTTAGTAGAATAAGTAGACGGAAAATCCTTTTTATTACCTGGATAATCAACCTTTTTAATAGGATTACCATCATCATCAACAAAAGTAGCTTTCCCATCAATAAGAAGCTTTTCAAACTCCCCAATTTTCTCAACAATAGGGGTAGGACCAACCTCGTTAGCTTCCATTGAATCACTCACAAGCGGTTCTTGTGATACATTACTAGTCTTAAGAGACCCAACCTCTTTTGCTTCCATTGTACTACCAGAATCCTCTACGTCAGTAGGAGTGCCACATTCATCAGTATCGATCATATTAAGTGCAGCAAAAGGATTAGATGTGGCAATCTTTGTCCCACTCGTACTAGCCATTTTGATGGCTTTCATCTGTATTATCCGCTTCTTGGGTTCGAGGGGGCTTTAGGTTGATACCTAAACTTAGGACCCACACAAGGTTTAGTAAAACCTCCACCTTACCGGAACACTTGGACCACCATTCCTACCCTTATTCTTGTTATTGATAGTTTGAAAACCATCATTAAGACCTGTTTAGGTGAGTAGGAGGTGGAGCATTTAGGACAATCAAGCGTATGACCAAACAACTTACGTATCACACAGGCGGTTTCCATTCATATTCAATCCAAATCTTTTCAATAGTAGATCATGTCCCATCAAGTAAAGGTATCTCAACCGTGATGCTCTCCCTAAGAACCTGATCCGCCTTAACTTCAATCAAACACCTAGCAAAACTACTTCGACCCCATGATTTCAAGCACATTTTTGGCGTACCAATCAATGTGGCTTGGAGGCTGAGACCATCATCAGAAAACATAGCAAGGGTCACATCATGGAACTTAACCCATACAGGAATATTAGTCAAATCCTCTTTAAGCAAATTAGTATTCAACGTCCAAGTTTTAAGAATAATTGGCACATTCCTAATCATCCACGGTCCGTTTTCAAGAACATCATCAACACCTTTACGAGTGGAAAAGTTAAAGAAATAGAACCCCTTCACATTCATCATAACCTTTTGAATACCATACTCTGCCCACGTATTACGAACGTAATAATCAACAACCAGAATATTACTTTTCTTGTTTTTTTGTAACTAAATAGAATGAGATGATATGTATGCGGACAAAGAGGACCTCCGTGGGGACGAGTATGATTAACCTCGGTATTATACGCCACGTGATCGGTGGTAGCGGTCGCGGTCATATTCTGGCGTGAGTGCGGTGTTACCCGGTGGTCAGGAAAGCGACCCTCGGCCTCGCGAGCGCGAGCAAGCATCCTCGGCCCAGAGGAAACCGTGCAGAAGCAATCCGAGGATCTCTCCACGCAGAGGACACAGCTTGATATTTTGATGGAGTGGGCCAAGACTCAGCCGGGTTGGACCGATGGGATAGCGAGTGGCATGGCGGGGACATCGGGATTACATGATGCTTCACAGGGTGAGTCTCGAGGTACCGGGGAGGGGAGTGGGGGTATTGGGGAGACTCGGGAGTAGCGTATGGGCTGTTTGGGTCCCATGGGCCGGTTTATATTTATTTTGGGGTTATTGTCAAATTTGTGGAGATTTACATGGATTATTATGTGTTTATGTAGTTTATGTGTTAGGATTCCCGCTAAATTATTCCCCGCGTATAGTTTTGTACCATTTTGCGGATAGCTAGCTTATGTATAGTTTTTTAGATGATCATGTGATCCTTTGTTTTTGAACCGTTTTTTGGCGAATTTGGATACATATGATTATATTTAGCGAATTTTGATATGTATGATATTATGTTTAGCGAATTTCTGATGTGAGAGTCTTTTGTGGTGTTGCAGCATTTGGGATATACAGTTTGTTATTGTGTAGATTTTTCGAAAAATGAAATTACAATTTTCACGGTATTGCCCAAAATGGGTCAAAGACTTTTGGCGGGGACATGTCCCCGCCAAAAGCAAGAAATAGCTTTATATGGTTTATGCTTTTAGAGGGGACATGTTCCCGCCAAAAAAGTTGATCTCAACAGTAAATAACTCTTTTGGCGGGGACTTTTAGTAATTAACTTAATCACTGTGTTAGTGATTTTTTGAGTTAATTGATACCTTTTGGGGGACTGTCATAAAAATTGCACGCCTGGACAATCTTTGTGCTTGACGAAGGTCGCGGGTCCCACAAGTCCCCACCAAAAGATGCACTTAATCCCGTAGAAGTATCGAGAGATGAGTCAATTGGCGGGGCGTTTGGCGGCAGGCGTATGTCCTCGCTGAAAGTTTTTGGCGGGGACATGTCCTTCCAAAAGCAAAAAAATGTCTCCTCCAAAAGCATTCAATGTTGTAGTGCCATGATTTTAAGTGTCTTTTAACTAGTTATCATATATACTAAAAGGCAGGAACACATTGTAGCATTAATTAGTATCTATAGGCATTTAACCAAAATAGTCCTTAAGGTTTAATTGTCTTTGCAACCTAGGTCTTGTAGCATTAATTAGTATGTATAGCCATTTAACAAAAATAGTCCCTAAGGTTTAATTGTATTTGCAGCCTAGGTCCTTCGAGGATTAACCACGCAATTGTTCAAACCAAACCAATGTAAAATTTAAGAAAACATAAACTTGAAACTGTGAATGAGAAAGGTACAAGAAAACAAAATAATAGTAATTAGAAAGTAAATCATTGATAGAAAGTTTGAAATAAATAAATAAATAAATAGTTTAAGCAACAACAAAAAAATTCCGGCGACCACATTTTTTTCCGGCGTCAATGGTAACTTTTTCCGGCAAGAGAGTGACGTTTTCACAGCGGCGGTACTAAAAAAACACGTTAGATCTAAAAAAAAATGTATGGATCTAGAAAAAAACATATAAATCTACAAAAAAAAAATATGGATCTATAAAAAAAAACTAAAGATCTACGAAAACATTTATAGATCAACAAAAAAACAATAGATCTACAAAAAAAACTATAGATCTACCAAAAAACATATAGATTTATAAATAAAATCAATAGATCTAGAAAACAAATGTATGGATCTATGAAACAAAGTATAGATATACGAAAAAAAAAGTATACATCAAGAAAAAAAAACAGATCTACAAAAAAAAAAAAAATATAGATCTAAAAAAGAACTCAAAATTGATGAAGGAAGGTTTCGGTGGTACGTGGGTTTAGTGCTGCTTGGTAGGGTGGTGTGGTGGTGTGAGTGGGTTTTTTTTTATAAAGATGAGAGTGTTTGTCACTTTTGTGTCTACATTCTTTAGAGTGAATGAGTTAATGGTGTTTTTGAATTATTTCCCATATGATAGAGTGAGATATGTGGTTTTTTAGTTAGGAGATTTTTTATTTATTTATTTATTTATTATTATTTTTTTTTAAAGAAATATAAAAGGGAAGTAAATGGTATTGGGTGATGGTTATTTGTTGGGTATTGCTTTGTATGAAAAGTTTATATTTTTTATGGTTGTATGTTGGTTTTGTGTGTAAATTTAGGAAATACTTTACCAAAATAGTACTTACGGTTATCGATCTTTTGCATATTTAGTCTTTAATAATAAAAAAAAATGACAACCGTTTTATTTCGAGTTTAGATTAAACAAAAATTTTCGCAGCAACGCACGGGTACCCCGCTCGTTATTTTTGGGTAAAAGCTCAAAGACCCGGTAAATATATTACTCCAAAAAACGTTTAAGTACAAAGGATATGGGTGAATCCCATATCTCAGCCCGTTACATAGGCGAAAAGCTTATATAACAAGATACTTCCTATTCTCTATATAATAAAATAAACCACTACTCAAAATATAACATTAGTCTCCTATGGAGTTAACATTTCTTCCTACCAAGGCCTTGGAGCTTGATACCATACGTGTCATAATAGGCATCCAAATTTCCCGGAAGATCGTAAACCTGATCCGCATAGTTATCACAATCATAGTCATCTTCGCGATCATGACCACCACCAAATAGGTTACTCGACTCATCAAAGGTGTTCACAGAATCCACAATCTCTCCCACCTTAGTGAATGGGTTAACCCTCTTAGTAAAAGAAGTAACCGGTAAATCCTTATTATAACCCTGATAATCAACCTTTTTAATAGGATTACTATTATCATCAACAAGAGTAGCTTTCCCATCGATAAGAAGCCTTTCAAACTCCCCAATTTTCTCAACAATAAAGGTAGGACCAACCGCGTTAACTTCCATTGAATCACTCACAAGCGGGTCTTGTGATACATTACATGTCTCGAGAGACCCAACCTCCTTTGCTTCCATTGTGTTACCAGAAACCTCTACATCAATAGGATTGCCACAGTAATTAGAATCGAACGTATTTAGTGCAGCAAAAGGATTAGATGTAGCAATCTTCGTCCCACTCATACTAGCCACACCAGTGGCTTGCTTCTTCGCACTAACCACCTTCTTGGGTTCAAGAGGAGGCGCGTTAGGTTGATACTTAAATTTAGGACTCACTTTAGTAAAACCTCCATTACCTGGAACACTTGGACCACCATTCCTAACCTTATTCTTGTTAGTAGCGTTTATAACCATCATTAATAGTCTGTTTAGAATTTGAGTAGGAAGTGGAGCAGATTTAGGACAATTAATCGTATGACCAAACAATTTACATGTATCACACGCGGTTTCCATTCAGTATTACACCGAATCTTTTCAATAGTATATCATGTCCCATCAGTAATGGTATCTCGCGGTGATGCTCTCCCAAGGACGATCTACCTTAACTAATCAAGCACCTAGCAAAACTACTATGACCCCATGATTCCAAGCACATTTGACTAGTATAAGAATCTAACATTTTTGGCGTACCAATCAATGTAGCTAGGAGGTTGAGACCATCATCAGAAAACATAGCATAGCAAGTCATGGAATTTAACCCATATCGGAATATTAGTCAAATCCTCTTTAAGCAGATTAGTATTCAAAGTCCACGTTTTAAGAATAATTGGCACATCCATAATCATCCACGGTCCGTTTTCAAGCACATCATCAACACCCTTACGAGTGGAAAACTTAAAGAAAAAGAACCCTTCGCATTCATCATAACCTTTTGAATACCATACTTGGCCCGTGTATTACGAACGTTATTATCATTGGTACACATTAATTTTCTTTATTTTCCATCTTTAATTATTCCCTCGATCCATGTTTTCTAGAAGCATTTCACCAACTTATATAGTAGTGTAGTTGTTCGTGTTTATTATTGCACCCGTTTCTTTATATGTTTTCTTTCTTTTCTTCCCCAAATTTAATTTAAGTTGCTAATTAGTCTTGTTAAACCCCAAGTATTTGTTTTACCAACAACGTTCCCTTTTGATTATAAATTCAATTAACAGCTGGTTATGCTTTGGATTTATTTATTTATTTTATTTTTTAATTTTGTTTGTTAGGTTGATTGTTGCTTTTGGAATCTTTGTTGATGCATTATCCTACCATTTTACTATTCTAACTTGTAAAAATAATTGCCTAAAAGTCAAACATATATCATGGAATATTAATATAAATATTTATGCTTTGAACGGGTTTTGATTCTATAAATATTTGACATAAAATGTATTAGAGGGAAACATGTGCGTATACTAAATATAGTAGTTAATTTTTTTTTTAAAGTTTACTAATGTATTATAGTATACTACAAGTAACTGCGAATTGGTTTGAGCCGAATGTTATAGATCTTTATGTTAGTCGGCTCAATAGCTCGACATATTCATCGATAAGTATTTACACTTAATATATTTACATATAAACACTCAAAATATACATAATATATATGTAAGAAAACAGATAAGCTTGACAATAATTCGAGTCAAGCTTGACTCGTTTACGTCCTTCGACCAAACTGGTCTTTATCAACGAACTTGGGACATATACGAACTTAAGTCGTTTATAGTCCAAAACAAGGATTGAACACATCTTTTCCAAGAGAAGTTCTTATTTAGGGAACGGTTTTCGATCCATAAAAGAGCCAATCTTTGAAGCTGGGGAAAGATATCCTCATGTTGAATCGGGTCAATATTTAGGCCCGTCGCAGCTAATTCCAATTTTGATGTAGAGTTTGATATTCAGTTATTCATGTTTTATTCACGTGTATCTTGTTCTTTGTACATGTATTTTGCAATGAACAATTTTGTTGGTATTGCAAAACTAACTTTTTTAGAAAATGCATCTATTGATTTAGGTGTCATAATATTATTATGCATAACTCGTTGAACTCTCTTGAGAAACTTTACTGCTTCAGGTGCAAGAAAAACAAAAGTCAAACGCGAAAGAAATAAAAACATGTTGATTTTCAATTCACTTCCGTATTTTTTGCTTGTAAAACCCGACTACTTAAACTCAAAAAACCCAAACCCTGATTAGATACACACATGTTTCCTTCTAAATATACTGCTATATTTAGTGGCCGACAACACTTTGAGAACATATTAAGGAGCCGTTTGTTTGGGCACCATAGAATGAAAGATCGGAATTATTTTTGAATACAAATGTTTGTTTTAAGTTTTGGGTAACATCACAGTAAATGATACCTTTGAATAAAGTATTTGATGAAAGATACCAATTTCCTTTCTTTTCTGACAATCCTACAGTATTTGTTGACTTCCTTGCAAAATTCAAAACTCATTTGATTTTATAGCCTCAAACGTGATACTACTTGTCCATTTTATTATTATTTTATTATTTTTTTAAAATAAGTTATTATTTTTTATTTAATAGTTATTTTATAAATTAAATTTATTATGTAGTAATATATTTTATCTCTCTAAATCCAACCCAAATTCAAATCTGAATCCGAATCCAAATCCAAATCCTAAAGGCCAAAACCCATTTACTGAAAGCCAGGCAAATAGGAAAGATACAACAATAATATTGGAATGAGAAAAACCAATCAAGATTTTGATTCTAAGCCAATCACATGTATTTGTAGTTGGTAATTCCCTTGGTGGAGATAAATACATGTTTTTTTTTGTTTTTTTTCTTTCTGCAAAAGGTTAATTTATAGATAAATACATGATGCCTTCACGAGGTGTGTTTTTTTTTGGAAAATCCTCTGCCACAACAGATATAGCACTGCAGCCAGCTCACTTTGACTTCCATACATTAATGTAAAGTAGATTCGAAGTTCATTGTCTTTTGTGAGACCGACTAACGTATCCATCATTACAAACTAACAAGCATGGCCAGATCTTGGCTATAACCCGTACACTTGTATCACTGAACTCGCATTTCCATTTCCATTTGCAAAAATGGAAATGCTAGTTGTCACAACAATTTCGGTGCTAATTTTGGCCCTTTTATGGTACAAGTTAACCCGCACTAGCTCATCGCCACCATTGCCACCTGGTCCCCGTTCCTTGCCAATTGTTGGGTACCTTCCATTTCTTGGTCCCGACTTGCACAAACAATTCACTAACATGGCACACACCTATGGCCCCATATTTAAGTTCTATTTGGGAAGCAAGCTTCACGTGGTCATAAACACACCAGAATTAGCAAAGGAGGTGGTTCGTGACAACGATGAGACCTTTGCTAACCATGATCTAACTGTTGCTTCCTCAGTAATAACTTATGGTGGCCAAGATATAGTATTTTCTAAACACAACTCAAACTGGCGTAACTTGCGTAAAATATTTGTTCATGAGGTCTTAAGCAACACCAATCTTGAAGCTTGTGGTTGTTTCCGAAGGGATGAAGTTAGAAAGACCATCAAGAATGTTTTTAGTAAAATCGGTAAAACGGTAAACATCAGCCAGATTTCTTTCTTGACAGAGGCGAATGTCCTAACAAGCATGGTCAGGGATAACACATCAGATGAAGCGTCAAATGGTATCAATCTTGGACTTGAGTTGCAGACTGCAGCTTCAAACATCGCTGAAATTTTTGGACGGCCAAATTTATCTGATTTTTTACCTAGTCTTGGGAGGTTTGATCTACAAGGTGTCGAGCGGGACATGAAGAAGCAACTTCAGAAGTTAGATTCAATAATTGAAAACATGATTGATGATCGAATCAAATCTAACTCCAGAAGGTCAAGGGATGAAGTTCATGAAGGCAAGAAAGATTTTTTACAGATCTTATTAGATCTCAAAGACAAAGGAGATGCCAAATCAGCAAACCTCACCCAAATAAAGGCAATTCTAGTGGTAAGTTTTATTCTTAAAGTGCCCAAGTAGTTAATTAGTCTGAGTCATTTTAAACTTTTTTTTCTATAAAACTGCTAATATGACAAATTGACCATATGGTCAAATATTATTCTGTTAGGACGTTATGATTGCTGGAACAGAAACAACAGCCAAACTGTCTGAATGGGCAATGACGGAGATTTTAAAAAATCATAACGTACTGAAAAGGGTACAAGAAGAATTAGCAGAAGTTGTAGGACTAAACAACATTGTGGAGGAATCTCATCTTCCGAAACTACAATACCTAGATGCAACAGTTAAGGAAACATTCCGGTTGCACCCTGTAACTCCTTTCTTAGTCCCAAGGTCGTCAAGCAAGGCTTGCGTGGTTGGTGGATACACGATCCCAAAGGATTGTACCGTGTTTTTGAATGTTTGGTCAATCCAACAGGATCCTCGATACTGGGACAATCCCTTGGAGTTCAAACCTGAGAGGTTCTTGACAGGCAAATGGGACTACAATGGAAATAATTTGAAGTTCTTCCCATTCGGTTCAGGAAGAAGATTATGCCCAGGTATTGTATTGGCTGAGAAAATGCAGATGTTTATCTTGGCTTCGCTCTTGCACTCGTTTAACTGGAGCTTGCCTAAGGGTGAAGAGCACGATCTTTCTGAAAAATTTGGCGTGACACTTGAGAAAAGAAAACCACTCTTTGTCATCCCGTCTCAAAGGTTGCCTGATGTGAGCCTCTATATGTAACAATGTGATAAGAGCTACTATACGCTGTATATGGGCCGTGACGAAGAAGATTTTGGTAATATCGAGCCCAACAATGGAGATAATCAGTCCAAGAATAACGAACTATTCGGGTCATGGTGAACGTTTCCAGCTTTCCAAAATAAAGAGGATTTATTTTAGTACATTTTGTAGAAGTGCAAGTTATGGTCTCTTGCATGGGATCATTTGGGGTTTTTCATGTTTCCTTTATTGTAATAAAAAATGTATTGTGATTTGTTGGTTCATGAAATATTAAGAAGAAAATCTATTAAAAAAAAATTAGTTTCTCCTTTCTAATTCATGAGGAAGTTGTAGATTTCAAAGAGATGAATAAGTTGTTTATTAACTTGATAATGAAAAGAGACTACAATTGACATATAAATACACATAAAAGAGAACCGTAGCCCTAACTCTAGACGGGCTAATGGGCCGACACAAGTGGGCCGACTTTATTAACTAACATCCCCCCTCAAACTCACAATGCTGCAGCGAGAAACATTGAGAGTTTGTCCGATAGAAAACGAAAACGCGGGCCACAATGAGGCTTGGTAAATATATCTGCAATATGTAAAGCAGACGAAACAAAAGGCAAACAAATGGTGCCGGCCTGAAGATGGTGACGAGTGAAATGACAATCAATCTCTATATGATTGGTCCTTTCATGAAAAACCGTGTTACGCAATAATCGAATAACACTACGATTATCACAATATAATGGAGTAGAACCAGTAATATGAACACCCATATCTGCAAGTAACCAACATAACCAAACAATCTCGCTAGTAGTAACAGCCATGGCACGATACTCAACTTCAGTAGAAGATCTTGAAAGAACATCTTGTTTCTTACTCTTCCACGAGATAAGCGAATCACCAAGAAAAACACAAAACCCAGTTGTAGATTTGCAGTAAATGTAATCACCCCAATCAAATCACAATAAGCACGCAAGTCTAAAGAAGACGTGGAAGGAATAAGAGTGTTCAAATCGAGTACCACGAAGATACCAAAGAATCGTAGGGACAGCTGCCCAATGAATCGTAGTGGGAGCAGGCAACAACCGACTAACAATGTGGACAACATAAGCAATATCTAGTCGAGTCACTGTAAGATAAACCAAACTCCCAACAATAGTGCGTTATAAACTAGGATCAGGTAAAGGATCACCATCTGTAGGGGTATATTTTGCTTTTGCATCAAGAGGAATGTCAGCAATCTTATTATCTGTCATTCTGGCACGATCAAACAAGTCAGGAATATACTTGGACTGAGATAGAAGATAACCTTTCGGTGATGAAGCAACCTCAATACCAAGAAAATAACGTAGTAAACCCAAATCTTTCATAGCAAACTGATGGGACAACTCTGTCTTCAACAATTCAATTCCATCACAATCATCTCCAGTAATAATCATATCATCAACATACAAGGACAACAAAATACGCCCAGCATTTGAGCGTTTAACAAATAACGCGGAATCATGATGGCTAGGGACAAATACAAGAGAAGTAACAACTGTTGAAAACTTCTCATACCAAGCACGCGGTGCCTGTTTGAGTCCATAAAGAGCTTTCTGGAGCTTACAAACTTCACCTAACTTATGAGGAACACCAGGGGTGGTTTCATATAAACTTCTTCAGTTAGGTCACCATTCAAGAAGTTATTCTTGACATCCATTTGAGATATTTTCCGTTGACAACTAGAAGCCACAACAATCAAAGTTCGGACAGTTGTCATTTTTGCAACAGGAGAAAATGTTTCTTCATAATCCATGCCATACTCTTGAGAGTAACCTTGAGCAACAAGTCGGGCCTTGTATCTTTCAATGGACCCATCAGATTTGGTTTTATTTTTGTAGACTCAACGAGAGCCAATAGCACGCTTGCCTGTACCAAGTCCCACGTGTGAGTCTGATGCAACGCAGTAAGTTCCTCAGCCATAGCCCGCTGCCAAAGTGGATCACAAAGCGACTTCAGTATAGGACACGTGCTCATGAAGATCGTGTCTGCAGCAACAAAAGAAGCAAACGAACTAGAATAACAAGAATAAACAAAATCATCTTTTTTAGTGGACTTACGAATACGAGCAGGTCGAACATTTAGAGGAGGAACCGCTGGAAAATCAGGCGATGATTGGGTAGTCGTGTGAGGAGGTTGTCTAACGGTTGGTGTTTCAGTATTAGTGATGGTTTCTGGAGGTGTATCTAATATTGGTGGTGTTTCAGTAGTGGTAGGTTCTGAGGTTGTTTCTAAGACTTGTTCTAATATTATGGGTGATACAATAGGTGTAGGTTCTTCAAAGGGATCAATTTTTATGAGTTCAGATTGTGTTAAATTATGTGAACTAGCAGGAACGGAATAATACGGAATGTGCTCTAAAAAATCAACATGGCGAGATGTATACAACTTTTGATTGACCGGATCGTAACAACGATATCCATTTTGACTAATACCATAACCCAGAAATACGCATAAAGTGGATTTTGGAGATAATTTCGTACGCTCGACATGTGGTTTTAGCACAAAACAAGTACACCCGAAGACACGTAATGAAGAATAATCAGGCAAAGTTCCATACAACTTCTCAAAAGGAGATAAACCAGAATTACGTGCAATTGGGATTCTATTAATCACATATGTGGCTGTAAGAATTTCTTCTGCCCAAAATACACTTGGAACATCAGCGGACAACAAAAATGACCTAGCTGTCTCAACTAGATGACGATGCTTCCTTTCAGCAACACCATTTTGTTGAGGAGTATCCGTACAAGAAGTCTGATATATGGTCCCATCTGATTTAAGTATACCAACGAAATCATTAGAAGTGTATTCACCCCCCCCAAATCACAACGAAAGCATTTTATGACTGTCGAATGCTGAGTTTTCACAAGAGCTCTAAACTCTTTGAAAACTGTAAGAAAATCGGACCTGTGTTTCATCAGATAAACCCAAGTATAGCGAGTGAAGTCATCAATAAATGAAACATAATACCTGGAACCTCCTTTTGTGGATACAGGAGAAGGTCCCCACACATCAAAATGCACTAGATCAAATGGAGCATTAGAAGAGGAAACACTATTACTGAACGTCAATGCTGAGAACTTGGCAAGTTTACAACCACTACAATCAGAAATATCATGAGCCTCTAGCTCTCCCAATGCTCCTGTAGATGCTAAAAATCGTAAATGGGAACCAGAGACATGACCTAATCGAGAATGCCATATATAAAATGTTGAATAAGAACTGTTTAACCAAAAAGAAGACAAATCCACACTAGATAATGTGGTATCATGAGTTTCTCTAAAGTGATCCAAAACAGAAAGATCCCCTTGCCTATGACCTGTCCCAACCACCTCCTGTGTTTTCCGGTCATATATAGAACAATTGGAAATAGAAAATTTGACATCACACCCGGAATCACAAATTTTACTGACAGAAGCAAGATTCATAGTAAGACTCGGTATGTAGTAAACATCAGATAGAGCAACAAATGGTGTGTCAACTGAACCGATACCTGCTAATGGCATACGCCATTAGCTGTCGTAATTGATTTCGAAGAATTAAGATTCAACAAAATAAATTGTGACATAAGATAAGACATGTGATGAGTGGCACCCGAATCCAATATCCATTTAGAAAATTTGTTAGACGAGGTTGACATAGCATGAGGCTGAAAAGCTAGAAAATTCTTTAACTGCTCTATCATGTCCAAAAATATCTGAAATTGCTCATACATATCCACAAACTTCTGAAACTGCTCAAACAATGATGCATCAAATTTTAAATCATTCTTAGAAGAATCCATGTTAACTAACCGATGCAACCGAAACAAACCACTAATCAAATGCTACAAATCACGGAATTTATAACCAAGTTAACTAACCGACTTTTTCTTTCTAAAACACCAACGAATCAAACATGATTTCCGAACACTAAATACTTGTAAACACACCTCTGTTGTGAACCATTGAAGATCACGTGTGTGTATATATATATTTCAGCCGATGACAACCAAACATAGGACAAACCAAACTTCGACAAGCAAGTGCAAACAAACGAACTCATATGTACGGATTCATGGCTCTTGATACCATGTAGATTTCAAAGAGATGAATAAGTTGTATATTAACTTGATAATGAAAAGACTGTACAATTGACATATAAATACACATAAAAGAGAAACGTAGCCCTAACTCTAGACGGGCTAATGGGCCGACACAAGTGGGCCGACTTTATTAACTAACAGAAGTGACCATCTCAAATGAGTCTCTATCTTAAGTAGCAATTGTAATGGTTATAATCCTTTTAATATAACTTTCAGACTTTAACTGTGTTTGAAATGCATTACCCTTAGATAGCAATTAACGTTTATTTTAATAATGAACATGTGTCCAAAATACTTGGATGAAGAAGATAATTTTATATAATTCACTACTTAGATATTATATGATATTAACAGATTTGTTGTTTTGTTGATGTACGATAGTAGCTGATACATGTGTTTTAATACAGTTAATTGCTTAACATAATACTATGACAACAATGGATCACCTATCGGTTTATTTTTTCTAAATCCGTAATCTTGTTTTCAAGTTAGACAGCAATGGATCACCTACAGATCGATTTGTTTATTTTCTTAAAATGCAAACCAGTTTAGCTTCTTAAATCAGTATTTGTAATGTGTATGCTGTTTAGTTTAATGCAAACTACCCCTGACCTAGCAAAGGTGGTGGTGCGTGATTAAGATGAGACTTTGCTAACCATAATTGTAAGGTTCCCAAACAGGTAATCAATCACACATACAATGATAATAGAAGGTTTTAACTCAGTGAGATAAGGAGAGGTAAAGAGATGGTAACTTCTAAAGAGAGGAAGGAGGAAAGATTAGATTAGAATGATGGAATGATACAAATGAGAAGCCACACCTAGAAGCACACTACCTAGGCGTGTATATGTATGAAGAGAAAAGAGAAATGGGCCGGCCTTTGGCTTATGTAATGGACTAGACTTGAACCTATATAATATTAGATTAAGCCAAGCCCGTTTAACCTTAACTAGAATACTATTTCACGTTAAACTATTACAAGACTCTTGGGATCAAGAATGATGTGATCATTCATCCTATATAAAATGATGGCCTTGATCTTGATCTTTATAACTTTTCCTTGAACTTGAGTCTTGTTGTGTAATATTTGGCTTGTTTTCGTTGTCGTTCCATTCATGCCTTATGATCTTTCATGTAATCTCATGTCCTTATCTTGCCTTCGATCAACATCCTCAATTGTTTGTCTTGTTGTCCTCTCCAACGTACTCATACGACTTGAAAGATCTTTTATCTTCATACTTAAGACTTCCTCACTTTATCTTTGAACTTGTTCTTGACTTTCTTGATTAGCTCTTGACTTTAAAGTAATTCTTTGTCTTTATCTTGATATCTTTGTCTTAAACATTCTTGATTTGAGCTTGTTGAGGATGAAACATATAAGTATGAGTATGTAGAGGTGAAGATGTTGAGCTATATGGTGATGGTGTACAGTCTTCCTTCAAGGGGACTTTTATCATTACCTGCATAAATAAGGCAGCTAATAATCACGTTAGGCCAATAGATCATTGTGGATCTTTTCTTAGTGAATCGTTCTACTACGATTGTTTTACTTATGAAATTTTTGATTTCGTTCACCTTGGTCGGGCACATCAATCAGCCATCCGAATCCCGTTAAGGGCAATTATCAATACATAAGATAAACCTACGTAAAGACCTACATCTTCACGAATTGATTCATAAAAAGAATCTCCTTAGAAGGATATCCAGCACATACATGTTTGAATATCGAGAGTATTTACAGCAGAATGTGCTAACACTTTTCGAATCTTCACAAGGGTCGTTCCTGAATAGGATGCCACAAGCACACATGCAACTATCCAAGTGAGCCGCTGGAGTACACCGAAGTATCACTCCATGACTATAGACCGTTTGAAACAAGGTAACCACCATGAAGAACATATGGCAAGATTGTTAAGATCTTGGAAAGGACTCTTATATAACTTGTGTTCTTATTGGTGAACAACAAGTATATATATTTGGAATTTGTGTCCTAAGAGATATTTTATTGAATCTCATGGCTCAAGATTCAATAAGTACACTTTGGTTTTAGTGAGTTGAGGTTGGTGCATACTGCCACCTTTTTCAATACCGATACATCTTGGAGTGAGAGGTCGATGGATTACGTGTTTAGTATCCGTGAGAAATGAAACAAGAACCTTCTGAGATGAACTTGAGTAGCTAGAATGGGTTTTGTGTTGCATCACTAGGTCCATAATATCTTGTCTTCAATTTCAGTATCATCTTTGTGAGGACTGATAGATTATGTATTAACCCAGTTTCTGTCCTAAGTATATGGAGGGATCATTTTTTTCACCCTTTCATAACTTTTATTTTTCATTCTTCAACCCCTTCAATGCACATTATGTCGTCATAACTATTACCTTGTTGTGATTGTTCTAGTAATAGCTCTTACAAGGAAAGCATTATTCCCTTTTCTCATACTTCTCCATTTACCTAAGGACTTCTAATTCTATCTATTTTGAATGTCCCTGGATAGGTCCTTCCGTCTCTGGCTTGACCATGAGATAATACCTAATTCCTTATCACCTTATATCTCCTTTATATTCATTCTATGTATTGGGTTGGATTGATATTTGATCGTAGCCACAAAATCATTTAAAAATACAATCAAAGTACTTACAAGAAATCGAGTTTCAATAACACTTTGGAAGTTTTCATAATTGAAAAGTAATTCTCCTACACATGTGCATATAAGAAGAAGAGAATTTACACATGTCAGGATGAGTAATCAAAAGCACATTTTTGAAATGATAGACCCTAAATAGACAAGTCCTTTGCCAGACACGTTTACGTTGCTAGTTAAAGAGATCCATCATCAGCTTTTAGGTGACGACTAGTTCTAATAACTAACTTGAAATTATTACCCGTCTAGGTATAAGTCTTATTAGAAGTTTCTCGTATTTTCAGTTAAACCTTTGAGTCAAACCGATTCAATATAAAACATTCTTGATCACATTTTAATCACATTTCTCCCCTTCAAAATAGCATCTCCGTGATATCTTTAACATCATTTGATTAAATTTGATGATCAGTCAGAATGCCGATAGGGAGAAACTGATTTGAAACAATGATTTTCATGCAAATCCGTTTCTCGAAGCATGAATATGGAACCAAAAATTATTCTCCCCCTCGTAAAATGAGTATGGTAAGAGTGTTATGAGAGAGTTATCTTGAGCACTTTATGAAATTTTTTTGAAAATCTTATTGAAAATTCTTGAAGAAGATGTGCCCAAGATTGGGAAGATTTTGAAAAACTTTAATATAAATCTTCATTTATTTTAGGATAAACGTTTGAAAAAGATAATGGTTTTGCAAAACACTTTTCTTTATTTTAAAATCGAGTTGTGCATTATGATTTGTACACAAGTCATTTTAATGAGCACGAATTTGATAGATTTGAAAATCAATTTGAAAAATCTAGAAGAATTGGTGCTCAAATGTAAGAAGATTTTTTTTTATATCTTTTAGGATTGTCGCACTGAAAAATACAACAAGGTCCTATCTTTAAAAATCGGGTTATACACTAATATTTTTGCATAAGCCATAAAGGTTAAGCTCGAGTTGCAAAATTGAAGTAATTACCAGCCATTGTTCTTGAACAAACGTTGAAAGATTTTGAAAATCCTTTTAAAAAATTTTGAATAAATTTTTCTCCAGAACAAGAAGATTTCTCTTCGTAGCATGATCATAGGAGCTATTTAGGCACATTTACTCTACGTAGGATGCCATGTTTTTCAATTTTAAATTATTTGAATCTTGACTGACTGCATAACCTTTAATTTCCATATGTGAGAATAAGCCTTTCTTTTATTTTCATATAAATAAGTGTGTCGGTGGTTTGTAATAGACTTTTGAACTTGACTTTATTTGCACTTAAAGACCACCAAAATGAGTATTGCAATGGCTCGATATATGGCTAACCCGAATCGTCTTTGGTGGAGGAGCTAATGATGCAAGTCTCTTTGAATATGAAAAGTGTGATGGTTATGAGTTTTTTTGGGTAAAAGGTCAAAGACCCGGTAAATATATTACTCCAAAAAACGTTTAATTACAAAGGATATGGGTGAATCCCATATCTCAGCCCATTACATAGGCGGAAAGCTTACATAACAAGATACTTCCTATTCTCGAAACAAGAAAATAAACCACTACTCAAAAGATAACATTAGACTCCTATGAAAACAAAATTACTTCTTACCAAGGCCTTGGAGCTTGATACCATATGTGTCATAAAGAGCATCCAAATTCACTGGAAGATCGTAGACCTGATCCGCATAGTCATCATAATCATATTCATCATAATCATCTTCACGATCATGTCACCACCAAATAGGTTCACTGACTCATCAAAAGTGTTCACAACCTCTTCTTCATCACTGTCGGAATCAACAATCTCTCCCACCTTAGAAAATGGGTTAACCCTCTTAGTAGAAGATGTAGACGGAAAATCTTTTTCATTAACTGGATGATCAACCTTTTTAACAGGGTTACGATCATCATCAACAAGGGTAGCTTTCCCATCAATAAGAAGCTTTTCAAAATCCCCAATTTTCTCAACAATAGGGGTAGGACCAACCTCGTTAGCTTCCATTGAATCACTCACAAGTGGTTCATGCAATGTATTACTAGTCTTTGAAGACTCATTCTTCTTTTCTTTCATTGTACTACCAGCATCCATGTCCTTATTCACTTCCTTAGTAAGAACACCAAAGTCATCAATATCATCAATACTAAGGGCATCAAATTTATTGGATTTAGAAACCTTCGTTCCACTCGTACTAGGCACATCAGCAGCCTTTTTCTTAGTGACATCCACCTTCTTGGGTTCAGGAGGATGCGCTTTAGCTTGATAATGGAAATTCTTACCCAAAACAGGTTTAGTAAATCCCTTTTTACCCGGAAGATTTTGAGCACCATTCTTACCCCTATTCTTGTTATTGACCGTTTGAAAACCATCATTAGTACTATGTGTATGTTGGGTAGGAGGTGGGACAGATTTAGGACAATCGCCCAGAGTATGACCAAAAAGCTTACACGTATCACACCTTGGTGGTTTCCATTCATATTTAACCTAGATCTTTTCAATAGTAGAAACCGATCCATCCAGTAAGGGTATTTCAACAGTGAGACTCTCCCGAAGAACCTTATCCGCCCGAACTTCAATCAAGCACCTAGCAAAACTACTGCGGCCCCAAGAATCCAAGCACATTTGAATAGTGTAAGAATCTAACATTTTCGGCGTACCAATCAATGTAGCAAGGATACTGAGACCATCATCATAAAACATACAAAGAGGAACATCATGAAATTTGACCCACATCAAAATGTTAGTCAAATCCTCTTTAAGCAGATTAGTATTCAAAGTCCAAGTTTTAAGAATAATTGGCACATTCCTAATCATCCAGGGTCCGTTTTCTAAAACATCATCAACACCTTTACGAGTGGAAAACTTAAAGAAAAAGAACCCCTCAACGTTCATCATAAACTTTTGAATACCATACTTGGCCCACGTATTACGAACATAATAATCAACGACCAGAAAAACAATAAGTTTACCAAGAAAATAACCATAAAGGTTATTCTCAAATTTAGAGTTTACCTCCTCCACGAATTTCATAGGAATGGCGAGATCCACCCCATTAGACTTGTTACTACATTCAAACCTACGAAAATTAGACTTGCGCTTCGTAGAATCAATGGACGTAGCACCCGCATATGAAACCGGATTCACACTTGGGACACCCGTTGGATGGGGCTGAATATGAACTTTGGGAGACGAATTAAAAGCAACATTAGTATCATTGTCCATATTCTCCGCATTCGTTGCTTCAACGCCACGCATAGCCTCTTCAAAAGTCCCACACGCCTCCATAATTCGGCTCAACCTCATTCCCATTGTTAGGGTTTATTGTAGGTTGTAGAAATGACTCACCAAGACTAACAGTAGGATACGGAATAGTTGTAAACCCATGAGCTACGTTCACTGGTTCGGTTTGTAGCGAAGGGCAGTTTTAAATTTGTATTTCCCGATTAAGATTTAATAATCACTTGAGGACAAATGATAATCAACCTTCCGGAGTCGTATTCCACGGCGAGATATGAATTAAAATTTACGTTTATGTTTTTCGTTTGATGCTTGATTATCAAATATTTTTGGTTTTTGATTATGAAAAGATTTTAAAAACTATTTTATGCTAGTTAAAATTAAATAACAACTAATGACGAAATAAAATTAAGCTAAGAATATGATAGTAAAAGCTATGCTTGTCAAGTGAGGTGAAAAGGTAAATAAGTGTGAACAATCTATTAAGCTCTTGTAATTAATACCCCATTTAAATAAAATTATTTTCTCACAACGTTGGCTTATATTGAAAACAATCATTTTTCTTTTGGTAATAATCACTAGAGTTAAATAATCAATTATCCCAACGGCTTTTGCCCGTTAAAACAATCAACCAAATATATCTAAAATAATCCGGAAACTATTAATCAATAATCTTAGATACCCGTTTAAAAAACTATTTTCTCACAACGTTGGTTTATTTTGAAAACAATTCTTTATCTAGGTAAAATTACTAGATTTAATTAATTACCCTAACGGCTTTTGCCCGTCAAAACAACAAATTTCAATCCAAGTAACCGAATATTATTAATCAACAATTTCTAAGTTTTCCACACTCAAATCCCATATCACTACTCACTTAACAAGCATATAAGAATTTACTCAATAAGCATAACTACTAAACCAACAATAATAACCTCAACAATAATAAACATTTTATTGACTAAAAATAGAAGCTAAAGAGAAAGTAAAGAAAATAGAACCTGATCTAATGAGACGAGAATAATAAACCTCCCAATTTTATAAACTTATCAAACCACAAAGTTTATTTCTTTATTAGCTTTTATATTACCAAATAGCTAATAAAGCTTGTGACTTTAATAACTAATTAGTTTTATAAAAGCTAGAAAAGCCCTAAACTTTAGTGATAAGCAAGCTTATAAAACCCTTAAGCTCCTCGCCTTAAGAATGAATGAAAACAAGCTTAAAAATCACAACTTTAACAAGAGTTAGGACAAATAATCTATAATATGGATCAAATAAGCTATGGAAAAGCTTATTGATTAAGAAAATATAAGAAAGATTAAAACTTTTTAACTAAAAATGCTAGATCTAGAGTAATAATCTAATGAAAAACTTTTTATAAAAGAAAAACTAATAAAAATCAAATCTTTTTGTGTTTTTATAAAGTATTTTGTAAAATAAAAAGTAGATCTAAGGTTATAAAAGCTTTTAAAAAAAGTAGAAAAAGAGTGGTTAATAAATAAGCTAGATCTAAATAAGCCACAAAAAGCTAATAAGCTTTCATGACTTATTAGATAACAAAAGTAAAAGAAAAGCAAAAGAGTGATAAGACAAAGAAATAAGCTTCAAATAACTTCAAATAAATTCATCATTTTCATTAAGAAATAAGCTAAAAAGTTGATTACAATAAGTTTTTGAAATAAGCTAAAACAATAAGCTACTAAAACTATTCTACTCATCTACGAGTCCAGAGACAGAGGCTTTATTTAGACATCTCCCGGATTCAAAGTTTGGCTTAACACTTATTTCAGCACATTTGCATTTTTGCAATTTAGGCCCTTGGTCTTTTCAACCACTAACTCAACGGGATTACCGTTTTATCGGAAGTCTTATTATGACTTTGGATTTTCCTCAACCTTTTAGAAGTCCATGACAACGGGGTACCGGACGGACATAGAAAACTTATATGGCTTTGGATTTTTCAACTTTAATACATTTGGGCTTTATTTCATGTTAATTTTTGTGCCAAACTCCAAACCCTACGGCTTTTATAACAATAGAAACAATAGCAAAGAAACTATCAGTGAATCAGCTTGTCTATTACACCGTAACACTGACAGTACCTTGATGTGTACCCAACTCTCATGAGCAAGGATTCTCTAAAGAAGAATAAAGAACTAACTATCGCCAAAAACTCAACATCTCTAATTATTTATTCATAGATATGGGGTGAAACAATCTTGTGGGAACAAAAAGCCATAAGTACCTTCGATGGGCTCTAAAGAGAACCAACTACTCCACGCTTAGCATCTAAACTCATAAGTAACTCTATCATTTCTCGATCTCCGCAAATTTAAAATCCCAAATAATGAGATCCGCGGATGCTTAGCCGATAATTAAATTATCTATGGTTAAGGGAACAAGCTAGGCTCAACACGCCGGTCAAGTCGAATTCTATTCCTACCCTCACCAAATGAAAGTCAACAAGGTATCAAAACGTATATTAATTTAGCAAATGCTTCGTCTAATGAAATCAAGTTATGCATATTTAAAGTCACTCGGGGAAACTTGCAAATCCTTGGCCTTGTGAGCTAGAATTCGCTTCTTATAGCTTCTTGTCTAAGAGACTAGCAAACTTTTCAATCAAAAAGACTAGCAAAAGCTTCAACTTTTTTTGATTGATTTTTTTTTTTTTTTTTTTTTCATATATCGGTTAAAAACGGGGTTGCATGGGGACCATACAAAAGCAGGAAAAGTCATATTTCGATAGAAATCCACCCCACACTTAAAACTTAACATTGTCCTCAATGTTTAAAAATTACGGGTGTTAACCCCACACTTAGAATTGAAAAAGGCGAATGTTTTAAAAAAAAATTCTAAGTGTGAAAGGTGAAAAATCATTTTTAATTATGACAAAGGGTTATCCCAAGATATAACATATAAATGATCGGAGACCACTGTTGGAAGGTTTGAAAACAAGCACCGAGGTCTCACGATCATAGGGATTTATCAAGCAAAACGGGAACCTGCAAACACACATGGAAAGAAACAAAACCCCACACTAATTCGAGTAACACGACACACTTATTAGAAAAAGAAAATTAAAAATAGATAGATAACACGGGTTGCCTCCTGAGAAGCGCTTATGTTTTTGTTAACCGAGTCGCTAGCTTGACTCGACCCCGAATTCATTTGTCCATGGGGGAGCAAATGTGGAATCCATCAATTATGAGAATTCCGGGATCAAAAATTGTATCCTCATTCCCGAGGGAGTGAAGGAGAGGAGAAGTCACATTAAATGTGAAGAAGGGAAGAAAGATTCTGATGATATATGTTTCAAGCTCAAATGACTCCATTGGAAGAAGGAGTTCATATTTGGATAGAGAATTTTGAAAAACATTTAGATCACATTTTAAAAACTCATTTTCTCTTCCAACGAGTATCCCCGGTTTAAAATTTTTGTCTTCACAAGATGTCTCAATGGGATACTCGAAAGATAACTCATCGTAAGGGGTAGAATCGCCATCACATGACAGAGGAGATGAGTCGAATACGAGGTGGGACAAGTGGTGTGCTCGAGAGCTAGCAATTTCCACCACTTCCGTTATGGTCTCGTATCGGACTCGGACACTTTATCAAAAAAAGGATTTACTCCGCAAAAAGTATAGTCATCATTAAATTCAAAAAGTGGATTTGAGAAAATCCCGGAAGTAACCTCATAAATGTTAAGAGAATCATCACGAAAAGGTAAATCATACTCATCGTCGGATATATCCTCAGACTCACTTGGGATTGGGACAAGGTCCTCAACACTAGACAATTTCAAGCTCTAAATAGTGCCGGAGATGCTCGTCCCCATTATGAGAGAGTCCTCGGGATACTCGTTGGGTAAGACAGATGTGATTGCAATAGACTGAGGGAGTTGAGAGATAACATCGTTCAATGGAATAGCACACTCTCGCCATAATCGCCGTTACCAATCAAGTGCATCTCGCGAAGGCTAGCTTTTAGTTCTTCAAATAGTAATTCTTCCATAGTTTTATCGCGAGACGCCATAAGAATTAAAAACGAGAGGGTTGAGAAGATAGAATTATCAATTTAGAGGATAAAGAAGATTATTTTTAATTTTTTGAAAAAGAAAAATATTTTTGGATTTTTTTTTAAAAGATATGGGAAAAGGAAAATATTTTTGATTTTTGAGATTTTTCAAAATTTTTTAGTGATTTTTCTTTTAAAACTATGAAAATTAACTTTCAAAAGAAAGGATCTTCAAGACACTAACTCGAAACAAAACGCAAAAATCTTAACATATCTCCTCGCAAATAGCCAAAACTGGTTCGGTTTGTAGCGAAGGGCATTTTAAATTTGTATTTTCCCGATTAAGATTTAATAATCACTTGAGGACAAATGATAATCAACCTTCCGAAGTCGTATTCCACGCGAGATATGAATTGGGATTTACGTTTATGTTTTTCGTTTGATGCTTGATTATCAAATATTTTTGGTTTTTGATTATGAAAAGATTTTAAAAACTATTTTATGCTAGTTAAAATTAAATAACAACTAATGACGAAATAAAATTAAGCTAAGAATATGATAGTAAAAGCTATGCTTGTCAAGTGAGGTGAAAAGGTAAATAAGTGTGAACAATCTATTAAGCTCTTGTAATTAATACCCGTCGAAATAAAATTATTTTCTCACAACGTTAGCTTATATTGAAAACAATCATTTTTCTTTTGGTAATAATCACTAGAGTTAAATAATCAATTATCCCAACGGCTTTTGCCCGTTAAAACAATCAACCAAATATATCTAAAAATAATCCGAAAACTATTAATCAATAATCTTCGATACCGCTTAAAAACTATTTTTCTCACAACGTTGGTTTATTTTGAAAACAATTCTTTATCTAGGTAAAATTACTAGATTTAATTAATTACCCTAACGGCTTTTGCCCGTCAAAACAACAAATTTCAATCCAAGTAACCGAATATTATTAATCAACAATTTCTAAGTTTTCCACACTCAAATCCCATATCACTACTCACTTAACAAGCATATAAGAATTTACTCAATAAGCATAACTACTAAACCAACAATAATAACATCAACAATAATAAACATTTTATTGACTAAAAATATAAGCTAAAGAGAAAGTAAAGAAAATAGAACCCGATCTAATGAGACGAGAATAATAAACCTCCCGATTTTATAAACTTATCAAACCACAAAGTTTATTTCTTTATTAGCTTTTATATTACCAAATAGCTAATAAAGCTTGTGACTTTAATAACTAATTAGTTTTATAAAAGCTAGAAAAGCCCTAAACTTTAGTGATAAGCAAGCTTATAAAACCCTTAAGCTCCTCGCCTTAAGAATGAGTGAAAACAAGCTTAAAAATCACAACTTTAACAAGAGTTAGGACAAATAATCTATAATATGGATCAAATAAGCTATGAAAAAGCTTATTGATTAAGAAAATCTAAGAAAGATTAAAACTTTTTAACTAAAAATGCTAGATCTAGAGTAATAAGCTAATGAAAAACTTTTTATAAAAGAAAAACTAATAAAAATCAAATCTTTTTGTGTTTTTATAATGTATTTTGTAAAATAAAAAGTAGATCTAAGGTTATAAAAGCTTTTAAAAAAAGTAGAAAAAGAGTGGTTAATAAATAAGCTAGATCTAAATAAGCCACAAAAAGCTAATAAGCTTTCATGACTTATTTGATAACAAAAGTAAAAGAAAAGCAAAAGAGTGATAAGACAAAGAAATAAGCTTCAAATAACTTCAAATAAATTCATCATTTTCATTAAGAAATAAGCTAAAAAGTTGATTACAATAAGTTTTTGAAATAAGCTAAAACAATAAGCTACTAAAACTATTCTACTCCTACACCTACTCTAAAAAAAATAAAACTAAAAACTGTGTGTAATTAATGTGTGTTGGTATGTTCTCGGATCATGTGCATAGCTCTTGTATTTATAGCCTTCATTCCATCTAGACCCTTCCTTAGATAAAATATATTTGTTTTAATTGGCGTGAGTACTACGCATATATGCTGGACCAGATAAATGGTACTATCATTCTAATTCAATGATAACTCTTCAACTTAGCAACAGGGCCTCTCGAAACTTGGGTCACTGGAATTTCGCACGGGCATGGATTGGCTCATTGTGCAGCTTGGGCCACGCAAGTATTAATGGGTAGCTGGGCTTGATATATAATATATAGCAAAAATTAAATGCCACTAGAGGGAGTTGAACCCTTGACCTCTTGCTTAGCAAACATGTCCCCAACCACTAGACCAAGAGCCTTTTGTGTTAATTCTTTTGTATTTAATTCTTTTTAGCCCTCTTTTCCTTGATCCAATTTTAGCCATAATTAAAAATATTATTCGTTTGAGCTCCGTTTAATCTTTCAATTTTTCTTCTCTTCCTTGATGCTCCAAATAAAATAACCATTTGACTCGACTTTTTGTGATCTTTCCAATGATGTGCTCGGGTAATCTTTATGACTTCTTTTGAACTTCGAAAAACATGGAAATATCGTCGAAACGCATCCGAAAATCACCGTTTTTGCTTTGTTTTCAAACCCTTGTACCTGCAAGACATAATAACACATATACAACATATTTGCAATATAATTTGACATATTTAATGGTTATTAGTCCGATTTAGCATATTTTTAGATATAAAATGATGTGTGTTTTAACACTCATCATTCACATCCTTTGTAGTCCCAACAGAATGAGTAGAGGGATGCTCCACCACACTCGAAGTGTAATTAGCATTATAATTCACATTACCATGAGATTCGACACCCATAGGAACAAGAAGGGACACCAATGCAACGTCCACATCCAACTCAGAGGGATTTCTAGGGTCATTAACAAGAGAAGGATCAGTAGGATCATTAACAAGAGGTGCGAGTGAAACCAGATTCACTTGCTCAATGTCGTTAATACTATCATTATTAGCCTCAGACAGCGAAGGAGATCTAATCAGAGTATCACCCACGTTAGCTTCAAGTTCATGGCTATTGATAGCATCAAATAGTTCTGAATATTAAGTGTCAATTTCCCCCGTTAATGCTTGTTATTTATACCATTTATATGGATTTATGCTTGTTTTCCATTGTTTTATACTTTCAGGTAAATTGCGAGCATTGGAGCTAAAGAGACGCGGAAATGGAAACGCTACTAAGGATTTATCACAAAGATGCTTATTTTGAAGAGGTTACGGTGTAACTCGTCTCTCACATTATGCTGTAACTATTGCGTGACCCTGAAGTCCAACTCATCAAGAGGTTACGGCGTAACTCCTTCCAAAGATTACGACGAAACTCCATTAGGTCAAAAGAGGTTCCACGCCGCTGATACTTACGCCGTAACTTGCATCACTTACTTAATGTAACCATGTTTATTGAAGACTACTGTAACCACTTATAAGGTTACGCCAGTAACTAGTCGATCTAGTGCATTTACGGAGAAATAGAAGGTTACGGCGTAACTCATCTTTTGGTTACGCCGAACCCGCACTGCCTATAAATACCCCAAATTCCAAAGATTTCTATCCATCCCATTCCACACACAATACTATGAGAATGTGGGAAAAGGCTCAAGGAAGGTCTAGGGAAGCATACGGAGTCTGCTTTCCAAGGGAGAAGTCAATCCATTACGATAAGCTTTAGCGTTTATTATTTCTTTTACTTTCAATTCATGTATTTCGTACCTTTGAATATTGAATTGATGTGCATGATTAATATGAGCTGCTAAGCACCCTTTGGTGCTAGCCTAGTTATGATTCCTTAATTGTTTTGTTTGCGTTACCTTTACTTCCGTACAATTATTTCTAAGTGTATGCATGCATAGTTCTTTGGTAGTCACCCCGGGTTCGGTAGTTTTGAATGGCGGTAGAGGCCAATTGCCTAGGAGATATGACCAACTGACCCTAGGTGAGCGGATCGAGCTGGGAAGGGTAAGATATGACCAACGACACCCTTTCTACTTGTGCGATTTGACCAACCGATCACCTATCGTTTGGATGAACTTAAGAACTAGGGGGTGTAGTGTCTAAGTTCCTAACGGCCGGGCACTCACTATTTAGAATCTAGCATGTAGCGGTACTTAATGACTCGGCTTAGGGACCGTGAACAACATGACTTATGACGGTACCGATTTCTCCTGTGGCATCTTTGCGATAGGTTAGGGCGAATTGACCAAATGTCACCTCTCAATTTGACCCCACCTGAAGTAATTGGAAGTAGGTAGACGTAAACATTACTAGTTAAGAGGATTAACTAGGTTAGCACCACTATTCCTCTATTGATTTCCTTCTACCATTTATTTGCTTTCATATTCTGCATTAGTAGTTTAATTAATTAAAACCCTATCAAACCATTTATATTCTGTGACAATTAGACTTAGTAATTATCCAACACACATAGCTCTTGGGACGACCTTCGGCTTACCATTTACTACACTACACACGCATCGGGTACACGCCTGCTAGTGCATTAGGGTAGACCATAGGTATAGCGAGACACTATAAATATTAAGACTCGTCAAGAAAACTGTATCAAGTTTTACGCTGAGGAGTTATATTAGGATTTTTATTTAAGTTTTATTTTGATACTATGACTCTTAATATGAATGATTATCTCACCACATCTAATAGTAAAATGGGGATCACCATTCCATCTCTTGAAGAAAATGTTAAATTCGAATTTTGGGGACTCTGTCTTGATGAACTAAAAAGATGTTGCTTTTATGGGACCAAAGACAAAGAAGCACACGAACACATAGCGAAGGTATGTGAAATCGCAGATTTATTCCACGCACTTGGAGTCTCAAGAGATCATGTTATGATGAGGGCTTTTCCTTTTACCCTAAAAGGAAGAGCTAGAGATTGGTTAAAAAACTTCCACCGGATCTATTACAACATGGAACACCTTTAAGAAGGCTTTTCTTAAGGAATATCAACCCCGCAAAAATCCTTCAACAGTCGATGAAATTAGGAGGTTTAGCCAATTCCACGATGAACCGCTATTTACAGCTTGGTAAAGATTTAACGAAGCCATCCTAAAATGCCCCGAGCATAAACTCAACAAACACGAGCAAATGCAAATATTCTACAACGGGTTGAACATAAAGACTTGACAATTGTTAGACTCTAAAGAACCTATCCCTTTAATGACTCACATAAAGGATGGAAAATGTTGAGGAAATTGCGCTCCATTCATCATCATGGAACGAAGAGCGGGATGAAGATCCTATAGATATACAATCTGTGATAAAAAATCTGGAGGAATTTGAAGTAGACATACAATCCCTGACCGAAGAAGTCAAGATGGTTAAACACAAGTTCGTTAAACCTATTGATGGGAGAGTGACGGATCTTGAAAAGGATGTTAAGATGCTCGTTAAAGAATCCAGCAGAAAATATGACGAGAACGCAAATTTGGTTCGGAATCTCAAGCGAGATTACGACAAAGCACTTAGAACACAAGCAGCTACTATTAGAAGACTTGAAAATCAAGTGGGAAAACCGCGTAATCTATCGAGTAAGTGGATGAAGGTGACTTGCCTAGCACTACAGTAAACAAATCCTCGAGATCTGGCTCACGCCATTACAACAAGAAGTGGATTAAACTATAAGGAACCAACTTACCCTTCAAACTCGAATGATCTGACTAACGAAACACCCCGAGATTATAATAAAGAAACCAAGGAGGCTCAACCTTCTGTTGAAAAGGTCCGTCCCTACATTCCACCAATTCCATTTCCAGGAAGGATTAAAAAAGAACAAGAACGGGTGCTATTTCAAAAATTCATGGAGAAAATTCAACAACTCAACATTAATATTCCTCTCGTTGAAGCCTTGGAGCAAATGCCGAAATATGCCAAATTTATGAAAGATCTCCTTACCCATAGAAGACTCTCTCATAGATTACTTTAAACCAAAGATGCTCACGCCTCTTTTAAAAATATGCCTCTCAAAGAAGAAAATCCAGGAGTTTCACTTTACCCCGCACTATCGGGGTAATTTTATTCAACAAAGCCCTTGCCTAACCTAGCAAGCATTAGTCTTATGCCATTCTCTTTATTCACGCTTGGAATTAGGAGAGCTTAAACCAACTAGAATGTGTATCGAGCTGGCTAATAAATCTACTCAATATCCGAAAGGGATAGCTGAAAATGTTCTTGTCATGATCGATGAATTTGTCTTCCCGGCCGACTTCTCGTGGTTCCGATATGGAAGAGGATGATATCCCTATTTTGCTCTAAGACCCTTTCTTGCTACAAAGACACGCTATGATTGATGTCTTCAACAAGAAGATTTCATTGGAGATTGGTAATGACAATATTATTTTCGACCTGGAAAAATCCATGAGATATGCTTCTTTCACCGATGACAACCTTGATGATCTCGACCTTATCGAAACTAACACTTTCGTAAACATGCCGTGAATGTTTTCTTCCCGATCCTCTAAGATCATTAAAATTCAAGATAATGATGGGATATCTAGCTTACTAAGAAAGCGAAACAGAGGAACCCACCAAGAACAATCGACAAGATGTTCAAGAAAACCCCTAAGAAGCTAATGCTCCCCCGAAACTTAAGGAGTTACCTCCTCATTTAAAATATGCATTTATCAATGGAGATAAAAATTATCCTGTTGTGATCTCTTCTCTGTTATCTAACGAAGAAAAGGAGTCATTACTACATGTTTTAAGCAAGCACAAGGGGCAATTGCATGGAAAGTCTCTGACATTAAAGGAATTAACCCTTCATATTGCTCCCACAAGATACTTATGGAAGATGATTTTAAGCCCGTAGTACAACCACAAAGGAGATTAAACCCTAAGGTACAAGACGCGAAGGACGAAATCATTAAGCTCCTGGATGTAGGTCTAATTTATGCTATTTCCGATAGCCCTTGGGTTAGCCCCATTCATGTTGTGCCAAAAAGGAGGAATGACAAAGTGGTAACCAATGAAGATAATGAGTCGATACTAACTAGGACACCACCGTCGGAGGGTGTGCATTGACTATAGGAAATTAAATGACGCCACACCTAAAGGATCACTTCCTTCCGCTTATCGATCGATGCTAGAAAGACTATCCGACATGAGTATTATCTGCTTCCTCGATGGATTCTCGTGTTATTTTCAAATTCGATTGCCCCCGAGGACCAAGAAAAGACAATGTTCACCGCCTTACGGAACATTCGCCACCAAGAATTCCTTTTGGACTATGTAATGCTCCCGCCACATTCCAACGGTGCATGACCTGCTATATTCTCGATATGTGTCAAGATTTTATAGAAGTCTTCATGGATGACTTTTTGGTTTTTGGTAACTCCTTCTCATCCTGTCTTAATAATCTATCTAAAATGCTTGCCAGATGTGAAGAAACCAACCTTGTCCTTAATTGGGAAAAATGTCATTTTATGGTTAAAGAATGTATTGTTTTGGGGCATAAAATTCTCTAACTGGATTGAAGTTGACAAAGCTAAGGTGGATGTTATTTCTCGACTACCTTATCCAACCAACCTAAAAGGCATTAGGAGTTTTCTTGGGCATGCGGGATTTTATAGACGTTTTATAAAAGATTTTTCAAAAACTGCCAAACCCATGACCCAACTCCTAATGAAAGACGCTAAATTTGATTTTAACGATGATTGCAACTAAGCCTTTGACATTTTAAAAGAAAAACTAACTACGCCTCAAGTATTATTGCTCCTCGGGGCGTATTTTGAATTCATGCGATGCTAGTGATTATGCCGTTGGAGCCGCTTTAGGACAGAGGGTGGATAAAAAATTTAAACCCATTTATTATGCTAGTAAAACCTTAAATGAGGCACAAGAGCATTATACAACCATCGAAAAAGAACTCCGGTCAGTAGTATATGCCTTTGATAAATTTAGGTCTTATTTAGTTATGTCAAAACTATTGTCTACAATGACCATTTTGCTTTGAAGTACTTATTTAATAATCGTGATGCCAAACCAAGGTTGATTAGATGGGTACTCGCAAGAATTTAAAATTGAAATCAAGGATAAGAAAGGAGTGAAAACTTAGCATGATCACCTTTCACGATTAGAAAACCCTCGAGCTCAAGAACTTGATACGAGACTATCCTGACTCTTTCCCTAATTTAACACCTAATGGTCGTTAGAATTAAAGATTCCAGTATCGAACCGTGGTACGCAGATTTCGCTAATTACCTAGCAGCCAAAGTGTTACCTAGCAACAAAAGCTACGCACCAAAAGAAAAGTTCTTCTCGGATCTTAAATATTACTCGGGATGATCCGCTCCTTTTAAATCATGCCCGATGGTATTATTCTGGAGATTCAGATTTGGGGGAAGAGCAAAGACAAATTATGGAACATTGCCACAACGGTCCCGGCAGGAGGACATTATGGTGCCGACAATACTGCTCGAAAGGTTTATGAGGCCGGATTCTTTTGGTCAAGTATTTTCAAAGACGCCGCAAAGCATGTTAGGGATTGTGACGCTTGTCGGAGGGCGTGGAACATCTCTCGTGAATCGATGCCACTCAAAAATATTATGGTATGTGAGGTTTTTGATGTTTGGGGAATCGATTTTATGGGACCTTTCACTCCATCGAAAAAGAAAAGTTATATCCTTGTAGTCGTCGATTACGCTTTCAAAGTGGGTTGACGCTTAGAGTGTCATTCGCTTTTGAAAAGATTATTCTCCGTGTTTGGGGTCCCTAAGACCATCATTAGTGATCGAGGGACGCACTTTTGTAATGCTATTATGGAGAAAGTTCTGAAAAGATACGGGGTACTCCACCGAATGTCTACACCTTATCACCCACAAACCAATGGGCAACCGAGAACACCAACAGGCACTCAAACGAATTTTGAGAAATCCGTCAGTAAAAGAAAATATTGGTCCGACAAACTCGATGAGGCATTATGGGCATTTAACGCCTTCAAAACTCCTATTGGAAGCACCCCTTTTAAGATTGTTTACGGAAAAGCATGTCATCTTCCCGTTGAATTGGAACACAAAGCATATTGGGCTCTCAAAATGCCAATTTGGAGGTGATATAATCAAGGAACATTGATTTTCCCAAATAAACCGTTAGCTGAAATTACAGACTAAGCATACCATCATGCCAGGCATACAAAGACGTGACCAAAAGATGGCACGATAAGTTAAAAAGGAGAAAAGGTTTGAGGTAGGACAGGAAGTTCTCATTTTCAACTCAAGACTCAAATTATTCCTTGAAAAAATGAGATCTCGTTGGGTTGGCCCATACACAGTAAATAAGGTATTCCCTTATGGGACTATTGAATTTCATAACAAGGAGGGAGTATATTTTAAGGTACTGATATGAGCCACAGGGGCATAAGTATCAAAATAGTCTATCCATGACTTTTGTTTAAAGCCCTGAATGACTAGTCTAGCCTTGAACTTTTCAATAGTTACATCTACCTTCATTTTCTTCTTGAAAATCCATTTGCAACCCAAAGGTTTGCAACCTGGTGGTAGATCAACCAACACCCAAGTGTTATTGCCCATGATGGAATCCATCTCATCATTGATTGCTTCTTTCCAGAAAGCAATGTCCTGGGACTTCATTGCTTCTTCAAATGTTTTGGGATCATCCTCAATAATGAAGCAATAGGAGTATTGGTCCGAGACCTCATCTCGGTTCCTTCAACTAAGTATAGTTGAAACTCAGGTCCAAATGACTTTCGAGTCCCGACCCTTTTGCTCTTCCTGAAAGCACAGTTCAGTTGTTCAACCACAACCTCATCAGGGACCACCGATGGTTCATCATCGTGGACCTCGATACACCAAAGTGTCATGAGTTCAATTAGGAATCCTCTGACTTGGTCTAGGGACTGATGAGAATCTATTCTCATCAAAGTTTGCATCCCTTGATTCAATTATTGAGTTAATCAAGCATATTCATTAGGTTCAATAACATAGAACCTAAAAGCCTTAGAATGCTCAAAGATATCCAACAAAGATGCAAATAATGACTCTTTCACCCAAAGTCTTCTCTTTGGATCGTGGAGTCTTACAAATGCCTCTACAACCCTGCACTCGAGATAGTTTAGGTTGGGTTTCCTTTTAGTCCAGAGTTCATAAGGGGTAACCTTGTTCCTTTGTTGGGAACCCTATTTAATAAATAGCAAGTCATTAACATAGCTTCACCCCGTAACCCCGACTCACCTGAATAGGACAACATGGAATTAACTATCTCCTTCAAAGACTGCTTTTCCTTCGAAATACCATTTTGCCGAGGAGTATAAGTGGCGTCGCTTCATGGATTATACCAACAGACCGAAAATACAGAGTATCCATGTACTCACCTCCCCTATCAGTCCTTAATCTTTTGATCAGGGACCCAAGTTGTAATCCAACTTCAGTTTTAAACACTTTGAATTTATCTAATGCTTCATCCTTGGTATGTAACAAATAGACATAACAAAATCTTGAAGCATCATCAATAAATGTCACAAAGTACTTCTTATTCCCCAAAGAAGGAGTGGCATGCAAATCACACAGGTCACTGTGAATTAGCTCCAAGACCTTAGTCTCACGACTAACACACTGAAAAGGTTTCTTGGTTATCTTGGTCAACATGCAAGTTTTACACTTTTCAGTTGTCCATGTCAAAAAGTCGGATCAACCCATCCTTAGACATATCTTGCATTATTTTATAGTGTACATGGCCAAGTCTTGCATGCCATAGGGTAGAGTCAGTAAGGTTAGAGGTGATCACAAAGGCTGAAATAACACTATCAGTGACAATATTAAGCCTGAACATTAGATTACATAAATAACCAAAACCAATAAAAACACCATTCTTAGAAAGAACAAATTTATCAGACTCAATAACTTGTTTATATCCATGATTATTCAAAACACTACTTGAAACCAAGTTCTTCCTTATATCAGGAACATGAATAGCATTAAACAAAGTTACAATCTTTCCAAAACTAAAATTAAGATCTACACAACCACGACCATGCACTAAGGCCGTTGACTCATTTCCCATGTGAAGAATAGAACCATCATTCAAAGGACTCATAAGTCTTGAACCAGCCTTCTATCTTTGCACACATGAACTGTTGCACCGCAGTCAACCCACCACGCAACATCATCATCCTCAACATAATAAGATTCGATACATATGTAACATAATAAATCTGAAAAGTCTTATTAAACATATTCCGACCTTTCAGGAGTTGGTTGAACCACCACTCCCTGAACCATTAGTGCCAGATCCATTGGCTTTACCACCAACTTTAACACCCTTGCAATCCCTTTGATGTGACGCTTTGCTGTGATTTCCAACAAGTAGGTGTTGCCTTCTTGTTAGGATCCGCCCTTGTGTTGTCATGATATTTCGCTTGCCTTTGTTGTCATTGTACCTGGTGAAGTTGTTATGCTCCACCATATTGACAACAGATGCACCAAAGAAATTATTGCTACTTGGCTTTGTCATTATCCCGCACTTTGAGAGATTCCTCAATGCGCAGATGATCGCCCAACTCAACCGAGAGTTAATTCTCTTTCTTATGTTTCCAGGTATGCTTGAAATCTTTCCAAGAAGGAGGAAGTTTATCAATAACACAAGAGACTGAAATAGCCTCATCCATGTGCATATTGTGTTGTGTAAACCTTCAAGTATACCAAGAAGTTCATTGTATTGTTCCATGACTGGTCTTGAATAAGTCATTTTGTAATTTGTGAAATTACTTACAAGAAACTTCTTACTTGATGCATCCTCAGCCATATTTTTGGCATCCAAGGAATCCCACGCTTCTTTGGAAGATTCAAAGTTCGATAAATGCCAAATAGAGAATCGACATATACCATTGAGAGTTAGACCTCGTGCATATGTAGTCATCATTCTCCCATTTGCTCCTTCTCCCGACCGCTCCACAAGAGCATCATCCCCATCATCAGGAATAGGAGTGGTTAGCACATAAACCACACTCATGCTTGACAGCAAGAAGTGCATCTTCTTCTGCCATCTCCTGAAGTCCACCCCTTCAAACTTATCCAGCTTAGCAAAGTTTGAAGCCATGTGTTTCATTGCAGCAGCAACCATTGATTATCACAAATAGTTTACTTTGATTGTTGGTGTGTATTCGCCCAGAGCAGGGTAAGATAATCAAGGCAATAACAATACCACTAGGTGGTTACCGGATATCACTTGGAATCGTGTGATCACTTTCCAAAGTAAATTATTCGACCCTAATGCCTGGGTTACACGGATATCTACTTGGGATAAGACCAAATGTAGTTATAAAATTAGGCACAATTCAATAACCCCTTTGCTTAGAAGTGTTTATCGTTTTCTGTGTGTCCATCATGCATAATCAGATCTCCTATTTATAGGAGATTACTCTTAGCTAGTCAAATGGAACTATGAGCATTAATCGGCCCATTAATCGCCTCATAATTATCCCCATTATAGCCGTTAGTGGTTACATGACCAATTAAACGCGGTCATTAAGCAGCTTGAAACCGCCATTTACCAAGATCTTTAACACTAGCAAAGACTTTCATACCATTAGCGATTTCACAACACTAGCAAGTGGAAACATAGCACTAGCAAAGGAAACATCGCTTCATCGCTAATATTACACTATCGCCACTAACCACTATTTGAGTCGTGGTGTTCGTGGACCTTATGAGTGTACAAATTGCATCTCCTAACCCATTACCAGGTGTGAACTAATCCCACAAGTGCACTAAATTTTCCAAAAAAAATATACTTAAACCTTCTTGAAGCCCAAAGTCTGGCTTGCCATGTGTAATCACTAGGGTGGACCTGATCAAAGGGGCAATTGTTTTCATTAGCAAATTTTTATTGTATCTTCCCTCATTAAATCCAGTTCCAAAAGGAATTTGACTTCTTCGATGGTGGCTATTAGTATTTTATAACTTTCCGGCTGGTCTTCTAGCATTTTATAAGCCATCTGTTCATTACATTTATAACTTAGATCTTACTTTCTTTTTTGGGTAACTGAAGGCTAACGTTGTTGACTTGATGATTATGTACACATATAATTAGTAAGACCATTATAATAATACATTCAATTAATACAATGTTCAACGACCAACTTGGCTTTAGAAGTCAAATGCCGCCATCAAAATGCCGCCATCAACTTGTATAATTATTCTATTCACTTTCATCCCCAAAGCAAAAATGAGCACCAACAATGAGGAGCTTAATCTGGTGGTACTTGTGATCACCATTTCATTAGCGATCTTAGCTACATTATGGTACAAGTCTACACCTTCGAGCTCCTCTAATAGTGCACCATCGTTGCCACCAGGTCCCCGTTCTTTGCCAATTGTTGGCTACATTCCATTTCTTCGTCCTGATGAGTTACACAAACAATTCACCGATATGGCTCATACCTATGGACCCATCTTTAAGTTCCATTTAGGAAGCAAACTACACGTGGTGATAAACAATCTGGAATTAGCAAAGGCGGTGGTTCAAGACCATGATGAGACGTTTGCCAACCGGAACCTAACAATCGCGGCCTCAATAATAACTTACGGAGGCCAAGACATAGTGTTTTCCAATAACAACTCACACTGGCGTAACCTTCGTAAGATATTTGTCCAAGAGGTCCTAAGCAACACGAATCTCAAATCTTGTAGTTCTTTCCGAACGGATGAAGTTAGAAAAACCATCAAGAATGTTTTCAATAAAACGGGGACTAATGTCAACATTGGTGAGATAGCTTTCTTGACTGAATCAAATGTCCTAACACGCATGGTTTGGGACGACACATCATATAAAGGTGCAAAAGAAAGCAATCTTGTCGCTGAATTACAGATGGCAGCTTCCAATATCCTTCAGATTATGTCACGTCCTAATTTGTCTGATTTCTTCCCAAGTCTTGCGTGGTTTGATCTACAAAGTGTTGAGCGAGACATGAAAAAGACACTTAAGAACTTGGATCAAATTTTCACAAGCATTATTGAAGATCGAGTCAAATCTAACTCCAAGAAGTCACAAGATGGAATTGGGTATGATGTGAGGAAGGACTTTTTACAGATCTTGTTAGATCTCAAGGACCAACAAGATGCTTCATCGCTTAACATCACACAAATAAAGGCACTTCTTCTGGTAATAATTCTTCATAACTATTACTACATTATTGAAAAGCCAACATGTTATACTTTAAACCTTTTAGAGTTTCTTCATAATAAGTGGGATGGGGTTGTATCAAACACCAACCTTATATATAAAGGGGGTAAAAAAAAACCCATATCCTCAACCTTTTATCAAAAGTGAGCATGGGGCGGGGTTGAGCGGTTTTATGGTAAAACCAAAAAACAAACCATATATTTCGGTTTTTGAAAACTACAAACCGTTTGGTTTTGGTTTTTTCGGTTTCGGTTTTCGGTTTTTGACATTGAATCCAGTCGGTTTCGATTTTTCGATTTTTTTTCTTACTTGACAACTAGCATGTTTTGATCTTATATAATGTTTATGATTCCGAGTTTTCAAGCACAAATATTTAAACAAATCTCAATAGTAGTATAATATCTAGCAATCCAAAACTACGAAAAAATGCACAAAACAACCAAACAAGCTATAATATATAAACTGCATGTGTATGAGCTTTTCGTCCACAAAAACGTTCAAAGAACACTATTGTTTGAAACAAAGATATAATATCTATGAATGTATAAAAATTGAATCTATAGATAATAAATAACACTGCTGCTTTCTTTTTTTATAGATAAAATTGTATATTCAAATTTTTAAAATTATATTTTAAATATCTTATATAGATAAAATTTTATATAAGAATATATATAAAGGTGCATACCGCTGTTTTCTTGGTTCGGTTTTTCCTATGAAACCAAAAATCGCCCCAAACATTCGGTTTTAATAAAAGTTAAAACCACTACTATTGGTTTGTGTATTGAGCGTTTTTCGGTTCGGTTTTTGGCTTCGATTCTCGTTTATCGGTTTTGTGCTCACCCCTAATAAAATGATCCAAAAATTCCCCAGAAAAACCAAGATACCTATTTTTCGAGAATATGCAAAAGAAAATTGTAATTATTTTACTAATTTTTTAATCTCGCAAGGTACATTAAAATCTTGCAAGCTATGAGGCCATAGCAAAAAAATCAAGAGTTGTTGCAAAATTGTAACTAAATGTCACTAAAGGTGTCACCAAAAAGAATCGGTAACTAAAAAAGTTTCTTTCGAGTCTTTTTAAAATATAGTCACTAAAGTTTCGCTAAAAATTTTCAAAAGTGCAGAAATCTTGTAAATGTTCGAAAAATTCGTATATTTGTAAAACTGGGAATTTTTGGGCATTTAGTGAAATCATTTGAAAATATGGTATGTCATTTGCTCATATATAAACGTATCCAACAAAGTAAAATGAATATGTTGACCTGAGTCTAAGGTGAACATGATTAATAATTGGTTTGTATCAGGACATTATGATTGCAGGAACAGAAACAACAGCAACCCTCATAGAATGGTCAATGGCAGAAATTATGCAAGATTATAAGGTGTTGAAACGAATTCAAGAAGAATTAGCAGAAATTGTAGGAGTAAACAGCATTGTCGAAGAATCTCATCTCTCGAAACTTATATACCTTGATTCAACAATTAAGGAAACGCTAAGGTTGCATCCTGCCATCCCACTCCTACTCCCACATTCACCAAGTAAGGATTGCACGGTAGGTGGATACACAATCCCAGAGGGTTGTACTGTATTTCTGAATGCTTGGTCAATCCAACGTGATCCTCGATACTGGGATAATCCATTGGAATTTAATCCTGAAAGGTTCTTGACTAATGAAGGGACAAACAAATGGGATTACAGTGGAACAAACATGAAGTTCATCCCATTTGGATCCGGAAGGCGATTGTGTCCAGGTATTCCATTGGCCAGAAAAATGCAAATGTTTATCTTGGCTTCACTATTGCACTCTTTCGACTGGAGCTTGCCAAAGGGTGATGAGCATGACCTTTCTGAAGTATTTTGCATCACACTGAAGAAAAGAAAGCCACTTATTGCTATCCCGTCCCAAAGGTTCCCCGATGTGAGCCTCTATAATTAATCTTGTAGAAAGTATCCATATTGTTAAGATCCTTTACAAACAACTTTGTGTTTGAATACAAGTACTTTTGGATTGTTCCCAATGGTGTTTCATGACTCATTAATGAAACAGTTGCATCTGTGTGTAAGTTATTTGTTATGTTGATTGAATAAGTTATTTGTTATGTTGATTGAATGCTGATCTATGTGTCAAGATTGCTTGCTGATAGTATGCTTTTTCCCTAATGAAAAGATAGAATAATATTGTTGTGTAGTTGACTGGATGCTATTATGGTATAAAAGTATGTTAGTAATTCAATTAACATTAAACAACTCCATTATTAATAAGCCAATGTCTTTTTGCGACCAGATTTTCAACCTGCTGTAATCGTATCTTACAAGAGCATTCAAGTTCTTTGCTTGCTTCAAAGGCTACTAATAAAACATTAGATAATTCAGTGAACATGGTTTATAGTTGGAATTTTTGTTTTTTGACTGGTGATTTGTGTGATGTGTAATCTGAGTTCTAAGCCAATAAAAAGAAAATTGTAAACAAGGTCATAATATGTTAGATTTAAGAGATTGAAAAGAAATATATGGCACCATACTATAGGAGGCCGTGTGTAACCATCTGGATCGCTTCGAAACCTGGGTTTAGGTAAAACGGTAAAAAGTGGCAGTGTTCATTGCGAAATTGCAAAGGGTTGCACATATGTGTACGTATTTGATTTTTCCTTTTAACTTGGTATTTTTGTAGCATGTATGTTGTTCTCAGCTACTTTTTCATGTTTTTAGTTGTGTGACATCCTAAATATATAGACGCGTATTTACAGAACTTATTAGTTATAATCTCTAGTTTAACAGCAATTGAGATTCTTAAATAACAAAACAGAGCCCAGAACAGGACTGAACTACTGTTTTGACAGTCTTTTATGACCCTAGACCAACTCAAACTCATGCAAGACTAAAGATTAATACCCCTATTAATAAATTGATGAATTGCATGATGAGCTTGATCCAAAATTACAACCTTTGAGTGAATGAAACACTGCTCTGAACACTTCAGAGCTACCCTGCTTTTGACATTTGTTTGGCCATTTGAATGCCCTCAATAGGATTTGAACATAAATTATATAGCTCAAGTATAACTCAGCCACCGAAGAAAATATTTAGAACAAACTACTTCAGAGTTCATGAAGACTAAAGATTCTTCACTTCAGCGTTGATGCGGTAAGCACAAGATCCAAAAGAAGAAGTTCAATTCAGTGTGGTTGGCAGTGCCACACTGAACAATGTATGATCTCCTCATTCACAAAGAAGCTGAGCAAAAGAATCTCTAGCTTCTACAATGTCAAATGCGGGAAAAAGATTTACTTTATACAAAAAGATAAAAGCAAATCTTCTTGAGAATGACTGTTGGGATTTAATACTCATAACAATTATATAAAATCAAATAACATCATCAAAGCATGCAGCGGAAGTAAATAGGAATAATATATGTAACCGAATAAGAAAACGCGTATCTTTTAGCAATTCAAGAATCAAACGGTAATTGAACAAGAACTAAAACCCAAAAAACCCTAACTTTAGGGTTTATTAAATTCGACCCAACCAAAAGTCGACCACCAAGATTACAAGCTCAAGTGTGCTTGTCCTTCGTTCTTGTACACACGTACTAATAGCGATTTGATGTGAAAAGCTAGTTTCTTGAATCACAAATAAAACCAAACACTTGTTTCTTGAGTTTGGAAAATCGAAACCCTATGGGGAGGGTTGGAACCGATCGGATAAAGACAAGAGAGAGGAGAGGCGGAAGAAATTAGGTTATTGGTGATCCAAGATTAGGAGAATAATGAATACAAAGGTTTGTATATATACATTCTCAAAACTTGGTGACCAAGAAATCCCACCTCCTTGGGTTGGGTAGCCCACGACCGGCCAAGCCATCCCAAAGGGATTCCGGATCCTTCTTGTCCACTAATTTCATTCTTAGTCCTCGTAGTTTACATTTAACGACCGTTAACTAAACCTCGTTAAATATTTAACTATCGTTATGTTTTATTTCGTGACTAATAATTAATAATAACATTTTATATATTAATTATTAACATCAACTCTCATAATGCGTAATGTGTGCAACCTCAAGTCTCGAAGTTTGAATCCGGACATACGTATATTTAAATATCCATAAAACCTTTCAGCTCCCACTTGGATATTACTAAATATAGTAATGACATCGGTTAGTCTAGCTTTCACACCAATGCCCCCAGATCAAATCGAGTATGGTCTCCGGAAAACCATTTAATGATTCATCATTTTACTTATCCTTTTGTTACTAATACTACATTAACTATGAATATGGATCAAGTCATTTCATAAGTTAATATTCTGCTTTCGTTGTATTTGATTGAACAAGATTACCAAATCATCCGAACGTATTCCAGATAGATCTTGGGTATGGCCATACAAACATCTTGTCAACCCTACGAGGAGCCCAAATATAGTATTATGCTTTGAAACAAATTCAAATGAACAAATTCTCTTGACTACAAACATAACTCATGAACTTTGCAACACTTCCAAAAATAGCCCTTATAACTACCAGTTACGGATAGCGTTAGACTATCTTACACAAATGCACTACATTCATATCGCTTATCCGGTATCTCAAGTCTGAGGATAAACACTTCATGATATACTTAATGACAAAGATCCATAAAGTATCATCATGTAAAGTTGGGATGAGTCCTATATTCAATTCATTGAATATCATGTGAATCTGGTATGTCCCACGCATCAATATACTTTAAAAGTATATATTCTACCAAAACTCAGATTTGTCTTAATTCAATGACATTCCCACATCATTGATCGACAACGGACTATTTAGAATAACATAAGTTATTCACGGATTAAACATGCAAATATAGGATATAATATTAAGAAAATGAAAAATAAACATAAACAACTATTTTATTTCATTAAAGTAATATTTATTCATAACATCCTTTATCCAAATACTAATCACAGATCTGCATGAAACTACTAGCTAAACGAAGTCCTATCCCATCGCATGGTCAAGTAAGTTTTTCTTTTGGCAAAGGCTTCGTAAAGGGATCACTAGATTATCATCTCGTATGAACTTTGAGTAGATTGATTTCACCTAAGTTGACTTGTTCTCGAACATAGTGATATCGACGAGGAAAATGTTTGGCGCCCTTCATGACTCCAGGCTCATTGGCAAATGTTATTCATGCAGAGTTGTCACAATACACATTTAAAGGTAATTCGATTGAGGGCATTACTCCGAGCCCCGAAATGAATTTCCTAATCCAAACAGCTTCCATCGCAGCTTCTGAAGTAGCTATGTACTCAGCCTTTAATAGTATATCGTAACCGTTGTTTGCTTCTTGCTCTTCCAGTCAACAGCTCCTCCATTAATGACAAAGACATAACCCGCCTGAGACTTCAGATCATCTTTATCGCTTGGAATGACGACGCAAAAACCTGTAACTTCAAGTTCTCATCCTGATTTCCTCCATACACTAGAAACATTTCTTTAGTAGCCCTTAGATACTTAAGAATGTTCTTAACGGCTTGCATGTGTTTCACACTGGTTCTGTTGATATCGACCGGTGATATTTTGTGCAAACGCCACATCGGCCTTGTACATCTCCACAAGATACATGATAGATCCTACAAACGAAGCATAAGGAACTTTATTCATGTATGCCACCTCTTCGTGTTGACGCCATAGTTTATTACTTAAGCCATGTTCAACTTGCATCGGCAAAAATCCCTTTTGGAATTTTGCATCTTGAATCTCTTCAATATTTTATCAATGTAAGCACTTTGGCTTAGTCCAATTAATCGCCTTGATCTATCTCGGTAGATCTTGATTCCCAGAATAAATGATGCTTCCCCTAAGTCCTTCATAGAAAAGCACTCTCCAAGATAAGACTTTACATCTTGCATACTTGGAATGTCTTTTCCCATGATCAATATGTCATCGACATATAAGACAAGGAAAATAAAATTACTCCCACTAGCTTTGTGATACACACATGGCTCATCAAGATTTTGAGTGAAACCAAATTTCTTGATTTCTTCATCAAACTTCTTGTTCCATTGCCTTGATGCTTGCTTCAATCCATAAATGGATCTTTGAAGTTTGCATACACGCTTCGGATACTTTGGATTCACAAACCCTTCAGTCTGCGCCATATAGATGTCCTCATCTAGGCGACCGTTTAAGAAGGTAGTTTTGACATCCATTTGCCATATCTCATAGTCATAGTACGCAGCTATGGCTATAAGAATCCTAATAGCTCTAATGTATGCTACAGGAGAAAATGTCTCCTCGTAGTCTACCCCATAGGTTTGAGTATACCCTTGGGCTACAAGACGAGCTTTATAGGTGTGTGCATTGCCATCCATGTCAGTCTTTATCTTAAAGAGCCACTTACTTCCAACTACCTTAGCATTTGGAGGTAAGTCAACCTCTATCCAGCATTCTCGTTATCTTTCATGGATTGCATTTCCCCATTCATTGCAACTTGCCATTTCTCCTTTTCAGGACTCATCATGGCAGATTTATAGTTAGCAGTTCACCAAGATCCCTAACATATTTTCCTCACCTCTGACGTTGAGACATAGACGCCAGTGCACGCGTAGTAGCCCTTGCAGATCTCTCGAATGGGAACCACTTCAACTTTAGGTGGAACGCCTTACTTTCTCGGGTTCTACTTGAGGTTGGCTAGTGTTTTCGAAGGTCTTGTATCTTCTAGATCATCTTCCAGATCATAAACTCTCCCACTGAATTCATGAGATATGAGATCCCTTTCAAGGAATTCTCCATACCTAGCAACAATTACTTTGTTTTCGTGAAAAGTAAAAGTAGTAACCCATAGTTTCCTTTGGGTATCTTACGAAGATACACTTAACAGATCTAGGTTGCACTTTATCAGAAATGCTTTAACAAACGCCTCACACCCCCAAACCTTTAAGTAAGACAAGTTGGGAGCTTTCCCATACCACACTTCATAAGGAGTCTTATCAACCTTCTTAGTTGGAACCATATTCAATATGCGAACAAAGCAGCTTTCCAAAGCATAATCCTAAAAGGATAAGGGAAGAGTTGTAAGATTAAACATCGATCGCACCATATCTAGCAATGTTCGATTCCTTCTCTCAGATACACCCATTTTTTGTGGAGTATATGGAGATGTGAGTTGTCGGACGATACCACACTCGGCTAGATAATCTTTAAACTCCGGCTTAAATATTCACCACCTCTATCGATCGAAGAGCTTAAATCTTCTTTCCTAGTTGCAAATTCTACTTCACTCTTATAAACCTTAAATGTTTCAAAGACTTCATGTTTATGTTTAAGTAAATAAACATAACCATAACGATCGAAATCATCAAGAAGGTTAAGAAGTAGCTAGCACCCTTTCTGACATATGTCTTAGTGGTCCACATACATCGGATGTATCACACCAAGAAGATCAGAAGCCCTTTATAAACTATTTGTAAAAGGTTTCTTGGTCATCTTCCCAGATATGCAAGATTTTCATTTATCAAATGATTCATCATTGATGTCTTCGCAAAGCCCATCGTGTTTGTTGTGCATGCTTTCTTGCCTATATGAACAAGTCTACAATGCCAAAGAAATGAAGAATCCAAATCACCTTTGATTCTTTTATTATTGATGCTAAAGACAAAATTATTTTTATCAATAACATTATCATGCAAATCAATTTCAAACACACCATTTACTGGAATAACATTAAAGTAAAACACCATTTAAAGAAACTCAAATTCCATAATCAAGAAATGTATGAACTAAACAAATATCTTTTAACAAGGAAAGTAAACGACACCCCTAACAATGGAAGGTGCGTAATGGCAATCGCTTAATGACAAGACTAAACCCGAAGGTAAAACTAAATCAAACGTGCTATAGCTTCAACGATGCATGTGCTCCATTACCCACGCAGGTATTATGTCCATAGGCAAGCTTCCTTGCTCCTCTAAGTCCTCAGAGTGTATTACATATGTGAATACCACATCCAATACCATATACCCGTGAATTTATTTTATGAGGAAAAGCAAATAATTCTATCATCAAAAGAGTACCAAGTACTAGCCACAAGCTGATTTTTATACCTCTTATATGCGCAACTCATCAAGGTAGAGTGGACAATTCCTCTTCCAGGTCCTACCTCGGGTAGGATGACAAGCCATATCCTTCATCGGATTCTCACGCTGTTTGGGAGGGTACTTCTTGGGTTCTTGCTGATAAGTCATAACTTGTTTTCCCTTATCACCTTTACCCTTACCTTTCCCTTTCTTGTTCGCTAGCGGCTTATTAGGCTTAGAAATCCTACCCTTCCGATGGTCAAAACCGCACTGTGTAGGGCCTTCTTGGGCAAACCTTTTTCGTAATCAATGAGCATTGCATGTACCTCACCGACTGTCTTCCCCGTGCAATGCATATTATAATTGCATCTAAACAATCAAATTCCTTGTTGAGGGATCTGTTGATAAGGCCAATTTGTATGTCATTGGGGTAGACATAGTTAAGACGCCCCCACCGGTCCATGTAACTCATCATTTCCAGCATACGTGTTTCCCTTCTCATTGCTTGCAACTATGAAGAGCATCTATCAAATCATACAAAAGTACACACGTGCTTTTCAAATAACCTTGCAATTCTTCAAGCATGAGATTAGGGGTAATTTTCAAATGTTTTGCAAGTTTGATTCATACTCCCGAGCATAATGCAAGCGACCTCATTATACTTGTCATACTCGACCATGCACCGGCTTCAGCAGTAGCATCTCGCAGTTCGGAGGACAAGGCGTAGTCAAATAATTGAGTCTTTGGCAACCCTCAAGACAATTCTGAGTTCGATACCAATCATTGAAATTGCTACACAACAATTTCTCTCGATCAAACATAGATTTGAACGACGAGGCTAGTGCAAGAGATTCATTTTGAGCCATTTCTACAAAAAATAAAAGTTCAAAAGTTAGTACTTTCGATAAGTAAACATTCAAGAAAATAAAATACCCTTTGGTCAATATTCATATTTACCATAGAATTTTCCTTGAATTTTGGATCCTCATTATCATAGTTTCACCACATCAGTTGATCGGCTAGTGGTGAAAGTATAGAATAGGTAATCGTTGAAAACGATAATTGACAAACAAGTTTTCAATTCCAAAATTATGGGATTTACAATTTTGCCAAAACAATTAATGCAAAACGTAAGCATGTTTCATCCCATCTTATGCCTTAAGTCATAGGTCTCACTAACTAACTTAATTAAGTTGTCTAATTTAGAAACTGCAAATCATTAAGCTGAGGTCTCACACAACAAAATAATTCACCTTGTTATTGTAATCTAGATCAAGGTCTTACATAACTAAATTACAACTTCAAGTGTTTCATATCATTAGATGGCATAAACTTAAATTTTAAAGGGTACAATTTTTGACGTGTAATCAAAACTTATGTATAAAGAAGCATGCATACAACTTTATAGCATAAAATTTTTGAAAAACTTACATGAGATTTTAATTGCTAAGATTTAATTCTACAAAGTTTTTAATCGATGCGTTGAGAAACTTACAACTTTGCACTAAGATGCTTCTCTGCATAGAATGGTTATACTAGGTAGCTCCAATCGAACTCAACAGGGCAGAGGACCGTAAGCGCAAAGCATAACCTTAGACATCCATTATTCATGCATCTGTGCGCACTTCTTAATTAACCCCTTTATAGTTTGTTCTAGTGGGTGAGCCGTTCTAACCATTTAGTACAGTCGCATCAATCGATTAAAATTTTAAGAATAATTCTTAGATAACAAATCAGTTTCACCATTATTTAGTCCATTTAATTTTCTATTCATAAAAACCCTTTTTGCTTACTAACATGTCAAAACAATATATAAACAAAAAAGCATTTTAATAAAAATTAAACACACTCAAATAATATAAACATATAACTAAACAATTTAACATATGTAAAAACAATTAGCCACATGCATAATTATTTCGATAAACTCTAATAAACAATTCTAGGCGTAAATAAATGCATACATTAACTAGGGATTTCAACTACAAGGTAGATGAGCCACATACATCGACAAGTCGATTGCGTAAGCCAAAGTTAATAATATACCAATTAGCACGAACTAATTTTTATTAGTATAATTGAGGTCTTCCCCAATTCAATAATTATCAAATAAATAGAACATGTGTGTATCAACTAAACAATTTATAGCATAACAATACTCCATGGCAAAACATGCATGTTCCACCATGGATTCCGCATAACAATTATCACCCAAGATAAAAATATTACATGGCACATAACAATTATTCATTAATTAACCACATAAAATTAGCATGCAATCCTAGGGTTTCTACAAGTTTTACAAAATTAAAACCTAATTAAATAAAATAAGGGTAATCGACCCATAATAAATAAAATTAGGGTTTCAAATTCAAAACCCTAGAAACCATAAAAAACATGCATATAATCATAAAGATTCAATTTTATGTGTTTCGGTAATTAATTACATCATATTAACGGCTCGTGATGCCACTGTTGGGATTTAATACTCATAACAATTATTTAAAATCAAATAACATCATCAAAGCATGCAAATGAAGTAAATAGGAATAATATATGTAAGTAATTAACCGAATAAGCGCTACCTTTTAGCAATTCAAGAATCAAACGGTAATTGAACAGGAACTAAAACCCAAAAAACCTTAACTTTAGGGTTTATTAAATTCGACCCAACCAAAAGTCGACCACCAAGATTACAAGCTCAAGTGTGCTTGTCCTTCGTTTTTGTACACACGTACTAATAGCGATTTGATGTGAAAAGCTAGTTTCTTGAATCACAAATAAAACCAAACACTTGTTTCTTGAGTTTGGAAAATCAAACCCTATGGGAGGGTTGGAACCGATCGGCCAAAGACAAGAGAGAGGAGAGGAGGAAGAAATTAGGTTATTGGTGATCCAAGATTAAGAGAATAATGAATATAAGGGTTTGTATATATACATTCTCAAAACTTGGTGACCAAGAAATCCCACCTCCTTGGTTTGTATATATACATTCCACTAATTTCATTCTTAGTCCTCGTAGTTTACATTTAACGACCGTTAGCTAAACCTCGTTAAATATTTAACTATCGTTATGTTTTATTTCGTGACTAATAATTAATAATAACATTTTATATAATTATTAACATCAACTCATACGTAATGTGCAATCTGCATCCCCTCGTAGCCAATCCAGGACATACATATATTTAAATATCCATAAAACCTTTCAATGACTACCTTCCAAAGTTGGTAAGAAATCACTAAAGTGTTCTCTAAAAAGACTTTACCTTGTACTTGAAACTGTTGCATTTAATGTAACCTCTCCCATTAGTTCAGGGCCGGTCCTAGATTTCTGCTACCCTGGGCGAAACGGTTTTTGATGCCCTGTATGAGACGATCGAAAATGAAAACAAAATCCTCTAAACAAACACATATTATTTTGTAATGATATAGCCTTGAGAAAAATATGTCAACTTAATAAAACTTGGGCAACAATTAAATTTACTCTATGGTATGAATTATTGACTTTGGACATTTTGTTGTATTTTATCAATTCTTATTAGCTTCATCTCCCTTATTAAATTAAAAATGATTCGTCCAAGTATTGCAGTTATACAAATGGGCAACAGTTTGGGTCAAGTCTGATTCTTGTCCTTATTGTTTGCTTCTTGCATATGCTACTTGTCCTTGTTGTTTGTCATTGTCTTTTGTAGTCTTTTGTTTAGTTTTGTAGGAATTTATTTAGCTAGTCTCTTGTATTGTAATGGTCTTTGTTTAGTTTCTTTTTGGGATCCTCCTTTTTAACTGTCTTGTTAAGAAGGTGGGTTGCCGCTTCTTGTGTTTGTTTGGTTTGGTTCCTCAATATATGTTGCCTTTCTAAAAAAAAAAAAAACGAGAAATGAAACTAAAAAGAAAGAAATGTAAAAACTAAAGAAAAATAATTAGAATGCCTAAAAATATGACTAACTATGTGGTTAAATAAATGTGAAAATAAAATTACTATGTCCTCTGCTGTCAACAAGAGGATAATGACACATATATCTAGTTGGGCATATCAATTAATGCTCGTGACTAAATGTCTAGTCGAAGATATGGTATGAATTCAGCCTAACAGTCCAAACTTTTGAAATTTTCTTCCTTGGTAGAGTACATTATATTGAGTTACTCCGTATTACTTACAAGAATATTTTAAAAGAAAATGTTAAACATGACGTTTAGAGCCACGTATAAAACATTAATACATATATTGAATGCTTCTACTTTAATAATAAATAACTATTCTTACATATAACTATTCCCAACTACGAGACCTAATATATAACTACTTTGCATCTTTTTAACTTTTAAATATAACCATTATAATTACAAATAGCGAAGCCCTAATATATAACTACTTTACATCCTTTTAACTTTTAAATATAATCCTTATAATTACAAATAGCGAAACGCTATTTTAATAAGTTACCAAAACTAAAAAAAAAAAAAATTAAGCTGAAAAAACAAATGATGAAACATTTTAAACATTGAAGCCCATATCAAAATAAGATGCACCCGACAACTAATGTTGAAATTTGCAACATGACCATTTTCTTACATATATTTTCTTTTCTCAAAAGGGGCTATACTTCGTAGTTTTCTCAAGACTAATAAATGCTTGTTACTCTCTTTTAATGTCATCTTCTCCATCTCATTTGCTTCCATGAATGAGAAGAAAAAACACAGAAAACACATACAACATGAGAGCATCAAATATATATAATATATTCACAGCACCATAAAATGATGCCCCCTATTCGTTGGATGCCCTGGGCCGTCGCCCGCACAACCCATAGCCACGGCCGGCACTACATTAGATGCTTAACACGTGTAAAGTAGGAACCCCGTTGTAACCCTAATTTCATGCTATAAAAGAGAATGTTTGTCAAGGAGTAAATACACTTCTTGCAATTAATGTAATACACATTCAAGAGCATTTAACTCCTCGAATGTAACTTGGTCCGCTGAACATTCAACGACAACGAGTAATTCAAACTTAAACGAAAACTAGGGTTTTGTGTTTAAGTCATAGAAGAGATCACCACAATTGTCATTCAACTATAATTGCTATTTCGCAAGCAATCCTTGTCAAATTCTTTGGTTTATTCAAATAAGAATTTTTAACGTTGAAAAATATATTGTGCTATTGTGTTTAAATTACTTTATGTATTATTGCTTTAAAGTGTTTTAAACACTTCATTTTTTTTGCATAATAAGTGATTTAACTTAGTTGTTAAGTTATACTCACTTAATTGGGAAAAACAACATCAAAGTGTGGAGCTTGGTAACTAGTTATAATACTCGTGCACGCACAAGTTTGTTTCTAAAATTAAAATTAAGCATGTTAAATTGTATCACTTGTTAGTATAATCAATATTTTCCTTAAATAGTATCCCTTGTTTGACTAATGTAAAATGTTCTTTAAAAGCCATTTCTCTTAATTTTATGCATTTGTAAGGTGGCTATAAATATCATAGCTTGGTTACAATGGAGTTATATGATCATAGTCAACTATTTATGTTGAAAGGTGGCCATGAATATGGTAGTTGGGTTATTATTCAGCCATAATCACTTACTTGTGTTGCATTTGTGTATCAAATCTTCTAACAGTCTAACCCAATATCAAAAGCCATGAATCATAAGTCACCCTTTCCTACACTCAAACATACCTATAAAAAAAGGAGAAGTTGATAACCTTGTTGAGAATATAATGGGAAAAAGAGGAAGGGGTTAAATGGGGCAATCCAAGCATATAATTGATTATGTTCTAGGCCATCCAGCAAAGGGGTCTCTGTGATACATAAGAGGGAATAGTTCGATTCGGTTTATTCCAATGGCGGACATCTAAGACTAATTTTATTGGTTTCTTTTTTTGGGTAAAAGGTCAAAGACCCGGTAAATATATTACTCCAAAAAACGTTTAAGTACAAAGGATATGGGTGAATCCCATATCTCAGCCCGTTACATAGGCGAAAAAGCTTACATAACAAGATACTTCCTATTCTTTAAACAAGAAAATAAACCACTACTCAAAAGATAACATTAGACTCTTATGAAAACAAAATTACTTCCTACCAAGGCCTTGGAGCATGATACCATACGTGTCATAAAAAGTATCCAAATTCCCTAGAAGATCGCAGACCTGATCTGCATAGTCATCATAATCATCTTCACGATCATGACCACCACCAAATAGGTTCATTGACTCATCAAAAGTGCTCACAACCTCCTCTTCATCACGGTCGGAATCAACAATCTCTCCCACCTAGAGAATCGGTTAACCCTCTTAGTAGAAGAAGTAGACGGAAAATCTTTTTTATTACCCGGATAATCAACCTTTTTAATAGGATTACCATCATCATCCACAAGAGTAGCTTTCCCATCAATAAGAAGCCTTTCAAACTCTCCAATTTTCTCAACAATAGGGGTAGGACCAACCTCATTAGCTTCCATTGAATCACTCACAAGCGGTTCATGCAATGTATTACTAGTCTTTGGAGACTCATTCTTCTTTTCTTCCATTGTACTACTAGCATCCACATCCTTATTCACTTCCTTAGTAGAAATACCAAAGTCATCAGTATCATCCATACTAAGGGCATCAAATTTATTGGATGTAGCAACCTTCGTTCCACTCGTACTAGGCACATCATCAGCCTTTTTCTTAGTGACATCGACTTGCTTAGATTCAGCAGGAGGCTTTTTGGGTTGATATTGGAACTTCTTACCCACATTAGGTTTCGTAAACCCTCCTTGACCTGAGGCAGTAGGACCACCTTGCTTACCCTTCTTCTTGTTGTTGACAGTTTGGAAACCATCATTAACACTCTGTGTAGGCTGAGTAAGAAATGAGACAGATTTAGGACAATCACCCAGAGTATGACCAAAAAGCTTACATGTATGACCAAAAAGCTTACATGTATCACACCGAGGTGGTTTCCACACGTACTCAACCTGAATCTTTTCAATAGTAGAACCCGAACCATCAAGTAATGGTATTTCAACAGTGAGACTCTCCCTAAGCACTTCATCCGCCTTAACTTTAATCAAGCACCTAGCAAAACTACTGCGGCCCCAAGATTCCAGGCACATTTGACAAGTGTATGAGTCTAACATTTTTGGAGTACCAATCAATGTGGCAAGGAGACTAAGACCATCATCAGAGAACATAGCAAGGGGAACATCATGGAGTTTAACCCACACTGGAATGTTAGTCAAATCCTCTTTAAGTAGATTAGTATTCAACGTCCAAGTTTTAAGAATAATTGGCACATTCCTAATCATCCACGGTCCGTTTTCCAGAACATCTTCAACACCTTTACGAGTGAAAAACTTAAAGAAGAAGAACCCCTTCGCATTCATCATAACCTTTTGGATATCATACTTGGCCCAAGTATTACGTACATAATAATCAACAACCGGAAATGCAATACGTTTACCAAGGAAATAACCATACAAAGTATTCTCAAATATGGAATTTACCTCTTCTACCACTTTCATAGGAACAGACAAATCCACATTATTTGTTTTCTTACTACACTCCAGTCTACGAAAGTTAGACTTGTGCTTCTTGAGCTCACTAGATGTAGCCCCCGCATATGAAACCAGTTTCACATTAGGTACAACACCCGCATATGAAACCGGCTTCAGATTCGGGTCATACGTAGAATGGGGCAGTTCCAAAGCATTAGAAGGACAGTCATAAATACCAAATTTAGTAGCCCCATTACCACTACCACTAGGATTACTCGTATCCCCATGTGAACCAAAATTTTGTGACTGCATAGCCACATCAAAACTGGACATAGGATAAGTAGCCTTAGGTGATGGAGTAGGAAGAGTAGGACTAATATGATCATAATTTGGCTCAGTTCCACTCTTATTCACCACGTTAGAGACCCCACTATACTCATTATGACCCTTAAACTGATCATTTAGATTCCAATGAGTAGGTGATTCCGTCACATGTATAGTAGGAGCAACCCCATGAGAAGTAACATCCACATTTGTAGGACCAGAATGTTGCTTGTTCAAAGCATTAGAACACTCAATAGGAGCAGCCTTGAGGCCATCGTTAGGACTAGTAGAAACAGTTCCACCAAAATTAGAATCACTACTAACGACACCAGTAGAATTTGTATTCATAATAGGATCACTATTAGGGCTCATCATCGATTGATGAATTGACTCACCAAGGCTAATAGTGGGGTACGAACCAGTTACCTGAACCTTTAGTGTCTCAGAACTAGCATCAGACTTAACGGACATATAAGGGGCAGTAGGTTCATCACTTACATAACCACCAGGCGCATCCTTTGAGGCACTCAAGTTGTTTAGAAACCCGTTGTTCATCTCTCACCAACCCACGTACAATAAAACCACTCACAAGACCAGCAGCACAAATCGACTAACCATCACCCATTATGATCGAACCTATGTTATGTTAAATCGATTCCAACAATCTTAAAAAGATGTTTAGACCAACCTAATAGCAAACCGAATGGAAGGAATGATCAAAGAACCAAAGTCAGTTCAATTAAAGTAAAATCGATTTTTGAAAACCCTAAAAAACGATTCTTCAAAACATCACTAAATCTTGAGAAACGTAACACAAATCCAATCAAGAACAGTTAACAATGAATGTTAAACAATAACTAAATTAGATCGATGTTAGAAACACAAGGGAATTGGCAGATTTGATGAAAAGCGGTTAAAAAAGTTTAGGGTTCAAAGATTGCCAAATAGAGAGAGCAGTGGTGGTTTTTTTTTTCTTGGTTTCTTGTCTAAAGTTAATTTCGTATTGGGTGTAAACAACCTCGAAAAGAGAAAACTTTACCTAATTTGATTCCTTGCGGTGATAGGTTCAAACCTCTTGAATTAGTTAACCAAAAGGTCAAAAGCCATTTGAACAAACATGCAGTTTAGAGTTTTATATGCTCAACTATTGAAAAAAATTATAAATTGCACAAGTATATGTTGAGTAGAAACCCAAATGTCAGAAGGAAAGTAATAAATTTCCTTATATTTAATAAAATATAGTAAACGAAGTTTGAAACTTATTTTAATAATGAGTTCGTGTCTTATTCTTAAGTTCTGTAAGACTCCTAGCTAATGCAAACATGAAACTTTGTCATGGCATCAACCCCACCAGGTGAAGCTTCTATATTATTTCATAAGTTGGCAACAATCTGAAAAAGAAACATAAAGTAAATCAACAAAGAGAGTATTTGTGATTGCTTATTTTTTATGCTTTTTTGCTTATCTATTTTATTTAAGCACAAAAGCAGTTTTTTTATCCAAACATTTCCTGCTTGTTCGTTTCTTTTTATAAGTAGAAAAACAATATTTCATAAGCGGGTAAGGAGTTGCGTATTTCGTATTGTTCTTTTGAAATTTAGTTTAGATAGATTTTACCTCACATTTAACTTAAAAACTTTTGTATAGAAATTTAATTGAAAGTTTCTATAAAAATAATTATGTTTACCAATATTTTTGCGTTTTTTACAAAATAAACAAATCAAAATACTAACTTAATAATCATTTATTTCTAAATAGCTTGTAAGTACTTATTGCAAAGCATAAGATGAAGCTAGAAAAAAAAACAGCAATCTCAAACATCCTCCAACTTACCATGGAAATAGGTTTTCTATCTTGTTTTAATATTTAGGTAGAGTCATGTTCTACTCAAATGGAGCTCACTGATTCTACTATGCCAGTTAGTCGTAAAAACCTATTCTTGATTGTCAAAAGAAAGCATGATCTTGTTTCAACAATAAATCAATTTAATTTTAAATCATCATAAGTATAATGAGTTACATTATGTTTTAGCTCTTATGAAACTTAGTTAATCAACATAATCTCTTTGTTCAAACATTTGCAATGTCACACCCCAAAAATGGCGCAGCGGAAAGGCATTTATGGGCCATGACTTCATAGTACAAAACACAAGGTGTCTAAATAGAGAAATACTAAAATGCATAACATACGATAGATCATAGTCGCAATAACTCCCACAACCGGGATAAGTACAAAATCTAGAATCCAAACATAAGTCTCAAAACCAAACTACATCATAAGGAAAAGTCAACAGCAACTCCACGGGATACACCCTGGGATGGTCTTGTCTTAAGTCTTGCTAAGCCAGGCCAATACTCAACCTTCTAAGCAACTTCATTCTTAGCACCTGAAAATTGATACTCAAAAACGTCAACATAAAGTTGGTGAGCTCGTAGGTTTGAAGGTTAAACCACAAAGCTGTGAATAATATAGTGTAAGACAATAGTAAGCAAGATATACAATTTTAAGCACTCAACGATAACCGCAAGCTAGCAACAACTGAACCTCAGACTAATAACACATACAATCTATCCACATATGTTGGGTGCCATATTCCTAAAAGTCATATTGGGTGCCACTTCCCAAGGATACTCTTAGCTACATGGTAGCCGCAAAATTCTATGATCACAAGGATACTCTTAGCTACATCCCTAAACACCACAAAACCAAGGGCCTCACCAAGGAACAAGTCGAAATCTTTAAGAGTCTAGAGCAAAGGTACTTCCATGAGGGTAGGACCATTCATTCCTCCTTTGTCGACGAAACTAATCTTCGTCAAGAGCTTGCCACTATCAACTTTGATTGTCTACTCGACATCGATGAACCCATTTGTCCTAGGTTTGTTTTAGAATTCTATGCTAGTGTTGTCTCTTTCACTGATAAGGACGATCAAATGGCTCTTAGGTTTAGGATCAATCAAACTGACTACACCATCTCCCTAAACCAATTTTCTCAAGTTCTAGGAATTCCTAACCGTGGTACATGTGTTTACTCGGATAAGTGGTCACTCACTATCCTTGATGCAATCAATGACCGCTCTCTTCCCTACCAAACTCCTTTGGCGGATAAGGACATCATTTATGAGCACCTTTTTAACGAAAGGGCAGCTCCAACCCGTGTCACCCGAAAGGGAAAGGAAGTGAACCGAGATCCATATGGTATGGAGCTCAATGAGCTTAAGCTTGAATTCAAAAAGTGGGAGGAACTCCTTAGAGCCAATGTCATTAGCACTATAGGAAATAGAGACCATATCAATGCTTGCCTTTGTCACACGCTCTACAACTTGTCCACTCGTCAACCATTCAATTTAGCCTACTACATTGCTAGGAGAATGGTAGATATTCCAACTCAAGGATCGGTTGCTCTTCCTTACGGGGATGCTACTCACCCGTCTCTATAGAGCGTTTGCACCTATTCCACCAAGCCCAAAAGGGTTGAAGCTAGACTATGCTCTCATACCTCACATATTTGTGCCCTTGAGTGACGAGCGAGTGGCTAAGACTAAAGGTAAAAGGGGAAAACCTCAAACTCATTCATCATCATCATCAAATAGCTCCGAAGACGGTCTCCCAAATTCTCGATTTCCACCTCAAGAGTACTATGCATCTCTCCCCGAGATTGAGAATGAATCGGCGGAGTTCAAGCAAACCAAGGGGATGTTCAAGTGCCTTGGAAGGATGATGACAAAAATCTACAAGAAATTGGATAACTGAGGTTTTAAAGGAGTGTTTGGAACAAGACAAAAACAATGGTGTATGATACTATTTGGTTGTTTTTACTTTGTAGGATGATAAAATAACTTAAAACAATGTTGTATGCTAACCGGTTTATGCAGGGGGGATAGCACAAGTGTGTTATCAAGTTTTACCCATTTTCACTTTTATGTGAAAATCGTTAGCCCTTGGTCAAAGTCTTATGTTTGTATATGTGTTATCGACTTTTCCTAACTAGAAATAATTAATGTCATATGTTTTAAGCAAAATTTCAGGTTTCATAAAAGTCTTCGACGGTTAAAAAATGGGTCTGTGATGAAATCTGATCACCACGGACCAGACGGCACCAATTTTTTGGTTCCGTCTGTTGTAATTTTTGGTACCGCCAAACCTGTACAGGCGGACCAGGCGGCACCAAAATAAGGGTTCCGCCTGTGTAAAAAATTGGTGACGTGGATCCTACAGGTAACTTTCCAAATTTCGCTTATTTTAACATTCCAAACTACCATAACTTGCTTCTAGGATAGTTTTTACTAGTTTTTACCCATAATAGAACTAGTTTAACTGTTGGAATCACTCCTAAACCTTAATTCAAATGTTAGTGATTCATATGTAATAGTTAGCTTAATATGGCCTTTATGTTTGTTATTAAGCTAAGGCTTATGTAGAAGGCCCATAAGCCTTGGCCCAAGTCCATAAGAAGGGAAGGAGTCTAGAAGTGTTGCCCTAGCTCCTTGCCCTATAAATACTCTTGTATAACCCTCACTTCAGGGTTGGTTGTTCAATTCATTTCACTTTCATACGCATAACATTTCTTATATTCATACGCATAAGTGTTTGGTTGTTCAACCGATCTCTCTTCTCTATATTTCTACATATTGATGCTTGTGTTACTAATATGGGAACCTAACAGTGGTATCATTCGCCAAATAGTTGGGTGAACATATTTTGTTTTTGAAGTTTTTGGTCTTACGCGTAAACGAGTTTCAAACTTGTTTACGTTTAAAAACTGATTTTTAACACTTTTTAATCCAAGATTCTTGTACTTTAAACGTTTTAAGGTGTTAAAATATCTGTTTTTGGCAAAAAGTTTCAACCTTTACGTGTGGATCATTGTTTTTAAGCTTGGTTTTGTACGTGGGAGGTGTTCTACGCATAACGTGTTTTTTAAGCTTTGGATCATCAAGTTTCACACTTTTGTGTTATTTTGGTGATATTGAAGCTATTTCATCACAAAAACCTGGTTTGGAAACATCAGTTGGCATAAATCATTTTTGGCTAATTTCTACGCGTAAGTAAAACCCAAATCTTACGCGTAACTTTTCCTTGGTTTGATCTTCGTTGGATTACTCAGTGTTTTTTCTTGCTTGGATAAGCCTGAAAACACTTTGACTTTGGATATCTCTTGCACTGTGATAGTGTAAAAGATCTTTTGGGTAAAACCCTAAAATTACGCATAAGTTTAAGCTTACGCGTAGAACTCATTACGCATAAGATTCTTCTTACGCCTAAGCTCGTCTTACGCATAAGGTAATCCTACGCCTAAGTTTTCTACGCTTAACTTCTGTTTACTTATAACTTTAGTGTTTTTCATTTCTTACGCGTAAGCTAATCCACGCGTAACTATTGAGTACGCCGTATCTTTGGTGTTTTTTACGCATAAGTGGTACTTTGTTTTTCTGTGATTTCTACGCCTAAGGATACTTCATCAACAATGGTTCATTCGACTACAAAGATCCATTTAACAACACAAGTTTTTAACATGTCACAACCACCATACTCTAGCTATTTTCCTTACACTTATAATCAACAACAACAACAACAACTAAGTCCACAACATCAACAATTTAATCATCAACAACAAATTTATCAACAACAATTTAATCAACAACATACTCCACAACTTGGAGTAATTCCACAACCACAAATGGTTCAACCACCACCTAGTCTTCAACTACAACCTTACACAAACTTCTACAATCAACATCCATCCAGGAGTACTATGAAGGAACCGACATGGTTTGGCAAGATGTGTGAAGCCTTAAGTAGCCAACAATCAATTCATGAAGTTGGCTCACTTGATAGACCTCCAATGCTCACTCCCGGAAATTGTGATCAATGGGTGATAAGGTTCTTTAGGTTTTGTGATCTAAAGAAGCCACATGGAAAGTTCTTAAAGAAGGTCATTATGGAAGGTCCATTTTAGATGCCTACTGTTGTCACACCCGCAGATCCTAATGCCAATCCACCAAGAGATGCTGTCAGCAACATTGCAACTGTCTCAGACCTTATAGGTGATGAACTTCTACATTTTGAAGCCAATGAACTAGCAATGCAATACATCTTTTTGGGATTACTGATGAGTATGCAAATACTCATCATTTTTGTACCTTTTAGACTGCCAAAAACACCCGTCAAAGCATCAAAATGATAAAAATATCACAAATGAGTGTTTTATGTGTTTCAAATGCAAAAATACCAAAAGCAGGTGAAAAACGTATCAAGTTTGCATAATTGGCAGTTTTAGTCCCCCAAGTTTCAAAATTTGTCAAAACTAGTCCCTGGTAAATCAAAACAAAGCAAAATATCGTTTAAGGTCCATGGGATTCAAAAGTTGTCAAAACAAACCCCTCAAAGTTTAAAAATCACAAAATGACAACTTTAGTCCCTAAAGTTTAAAAATTGTCAAAAATAGTCCCTGGTGAATTTAAAAAGTGAAAATAATCAAAAGTAAACCTTGTACTATTCATAAATGGCAAAATTGGTCCTTATGGTGAACTTTTGGAAAATTACAAGTTTGGCCCTTAAAGTTTGGAAAATTGTTAGATTTGGTCCCTAGGTCATTTTAAAGTGGAAATTACAACATTGGTCCTTTGGTTTATCAATATGGCAAGAATGATCCTTGTAAAATAAGTTTGGAACAGTATCAAATCTAGTCCCTCAAGTTTCCAATATTGCATAAATGGTCCTTGGGTCTTATACACTAAACTAAACCGGATCCAATGTTATATAACTTAAACCCATTTTACAAACCCAGCAGGCCCAATCTTTATCCAGCCCAGTCCAACCCTTAAATAATACACCTTCCCCGTCTCCTTCTCCTCCTTCCACCTCACCTTACCTCTGCAACTCACCCCAATGTTCACCACCTGTCCTCTTCTTCCCCACAGCTCACCCTTACCTTTCACCAGCCCATCTACACCTCTAGACCCCCCACAATAAATGCTACTGCACCCCCACTATCACCAACTTAACTCATTTCCTTCGTTATATAAAAATTACCACTAAAACTCATCATTACACTCTGAAATAGTTCCAATTTGCCCACTAAGCACCATGTGATCACCAAATTGAGGTCCAACAGTCTCAAGACACGATACAAGATTTGGCCAAAAATGTTTTAAACGGCTAGGATTAATTCAAAGCTTTGGATGGTCAAGATTGAGTGTAGAAGTGATCGAAGCAAGTGAAGTCTTATTGAGCTTATAAAACGGGAAGAAACAAAAGGAAGAAAGTAGTTAGTTTATCACTTAGTGTAATCTTAGTCGTATTTGTATTTTCTTATTCCTTAGTGTAATTTTAAGCTTAAAAACTTTGCACTCAGTGTTTCTATTGTATTTTAACTCTTTTCAAGTAATCAATTTCATCTTTCCAAGTTCAATTCAGTCTTATGCAAATTTGAATTTTAAATTTCCATGTTTATGTTAATGTTGTTTGTAGTTGTTATTATGGACTGAATAAGCTCATATAAGCTCCTAGATAGCTTAATATAGCTATTAGAAACCTTAAAACTTTGATTAGTATCAAAAAGCAAAAAAGCAAAAAAAAAAATACCAAAAATACAAAAAAAAAAGTGTAAAAATAAAAATCACAAGACAAAGAAGAAGAAACAAGGAGCATGGTGAAATGAAGATGGTTCTGGGTTATTGAACCTGTGGAGGTTCTATAGGAAGTGTTTCTTGGTCCTAGTTCTTGGTTCTAAGCTGGATTGCATTTGTAAGCTTATTTGGTGATTTTTGCATTTTACTAAGTTCTTGTGTTTTATGCTTTGATCTTTGTGATTCTGTGTTTGTGATAAGTAGATAAGTGGTAATAGAGTTTAAAATCATTAGCTTGTTCATTAGATTTCAAAGCTGCAAGAAAAGTCCAATTTCACAGTTAAAATAGCATATTGGTCATTTCTGTGTTCTATGCTATTTTTGTTGTTGTTCTCAGCTCTTATGATCTTTTTGAATGATAACATGAAGGTTAAAATGAGTGTTAAGGGTTAAAAAAAAAGGAATTGTTTTGAAAATCTTGATTTAGCCTTGATAAAGGACTGTTTGGTATTACTGATTTCTGTGTGTTAACTGGAGTTCTTGTTGTTATTCTTAGTTGTTATCTGTTACAAATAGTAATAGTAGGTAAAATAAGTCATAAAACTAGTATCTTGTTTAATAGAAAGTCAAAATTGCCTTTAATCTTCCATTTCTTGTTGTCTATTAAAAGTTAAAGTACCAATTTCATAATACTATATTAGAATTAAATAACCTAGCTTATATTCATCTCTTTATAGCTTAATATAACATTATCAGTTGGTAAACCTAGATTAAAGTTCACATAAGTCAACTTACTAGTGTTTCTTAAAAAGTCAAATTTTCAGTTCATGGATTTTTGAATAACTAGTTCATTTTCTTGTGGTCTTAATACTTAGTTTCATGTTTTGTGCTTCTAGGATATCAATCTTTTATTGCTTATCTTCATCAGGGTATTTTTATTATTTTTATTCAACTGAGTAAATCACTTATTTATTAGATCTTATTTAGCACTTTTTCAATATGATGTTCTCAGGTACAGCCAGAGCACTTTCATAAGCCCCTCATAAGCTCATTAGTGGATCCCAATTTGAGAACTTTGGCTTATTGAAAATCCCTCCAACCTAACTTGCTACTTCAGTGCTTATTTTGTGCTTTTCAACTTATGTCATGCTTTATATTACCCTTAAAGTTGGGACCGCAGTCTGCTTGGATTTAGGATTTTGGATTTTGCTAATTTGCTTATTGTAGCTTATTAGTATGTTTCTTTACATGTTTTAGCTTATTTCCAGTGTGCTTAAGTTGTTTACAGCTTAAATTGTCCTTTGGATCAATTGTGTAGCTTCTTGATAGCTTTTTCATATTCAAAATCTCACTTTGAGCCAAAAAGCTCAACTGTGGTGCTCATAAGCTCCCACAACGCTTTATTTTTAGTTGTATAAAAGTTTTTTTACAAAAGTTCTTCATTTTCAATACATTAACTAGTTTCAAAAACAAAAATCCAAAAATAATCATTTTTAATATTAAGTGATAGTTTCTATTTAATATTTTTAAATTTTAATTTCTATTTTAAATTTTGGTAAGTGATATTAGGTTTTTATAATTTTCTAAATTACTTTGTCATATTATATAGTTGTTGTAATTTTCTTAGAATTTTCTGTCTTAATCTTGTATTTATTAGATTTAATTTTAGTTAGTTTAGCTTTTAATTAAAACCTGTAAATAAATTAGAATTGTATAAATTTGTGCTACAGTAGTAAGTTTTTATATTTTTCCTGTAACCCTTGTTTAATTTTAAGCTTGTAGTAATTTTCCTAGAATTTTTATTGCAGTCCTTGTAATTTTTATATTTAATTTTATTTAAATTATATAAAACATAAAAATCAAATAAAAATTAGAATAGTTGTTTAATTTTAATTCCATTTTCATTTTTATAATTTTCCTAGCTTTTTTAACTTAATTAGAACCTATAAAAATTAATCTTGTAATTTTCCGTTTTTATTTTCTAATTTTAATCCTTTAATTAGTTTAATTAGATTTAAATTATTAATTAAGTTTTTAATTTATAAAACCTTCACTAAAAGACAAAAATATTTGTTTTTAATTTTTATAAATCTTTTAAGTTGTTCTAGATTTTTAGAAAATAAATATGTAATTTTCTTAGTTAGTTTTGTATCATAAATCTTTTTTAGATTAATTAAACTAGATTTTAAATAAGTTTAAAATAGTTTTGATTAATTAATTAATATTAAATTAATATAATATTAGTAAAATATTCTCTTTTTAGATTTTAATTTTCTTTAAGTTTAAAAAGTTTTAAAATTTTCATTTTACACCCTTTAGTTTTAAATTTGTCATTTTAAGTCCCTGTAATTTTTAAATTTACATATTTATTTACTTGCAATACACGTTTGTTTAATCTGATTGTTGTGCTTTATAATTCTGTATCCAAATACAATTCCAAACAATCAGTAGTGTAATTATCAACCAAAATCCTTACAGATCATTGTCCTCAGTGATCATTCTACTTCTGAACGTTTTCACACACCATTCAACCTCCGTGGGATTTAACGACCCGGGAATCCACTAAATTCCAAGGGAAATTGTATTGAGTCTATAATAGTTGACTTTTGTTGACTAAAACCTTTGGTCAATAATTCTTGACTGTTTGGGCCCGATCAATTACCCAATCCGATCCTTCGAAGTGTTGATGCTCAAAAGACTGCTAAAGCAATGTGGGAACATATTCATCTTCTTATGGAAGGCACAACACTCAATCAGGAAGACATGAAATCCAAATTCTACTTGGCTTATGAACACTTCATGATTGAACCAGGAGAAACATTAGAGTCATATCATCATCGCTGACATCATCAATGATTTGGACAAACACAACATCATCATGCCACGAATTGTCACAACACTAAGTTCCTCAGAGTCTTGGTCCTGGAATGGGAGAAGTATATCATTTTTCTCCGTCAAGCTAAGAATCTTCATCATGCTACATACGGATTGTTGTACGACTATTTGAAGCCTCACCAAAAAGAAGTTGACAAAGAAAGGGCTATCCGTGGACTCCCGGCCCACAATACTTCCGGACAATCAACAACTTGCTTTGTAGGCTCAAACTAGTATTCCTCCTCAACCCGCTCCTCAACCAACTGCAACAATTACACCATATAATCCATCACAGAAACAATCTCAAGAAACTCAATTGGTTCCATACAACAACAACAATGATCAAGCACTTTACAATGAATCCAATGAGGATACTGAAGCTTTTGATGCCCTCGCAAAGGATTTGTCATGATTGCTAGAGCCTTTCGCCGATATTCCAACAAATCCAACAATCGCATTCGTACCTCATCCAACACAAGGAATTAGGCTGTGGTTAACAATGGAAGAGTTGAAGTTCAGAATCGTGGTAATGTTCGTCAGATGGGAGGTGGTCCAGGAATAACATGGGTGCTCCGCAACAACAAAGGGCTCAAGTGGTTGAACAAGGGAATGCTCAGAATGGGGTTAATGGTCTTTGTTGTTATAACTGTAATGACAAGGGTCATCCGCTAATGCATGCCCTAAGCCGAGGACAAGAGGCAGTGCTTATTTCAAAGGGCTTTGCTCTTGGCTCTCAAGGATGAAGCTGGTGGAACTCTTACCAACAAGGAACGAGCTTTATGGCGATGCGATTCCGATGATGATATGGAGGACTTGCAGGGCAATGCAGCAGTGATGTTGATGGCACAAATGCAAGCACTACACATGAGTGACACAGCCCGTGTATGACACCGATGGCTTGTCTCAAGTACCAACAAACCATATTCATCTCGATCTAATATCTCGCCAACATTCGACCGCAGGTTCGAATGTTCAAAATGAGTCGTCCACATCTCATTTCGACGATTCTCAACTAGACCCCGTAGTTACATTTGACGATCAAGATGATCTAATGGTTACCTTTGATAATCAAATTGACTCCGTGGTTATACTTGAGGATCTAAATAATGATCATGTTGTGACTCACGTTGAACACGCTGAACCTTGCCTAATCCGATATTGATATGTTACTTAAAGACCAACAATCCCGAATGGAAGAATGTCGTGCATTAAATCGAAATTACACAAGAAAATGCAATCTGTTAACTGTGGACATTGAATGCTTAAAAATGCAACTCAATTTTTTCAAAACTCAAGAAAACCGTGAAAAAGGTTTTGAAGCCGCTTTGCTAAATCACATCAAAACGAAAAATCTTTGGAACGACAGATTCGTGATCTAGCCGCATCCAAGAATGCTTTGTTGTCTCAAATAGAACAACTGAAACATGAACATAAACAACAAATTAACGCCTTACTTTGAAACTCAAAAGCCAAGGCTGAAGTTGTTAACTTGTCAAAAACAGTTCTCGAGTACAAAAACATTCCACGAAACGAATAGATAACTATCTTGAAGAAATTGTCGACTTACAAAACAAAATCAAAGAGTTTCAAAATGTTGTTTATAAACATGGTGAATCAATGATTCAAAAGTTTACTTTCAAACCAAATCCAAATCGATATGGACCGAATCTTGCTGATTACAAACCTAAGTTTTCACGTGAGCATTCAAACCAAATCTGAAGTTTACAAGCAGTAACATAGAATTGATGATTCAATTATGACTGTTGTTGAATATAATCGCATGGAGGAATTAGATGTCGATGACGAGAGTCGGTCAAAAATGGAAAATGTCGTTTATAATAAACCATTTAACTATTCAAAAGCCGTAACTTTTGTCACACAACAAGATACTTCTCACAAACCTTTGGTTATCACACCGGGCCCAAGTTAGTCCCCAACATAATGGTGCACAAATTAATGGTCCTTTACCTTCACTTAGTGAAGTAAAAACTAAAGCGAAAGTTGTCGCGTTATCAAATATTTTGACACTTTCTTATCCGACCTCAAAATTTTGGAACGTGAGATTGAATTTCATTCTGAAATAAAAGTTCAACATTTTCAATCGCCAATGGCGCTGAGAACATAGAGATATTCTTCATAAAAGAATTTTACCCCATGTCAAAAATTTGAAAACTTGTGCACTATATTGGGAAAGAGATTTTCACAAGGAACTTGGTCTCATGAAAATTTTTAGAAAACGAAACATCGATTTCAAATACTAAACGTTAAAAGAAACTGTTGAGAAAAGATGTTGATCGACTCTTGAAAGATGTTATCCGTCCGATATCAATAATCTTGTGTTATTACATTCTCATTGCATATGCATATGATCATATCTCCGCTGATTCGTTGATTCTGTTGACATTATTGTGAATACTGATATGGTGCATCAGATCGAGTCTTTAAAAGTTGAAAACGAACGACTGTTAAACGAGCTTTCAAATTCAAAACGTCGTCTTCAATGGTGTCAAAAAGATTGTCAAAATCGTGAACTTGCTTTGCAAAACAAAATCAATCAGTTGCAATCCAAAACGTTTAATCCAAAAATTGAGCAACTGGATGATCAAAACGCGTCTTTGAAATGTCAAATCTCAAAATATGAACAAGAACTTGTAAAAGTGAAAAAGGAATATGGTGTCATATTTGATTTACTCAAACAGACTCGTGATGAAGCATCAAACGAACTTGATCATTATCTTGCACACACTAAAGAAGTCATGAATTTTGCTGGAAATCTTCGTTCTGAAAATCAAGATTTGGTGCACATTATCATTAAGTTAAGGGAAATGTTAGGAAAGTATGAACAAGTTCAGCCTAGCATCATTAAGAAAATTGCACCTGTAACACTTAGCAAACGTGAACCCAGATTGCCTACTGACAAATCACAAGATACTAATGTGCTTCCCTCTACTAACAGAATAGTTGCCTTTTTCCCAACGTCCAAGACTTCACAGCCTAGGTGCAATACAAGGAAGAATAGGAAGTTGCGACCTAAGAATAGAACAATAAAGAATGCTAAAGTAGAAGAACACCCTAGGACTTTGAATAAGACTCCAGTTGCAACCACTTTAGATATTGCGTCTGACAAATGTAATGCAAAAAGTGTTGTAACGAATGCTAAACCTTTAAGTACTTTTGATATTAAGTCTGATGCTTCTTGTGTTATTTGTCGTAAAAGTATGCTTTCTCGATTGTCATGACAATTGTGTTGCTAGAGCTATCTTGTCTCGCTTAAGGAATCCTAAGAATCGAATACCTCTAGGCCCACTAATGCTTCTAAGTCTGCTTGGTAAACCGCCTCCTTAGATTCTAAGAAACGCATTGATGTCCATGTAGTTCCAAAGATCACCTCCAAGGAATATTGTACCACCTAGTGCATTCACTAAGACTAAAGCTAAGACTAGTTGGAGATGGCGGAAATGGATACATAATACACTAGGATTTAAATGGATGCCTAAAATCATTGATATGTCTATTTCCACTATAACTGCTGAGGAACCCTCTAACTCATCGGGTTCCACATCTACTTCTATTCCATTTGTGTCGCCTGTGTGTAATGCAGTGATACAGATCATCCTTTGGATTGTTGATAGCGGCCGCTTCCCGACACATGACAGGCAACCTTAAATGTTATCAAACTTTATTGCAAAGTTCATTGGCACTGTCAGATTCGGGAATGATCACTTCGCAGCCATCATGGGCTACGGAGATTATATCAATGGCAATATTGAAATTAGCAGGGTTTATTATGTGGAAGGCCTCGGTCACAATCTCTTTTCAGTCGGTCAATTCTGTGATGGAGATTTGGAAGTTGCTTTTAGGGAGAAAACTTGTTTCATTCGTGATCTACAAGTAAACAATATTATGTATGGCTCTCGCAATTCTAGTCTATACACAATCTCAATGCAAGACATGGTTGCTTCATCTCCCATCTGTCTACTCTCAAAGGCTATGGGACCGTCGTCTCTCACATCTAAACTTTCAAACCATCACCAACCTTGCTCGACACAAACTTGTTGAAGGTCTCCTGAGATTTCGGTATTCTAAAGATCACCTATGTTCAGCTTGTGAACAAGGAAAAATCACTCGTGCTCATTTTCCTCAAAGGTGGAACATGCTCTCAAAGATGTGCTTCATCTTCTTCACATGGATTTGTGTAGCCCGATGCGCGTGTAGATGATTAATGGCAAACACTACATCTTGGTAATTGTTGATGACTACTCAAGATGGACTTGGGTTTATTTTCTTCGAAGTAAAGATCAAGCTCCACAGATGATCATCACCTTTCTCACGAAAATTCAAATTCAGCTCCGGAACACCGTAAGACAAATTCGAACAGACAAAGAAACTGAATTTGTGAATCAAACTCTTCAGGAATATTATGAGAAAGTGGGAATTAAGTATCAAACATCCATAGCACGTACCTTAACAAAACGGAGTTGTTGAAAGACGGAACCGTACGTTATTGGAAGCTACCAGAACAATGTTAATCAATGCTAAACTTCCAGATTACTTGTGGGCTGAAGCCGTATCAACTGCATGCTACACTCAAAATCGCTCAATGATTACTAAACGCTAAAACAAAACACCTTTTGAGCTTATCCACAACCGTAAACCGAATCTCAAACACTTTCATGTATTTGGATCCCTTTGCTACCCAAATAATGATCGTGATGACTTTGGAAAGCTCAAAGCCAAAGCCGAAATTGGAGTCTTTATTGGATATCTGTGATAATTCTAAAGGTTACCGGATCCGAATCGTCCGTACAAAGCGAGGTTATGGAAACAATTCATGCTAATTTTGATGAGCTTACGACATGGCTTCGAGCATAACGCTTGGAACCCGGTCATAACCGTTTAAACTTCCTCAAACCTCATCATCATTTAACCAAGCCCCCAGCCTTACACGTCCAACAAATGGAAAGACTATTTGCTCCTCTCGCTCAGTTGACGATATTGATGAACGTGCTCCGTGTGTATCCGATGTTTCCGCTTATTCAACCCGATACTACTCTTATACCTGATACACCGCTACAACAACTACATGTTGAAGAAGCACCACCGTTGACTCTACAACAACAGCTTGAACAAACTGATCCAACGACAACCGATGATATTCTTAATTTAGCACCCCCACTGCAGATTTTGATCCAAATGCGTTCTTTAACCCGTTTGCCAATGAAATCGCTGCACTGATGTTCGCGGAATCATCAACAAGCAATTTGAATCCTCAAAATTTGCACAATGTATACCAACATCAACCCTCTACACACCGTTGGACAAAAGACCATCCTCTTGAAAACATAATTGGCAACCCGAATCAACCAGGGCCAGTAACAAGACAACGCCTTCACACAGACGGTGAACATTGCATTTATGCTCTCACCGTCCGCCAACTGAGCCTAAAACATTAAAGACGCAATGACAAAAGACAAATGGATTGAATCCATGCAAGAAGAACTCAACCAATTCAAACGTTTTGAAGTATGGGAACTGGTTGAAAGACCAACAGGGGTCTTCGTCATTGATCTAAAATGGATTTGGAAAAACAAATTGGATTCTGAAGGAACCGTAATTAGAAACAAGTCACGTCTGGTGGCTAAGGGTTATAGCAGGAAGAGGTATTGACTTTGAAGAATCATTCGCCCCGTTGCTCGTCTTGAGGTTGCGTTCGATTTTTCGGCTTGCGGCTCACATGAACATCACTCTTTCGATGGATGTCAAACCGCTTTTCAATGGACAACTCGAAAGAAACGGTCTATGTTAGCCCTAAGGATTCGTTGATCCGAGTTCCCTAATCATGTCTACAAACCAAGAAAGCTCTCTACTGTCTCAAACAAGCCCCTCGGGCGTGGTACGATAAGTTATCATCCTTCCTAATTGCCTATAATTTTTCCAAATGTTCGGTCGACCCTACACCCTTTATACAATATCACGGGGCTCACATCTTAATCGTTCAAATCTATGTGGATGACATCATTTTGGGTCAACACATTTAAAATACTCAAATGCTTTTGCAAAACTTATAACAAAACATTTTGAAATGTCAATGATGGGTGAACTCACATTCTTCCTTGGAATGCAAGTTCATCAATCACTCCGTGGTATTTTCTTGAGTCAGTCCAAATATGCCCTTGAATTGTTAAACAAATTTGGAATGCAAACTGTGACACCTATGCCACACCAATGGCTCATACCAAGAAGCTAGACGCTGATTTACATGGGAAATTGGTGGACCCTACCAAATACCGTAGTATCATTGGGTCTCTCATGTATCTAACAAGTAGCTAGCGACTGATATTGTTTTTGCCGCTATCTTTGCTCCCGCTATCAGTCGAGACCAATCAAACCCACCTCTCTCGAGGCTAAAAGAATCTTCCGATACATCAAGGGAACCATTAACTTGGGGATCCGTATCCGAAGGATTCACGGTTTTGAACTAATAGCTTTTTCAGACGCCGATCACGCAGATGCTTAGATTCACTAAAAGTACTTCGTGAGCATTACAATTTCTTGGTGATAAACCGTGTCATGGCAATCGAAGAAGCAGGATTGTACATCGCTGTCCTCAACCAAAGCATAATATGTAGCCATGTCGGCGTGTTGTGCTCAAGTCATTTGGATGAGAACACAACTCAAAGACTATGGTTACGATTTGACAGAATTCCGATGTACCGCGACAATCGGAGTGCTATTGCGATCTCGTGCAACTCAGTTCAACATTCAAAATCAAAGCACATCGATCTTCGATATCATTTCATCAAGGACCACGTGGAACAGGGTAATGTTGAATTATATTTTGTGGGTACCGAATACCAATTGGCAGATCTTCTCACCAAAGCCTTAGCTCCCGCTAGGTTTAACGAGTTGGTCCACCGGATTGGTATGCGGTGTTTGACTCAAGAGGAACTGATGAACTCTTAAAACATTCTTAAAAACCAGTCAAACACCAAAACCTCTTTTGTAAATATTTTTCAAAAAACAAAATACAAAATTATAAAATTTGATAAAACAACAAAAATATTCTTCTATCTATTTTTCTTTTAGCATGGCAAGTACAAATCTTCCGTCAACACTCTATTCTTTTAAAATTCAGTATTTTTTCGATCAAGTGTTGAGGGGGAGAAAGAACATATTTTTCCAGTTTCATAAAAACCTTGTACTTGCATGTTACTTTATCCCGGTTGTTTCTTTAATAATGGTGGTCACTTTTCTGGTTTACTGACACCCCTCGGACTAATATTCATAAAATTTCATTATTTCTTAAGTCGAGGGGGAGTGTCGTCAAAATTCTTTCCAAAATATCATTCGTTTGATAACCAAATTGGAAGTTATGGGTATTAGATGTAAATGGTAAAGGTGGAGGGACTGAAAGTGTCATATGCTCAAAGTATTTTTTATCAAAATACCTCACCTAACTTTTCAAAAACATTAACTCTTCACATTTACTTCTACACCTACCATATCCTACGCCTATAATTCGTTCCACTAATCCGTGTTTTGGATCATCATTTTGTAAGTGTTTTTGTGTCCTTAACATGATTATAAACAATGGTTTTGAATTGTTTTGAAAACCAACGGTTAGTTTTTCATCTAAGAGTGATTTCGTGTTCTACGCATATGCGTATGAACACATAATCAAGAATGAGTGTTTGTGGTTGAAATGGTTGTGTCAAAATGTTTGTATAATATCTATGATACCATTTTTATCCTCAAAACTCACCCAGAAACACGAATTGAATGATTTCTGAAAACTAGGGTTTATGCGTGAATTGGGTTTCTTCTTGTGTGAGTGTTTCTGGGTAATTAGTTGCTTATAAGGTGTTGTTTACATGATGAATTGATGATATCCATGCTTAGAACTTATCCAGTAACCTCAAACGTGAAAGAATTGAATTTTAGGGTTTTAGTTCATACGAATTGGGTATTTTTTATTCATGTTGAGTTTGATGTTAAAACTTGGATAAAACAACTTAATAGGCATACTAGACTTCCCAGAATCATTTTGGTGCATTTCCTATGGCTAATTATCTTAGGCGTAATTCTTGAAACTTAGGGTTTGTGTTTTACGCATAAGTGTTTTACGATAACCTGCTTTGATGTGTATTCATGATTTGTCCTGAAAATAACTGAATGTATGTGTTAATGTTGGTACTATGATGCAATTATTTGTGGTTTATTACGCGTGAAAATTTAGAATCAAGGGTATTTGCCATCTACGCATAAGGATCACCTTACGCGTAGAATGTTATGCGAAGAGAAATCTTTACGCGTAACGTTACGCCGTAAGGTTCTACATAAGGGAATATGCGTATCCCGTGAAGGATATGCGTAAAAGTGACCTCTCACGCGATAAGGTTGACTCTTACGAGTAAGCCTTACGCGTAAGGTTCTATATACGCCACGCTGTAAGTTTTACGCATAAGGTCCCCTTTTCCTACGCTAATATTTCTTTACGATAAGACAAGAACCTACGCATAAGCTTCGTTTACGCTACGCTGGCGATACCACTCCCTGCTTACGCATAAGCTTGCCATTTCTACGCTTAAGCCTAGTTTAACCTTAATTATGAATTGTTACGCGTGCAAACTTGTAAATAAATAAATCATAACGCCACGAAACCAATAATGTCACTATAAGCTTAAATGTTTAACAAGTTGTGAATAATAAGTGAAAATATGGACTTCAAAAATTAAAGTTAATCAACTCACGAAACTTATCACGACGTCATTGGACTATTGGACAAACAAGTAACATTGGACTCGTAACAATCATCGACATATCACATTCAATAATTAGACAATAAAACCATCTGTTGACTAACATAATGTCTTTCGATATGTTGGTTCTTTTTGGCTAAATATCTTTCAGATCACGACATGGACGCTCAAATACAGAATGTGGATGTACCAAATGTTCTCACCATTGCTGATATCTTCCCTAATGGCTATCCGATGAAGATTGGAAAGAACAACCTTCGTGTTGACTTTGATACTCTCACCTGCTCAGAGTCTTCTTGCTTAATTGTTGTGGATATTCTGAAGAATCATTCTTATCAGAATATGCTCACTAACTCTGCCACAGTTCCGGAGATTTACATACAGCAATTCTGGCACACAATGAAGCAGATCAACCTAAACGACCAAGAGATGACGATGATACGGACAAGGACTCTGCACCTAAACGTCCAAAGAAGTCTGGTGAATCTTCCTCCATGCAACCTCCACCCCAAAGGACTCCAACAACAAGATGATCTCCTCCACGCTCTTCTGTTGACAAACCTCAGGACTCTGAGTTACCACCACAGACAGAGAAAACCGGTGATCACTTTGAGTATACTGGTGGTGATGATGAGGAAGTCCCTGAGCCCCAACAACAACCCACCTCTCCCGCTTAAACAAAGAAACCATCATCCTCATCAAGGTCAAAGAAGAAGAAGAAGTCTCCTAAGGCTGATGCCGTCTCATGGCTCGATGAAGATGACACAGAGTTTGAATGGTTCTCCACACTTGTTGATGCCACTCCCGCTCTAACTGATGAACCAGATATGGTAGAAGGTAGTACGTTGGAGCATGCTAAGCTACTGCAAGAAAAGTTCCGTATGAAGAAGATGACGAAATCAGAGTTGAAACGAATCAAGAATGAAGCATTTCAACTACTCAAAGACAGCTCAGAAAGTGCTATTGAAGTTGAATATCACCTTGAAAATATAGCACGAGCCATGTCGAACAAAATTGATTGGCTCAACCCTGTTGCAAACATCGACTTCACCAAAAGAGACAACCCTCCATACTACACCGACTGGTCTAGACCTCTACCAACGATTGGCCAACCAGATCAACCTAGGATTCCATTTCGCTACTTCTTCAACAAAGATTTGGAATTTCTTCTACATGGTAGCGATGCTTCAAAGAAATATGCTACATCACTTACACTTCCGTTCCCGGCAGCCATATACTCAAACTGCATAGCCATCGAAGAAAAGGCTACCCACATGTTTTCCAACAGTGTGGAACGGTATGACATTGATGCAATGTACGGGATTCACCATTGGCCGGAACGCCGACGAATCTACTACAAAAGCTGCCAGGTCCGAAAGTCTCAACATGAAGTGTATAGTGATAAAGGGATCGTTGCTGTTAAGCATGTCACTCTTTCATCTAAATGGGATTACACCTTCCTCAAGACTATCGTGGTCAAAAGACAAGACGAAAGGGACTATGAATTCTGTGAAGCGGACTTTCAGAACTTGTCTCTCAACGACATTGAAGATCTGTATCTTGCCAAAGTCCAGGGAAGAATGAGACATTTCTTGACTGAAATTCAACGTGAATACATCAAGTCCCTGCTCATCTTCATCGAAGCATAGTGATCCGAGAACGTGTAGAAGATTTACAACTTGTCGTTGAATCGTACGTACTCGTGTCAACTTCACCGCCTCAACTTGAACTTCACGATATCAACCATCTTCTACAATACACTCTTGTCAGCAAACCGTTTGGAGTAGTTTACCGCAGTGAACTACATCGCAACTGCTTGATGGCGTGTAGAGATCTTCATAAGTTTGGAGATCACACACTGAAGAGTGTCAGGGACGGCTTGGCTTATAGGTTGAAGGCGATACATGAAGGCATTGGGTCTACAAAGCGATAGAATTCTCAAGATAGACGGGATGTGAAGAGTATCATCACTAGGATCGATGAAAGGTTGTACATAAGGGACCAGTTCAGAACTCTGGAGAGTTTTGTAGGTGGTCGTCCCATGATTTCTCTCACCGGCTATCAACGCCCTGATCGCATTCCTGGAAAGATTGATGGACTACCTGGTACCCCTTAAACTGTTTCATTTTCATATTTATTTGGATGTGTGATTATTTTATTAATATGGCTTGTGCACACATAACAGTGTACAACCCGCACTTGTAAATAAAGGACCCCTAGTGGTACGCCAGGCCACAATCCTTATGAAAGGAGCGAAAGCTTCTTCCTTTTGAGTAAAACCTATCAAACCTTTCATTTTTTTTTCAAGGTTTTGCTCAAAAGGACAAGTACTTCTCCTTATGATTTCCAAAACCTCAAAAGTTAATATCACTTGTTGAGGGGGAGTATTTGACTAAAAACTTTGTTCACAAAATGTTCTTAGTGGTAATCTTCCCGCAAAACTCGAAAATATTCGATATCAAAATTTCGTCAAAAATAACATTTATATGCCATTTTTGAGGGGGAGAAAAATTATGTGATAAGAAATATGTTGTGTTTTGCTATTGAATCCTCGTGTGAAAAGACTTCAACCCATGAATTGACAGGATCTGAACAGTCATACATTGAAAAGATTCGTCTTCCAAGACTTATCCAAGTAAATTGTACCCATTCGAGAAGCTCTTGATAGACATGAACTTTGACGGTTTGACAACCTTTCGGGGTTGTCCACATCTTCAAGGTAGTAATTAGAGCTAGTTGTCACCTAAAAGCTGACAATGTAACTCTTTAACTAGGCAACGTAACCAGGTCTCGCGGGATTGTCTATCATGAGTCGATCAATTCAAAAAGTGCTTCTTCTCTCACTGTGATTTCTGTTAAAACTCTAAGCACATGTTGAGGGGGAGTATTTCTAAAAATCTAAAACTCTTGAAGTGTTCAAACATGTTTTCATTCACAAACACTTCGAGAGATTTTCATGAAAATGGTTTTATGGCAATAGAGTTATAAGGTGATTAAGGTTAGGAATAACCGTCTTATGATCCGCCAGAGCCGGAGGGATCTACCCAAGGACACTACCAATAGTTAGAATTAGAAGACCTTGGGTATGATTATAAAAAGGAGAAAATGAGAATCGGATAAAGAAGGAGTTGAAGAATTAAAAAGAAAAGCAAAGCAAAGGGTGAAAAGAAATAGCCCTCCACATTATTCAAATTAGGCATTAACGGGTTCAATTCATATGCTACGGGTTGTCACTTGATGACACCGGTATTGAAGATTAAAAGTCGTCATGGACCCAGTGACGCATGCACTAAACCTTCTTAGCCACTCAAGTTTCTCTCAAAAGAAGCTTGTTTCATTCTCACAGGGAACCCTACGTAAACTATCAGCTTTCCCTTAGAGATTGCTGGTATTGAAGAAGGAGACCCTCCCCCTAGTCTCCGCTCAGGAAAACCAAAACGGACTATTGAGTCTAGAACCACGAGATTCATCAAAAGATCTCATAGGTACACTTGACATTTCATCACTTGTTGTTCAACAATAAGAACAACATTGGTACGTTATCGAGTCTTACACAGATCCTAGCAATCTGTCGAGAACATTTATGAGAGGTTCACAATTGTGATCCTCAGTGATTGAATGGAAACTCCTGCTAGGGTCAACTTCAAACAGCCCTGACAGCAGGTCATTTCGGTAACTCCCCGTGGATTACGCTTAGTGGTCTCAAACGGTCTACAGGCGTGAGGTGATGCTTCGTGTACCTCAATGACTCATTCAACCGTAGATGTACGGTACATCTCGTTATCTCACTGTGGACTCCGGTTCAGAACGACCTTGTGAGAATTAGAGATGTGTTTTCACACTATGTTGTTAACACTCTCGAAGTTCGAACTTGTAAGTGCCGAAATCCGCTTATTACTAACCTTTATTATGTTTTCTTCTTATGGAAGCTCTGGAGCGGACTGATCGTGCGCATTCTCCACATGCTCATAACAACAACAACACTAATTGAAGTTCTCCCAAAAGGCAACACAAAGTCGAATGATTCTTCACAAAGTCAAAGAATCCACAAAGTTTAAAGACTAAGAGAACTACATCAAAATCCAACGTCAAAGAGCGTGTGAGCATGTTCGAGAAAGACGTGGAGACACTGGAGCAACGAAGCAGACCTGATGCAGAAAACAACAACATACTATCACTACCACCACAAAGAACAAAGCATAAAGAACAAAGTAAATGATGACGTCAAAGCAGAATACTTCAAAAGAAACAATTTCTCTACACTGGGGAGATTGTTCAAATCAAGACAACTCTTCTCACAAGAAAGAAGAATGTCAGAAGACGTCAAAGCTACTATTACATCAGCACCTACAACGTTTATCACTCTTTCATTCATCACTAACACTTAGGGGGAGATTGTTGGAATCACTCCTAAACCTTAATTCAACTGTTAGTGATTCATATGTAATAGTTAGCTTAATATGGCCTTTATGTTTGTTATTAAGCTAAGGCTTATGTAGAAGGCCCATAAGCCTTGGCCCAAGTCCATAAGAAGGGAAGGAGTCTAGAAGTGTTGCCCTAGCTCCTTGCCCTATAAATACTCTTGTATAACCCTCACTTGAGGGTTGGTTGTTCAATTCATTTCACTTTCATACGCATAACATTTCTTATATTCATACGCATAAGTGTTTGGTTGTTCAACCGATCTCTCTTCTCTATATTTCTACATATTGATGCTTGTGTTACTAATATGGGAACCTAACATTAACACACTTAGGCATATAGGATATCCATTTCCCACCAAAATTCAAAAATTCCAAAAATTCACCCAAGGAACCCTTTTTCATAAAGGAAGGAACCAAAAAATTTGGTTCCTTGCAATCCGTGGGTGATCTGATTCTAAAGATCCCACAATCATTAGAACACATTTATTGCATATCTTTGTCACTTCACTCCATCCTTCTTGTATGGATTGACTTGGGTGATATGACTAGCATTAAAACCACTTCTAAATCATTAGGAAACTCATCTCTTTTATGGTTTAACATCAAATCAAACACATTTCTCCATAATTTCATAATCCTATAAAATAAGAGCTTCTAAGATGATCATCCTCACACTTTCTCAAATCTTCTCATCTACTAGCAAAACCTTAAGCTAAAATGACTAAGTCTTCTCCATCAACCAAGCCTTGCAAGAGAACGGCTTGAATGAGCGTAAGACCATGTTGTTTTGTCAACATAAGCTCCTCTTCTGAGTCCTCTCCCTTACCAATCTCATCTCCCATAAGAGATGAGAACTTTCTCACTTTGGCTACTCTTACACCACCTCCAAAATCACCTATCATTGTCACTACTCCACCACCAACAAAGACTCCTATCACTAGCTCACCACCACCGGCTCCTATCCAAACATCCAAGTCACCATCACCTCCTAAATCTCCAACACTCATCCCATTAGATATATTCTCTACACCACCTACATCTCCAAACCCATTTTTGGAGGACTTGGAGGACTTGCCTCCTAGGCCCAATCATCCACCACCACTACCATCCTTTGGTATTATTGAGCGAATAGCTCATGAGTCTCCACGTCCATCATTTGACTCAAACGTTAGGGCCTAAACCTCTTCTCTTCCATCCTATTCACAAGGAAATTCATGGTCCTTTGTATGGGGATCATCCACTACCTCCTACATCCATGCCTCCTCATATAGAGGACATTGAGGAATCCATGTGGGATGATCACCCAACTAGAGAGGAGATTGAAGCCGAGCTAAATCATCTCCACTAATTCTCAAATATGGTGGACTCCCACCTTAGTGAAACCATGCAAATGCAAAGTGCTTTGCTAGCCTCCATAATCACCACTCCAACTACCAACACCAACAACTCCACCATTCCACCACCTCAAAATCATGAACCATATTACCCTCCTAGACACGGTTGCTCAAATTGTGAGCGGGCCGCCCACATTACCGAAAGGACCCGGGTGATGGTCTATGAGCTTCAAGATGAAATGAGGTTCATCCTCAACCACATCCTAGAGTGCATCAATGCTCTTGCTCATCCACCACCTCAATAGGAGGTTCATAGTCTTTTTTTTTTAAGTATTTTTTTAGGATTTTCTTTGTATTTTTTTCTAATTTTCTAGGATTATATTTTTTATTTTTCTAGGATTTCATTTATGTACTAACACTTCATTGTGTTCCCTTTTCATGATTTTCATATCATGAAAATTTTTAACAAATGAATGGTGTTTCTTATATTGTTGTTGATTGTTACATGGTGATTGGAAATGCTTGTGATGATGCTTATTACTAACATCTTTTTTGTAGTTTTTTTACAATTCATGTATCTTTCTTGTGGCACCCAATTTAGGGGGAGCATTGGCCAAGGGGGAGATAATGGCTCAGGCTCATTACATATTCCGCCTCGCATCTTCTTTTTGTTGAGACAAAAAGGGGGAGAAATATTATAGAACTTGGACTTTGACTTTCTATAATAGTCAACTGCATACTTTGACTTTCTGAAAAGTCAACATCACACTTTGACTAATGAAAACTTTGACTTTCAAAATAAAGTCAACTGCATACTTTGACTTTCTGAAAAGTCAACATCATGTCTAAATTTGACATACTTGTATTATCATCTTTATCTAAATCTTTCAAGTTCTAAAATTAATTTCATATTTTTATAACTCTTGTACAAACTTTACATCTTTTATAAAAATAAAATTTATGTTTTGTCCTCAACAAAAAGAGGGAGATTGTTAATACAAATATCGTCATTAAACGTTATTTATATTTTATGATCTTTACCTAAGTTTTGTTAACGATAAAAGTAAATTTAATTTTTATAAAGCTTAAAGCTTGTCAAGTTTAATAGACATTAAAACAAGCTTTTCAAATAATATCTTCATCACTCAAGCATTTACATTTTGATTAATCATATTATTGATATGACTCTAAACCATAATGTATGTTAACATTTTTAGATCAAGCATGTTTTAGTTTCTTAAAACAAAACATTACATATGTATTTACATTTTAACATATTTCTAAAAATAGAAAACAACACATGACATCATGTAGTGCATCATTGAAATCTCTAGAAGATTTCACTAGATATTTTGTGTAGATTTAGACTCTACATATCTTACACAATCTTGGATAGATATGGTTGACTTTGGTAAGATTTTGGTGATCTTGCTGTCAAACCCCGGCGGCACCAAAACTTTACACGGTCGGAACCCTTTTGTGGGTTATGTGGTCCGTGGTGCCTGCTGATCATTTTGGCTATAAATAGCAAAGCCAAACCAAGTTGTTTCTCATCCCTTTCTAGCATATTCACATACATTCCTTCTCTCTAACATTTCTAACTCAGTTTCATATCTTTATAGTGATCCTATTTTGTAGCAAAGAAGATCAAGGCATATTCAAGCTTCAACAAATAGTTGGAAGTCTTGTTTGTTTGTTTTTGTATGATCTAGTGTTGATTCATACTTCATTGTTGTACCAAACCATCATAAACTTGTGAGTGTGAGTGGTTAGTATTTTAGTCCTTAAAATACATTGTGTATGGGAGTGGTTGTGCCCTTGGAAAAGAACTCGACATCTAGCTTAGTGTCGGAAATAGTGTGTAAGCGAAGTGTAAAGGTTTCTCCGCCGGTGAAAGGAGCTTGTTGACTAGTGAAGTTAAACTCTCGAGTGTGAGACTCGAGGAGTGGAGTAGGGCAAGGAAAAAGAGTCCTTGTAGACCGAACCACTATAAACAACTTGTCGTGGTTTGATTGTTTATTTCCTTATTTACTCTTTATACATATTGCTTGCATATTGATTATCATTCACTAACATATCTAAGATCAATATCAATTGATCTTTCATAAAGTTTCAAAACAAAGTTTTTAATCGTTAAACTATTCAACCCCCCTTCTAGTTTTCCACACATCTGATTAACATAAGTGCCTCTGTAAACTTCTGCTCGGAGCCTAGATCAGTCTCCACAACTCAACAGGTTGGCAAGTAAAAATTCATGCAAAATTAATTGAGGTACTTGACCTTATATCATATATACCCGAAACATGCATTGCAAAAGCTCACTCACCCATTTCCATTCTTGTTCTCATTAAACTAACCTCATTTTCACATGTTATAGCCATTCGCATACTGCATACAAGTATGCCATCCCATCTAATTCTTGGTTCACCCAAAGCCTTTGGTCTAGTGGTATGTGAGTTACCCACCAATCTAAAGTTGTGGGTTCAAGCTTCGCTGGAAACATTTGTGAGATATATTGTAAGATATGGTGTTATAGGATGTGAAAAAATTGTCGTTAAAAAAAATCTAATTCCTAGTCCAATTAATAATGAATTGCTATTTCCAAAAAAAGAGCATAGACCATGAAATTATTCAAACAAGTAGCAGATACAACTTACCATAAGAGATGGTCGTTAGTTTATTTCATACATGGCTAAGTTGTTAATTTTCTTGTTACTAACTAATTAATGTTTATGTTTACTTTAAGATATATATGAGTAGTGATATGGATAACTAAAAGGGTTAATGGTCTAGAAAACATACAAACTTTCCACTTTTTACTATTGTGACAATAAACTTTTTTTTTCCTATTGTAACAAAATAACTTCTTAATGACTATTATTGTAACCAAATAATAGTCATTAAGAAGTAATTAATTGTGGTAATTAACTATGCCACGTGGCATATTTGGTTACAATAATAGTCATTAAGAAGTTATTTTGTTACAATAGGAAAAAAAAAAGTTTATTGTCACAATAGTAAAAAGTGGAAAGTTTGTATGTTTTCCGGACCATTAACCCTAACTAAAATATAGGACTAAATACATGTGTAATCAATTCATTATTTAACACATGTCATACCATTTTCACTCTCATTATCTTTACCATTTATCTTGGCAAGTGTCACAATCTTACCATTGGCCATATCTTTAAGCATGCAAATCATTTTCCGATACAAATTACACAAATTTTTATAATCGATTTTAATTGCTATGATCTTAGTTGTATATTTGTGCACTTGACATTGTGGAATCAAATGAACACAAGGTGTTCATGAAATGCTTAGCTAAACAATTGCATTTCTTCGTGATTATGACAATTGGCCATATGAGTAGGATTAGATACTTTCCAAAAAACCATTGATCTATTTCTTGGATGAACAGGTAGAAATAAAATGAATTGCTCCTTACAAAGAACTTGGTCTATGTGTAAAATATGATACTACACGAGATTCTCTTTTAATGTAGAAATATACCAGAATGCCACTAACTGATGTACTAACAATGCTTTAACACTTTAAACCGAGTCAAAAAGATATAAGACCTAAGCTAAAACATCCAAAAATATATTAGTTAAGTGCACAATGAAACAGAGTTGCCCTGGTATTTGTTCCTAACTGGAAATTTGTCTCTGATGAACTTATTAATTTAATTGGATGTGTCTTATAATAATTTGTCACGGAGAATTCCATCTGGGACTCAACTCTAGTCCTTTGAACCTTCCATGTACATTGGAAACGCAAGACCGTGCGGACCTCCCTTGACAATATATTGTCCCACAGAAAGAGAACTACTAGTACCACTATGCATTGGTGAATATGAGGGTGATGAGGAAGACAGTAATGAACTTTTGAGATGGTTTTATATTGCTTCCGGCACTGGCTTTGCTACTTCTTACTTTCTTATTTTTTATGGTATTTTACATCTCATGTTTCATCTTTTATACTTCTTATTTTCTTATTTTTTATGTAAGATAAATTTAATGTCGTATAGTTTAAACTAAGTGTTAGTTTTATGGATATAAATTAGTAGTCGTGAGTTAGGATCGAACTCGAGATCACGGGATTGCACACTTTACGTATGAAGAGTTAACGAATAATAATTAATATATAAAACGTTATATTTAATTATTAATTACACGAAACGAATAACGAACGTTAAGTAATTAAACGTAATAGACTAATGGTTGTTATGTGTTAAAGGAAAGGACTAAAATTGAAATTAGAAGTCAAGAAGGTTCCGGAAACCCATAAGGGTATATTGCCGGTCGTGGGTTAGGATTAGGTTTCCTAATCCTAATCAAACTTGAGCTCTAAGTTTCTTTTAGTATAAATACAAGGCTAAGGGTTATTTGTTTTTCACCTTTTGTGCACACACAATACCCTAATCTTTTCTCTTATCTTTTCTTTGATGATTCGATAGACCAAAACCCTTTTAGGGTCGATTAGACTTGTTTTCCAATTAACAAATTGTTTTGTGTTTTAATTACTAGCATAACGTTAACTTGGTATTAGTACGTGTGTACAAGAACGTGATATAATCACACTATTGATTATATCTTGGATTGAATTACAAAACGGTAAGGGGTAATTCTTATAATCCTATAAACCCTAATTAGGGTTCATTTCAATTGCTAGTTTTGTGGAATTGATTCTTGTTTGGCTAGAATAAAAAAGGTACGCATACTTTATGTTTATGTTAGTTAATTATTCATTATTCGTTCCTATACGCTTCCACATGTGTACTTGATGTTTATTGTTTATATTTATGATTAGTCATGTTATATAATTCCAACACTAAGAACAGTGTTGATGAACAAGTTATAAGACCAATTTTGAGTGTTTTCTTTCTCAATGATTACCCAGAAACCATTCCAGAATGTAACATTTTTCTGTAAGGCTTGTCGCAGTGGGAGGTTGGCACATCGGTTGGGCGTCAAAAATACACACCCTCGACCGATCTTGAATTCGGTTGTCACCATTGTGGAACTTGGGTTGGCACATCGGTTGTGTGTGGCAAAATGGCATATCGGGCGGTTTTCCAACCGATGTGTATTTATTGTTTGTGTCGAGATTAAATACATTTTTTAAAAAATGACCGTTTGGTCAATTAAACTAAAAAAAAAATCAAACCCATTTTACCACTCTATAAATACCCACTTCACCTCAAACACAATTCACCACTCAACATTTCTCATCTATATTCAATAAACCATTCTAACGAAATACCCACGAAACACAAATTTTAATATGTCGTCATTCGAGCATTTATTCGGTTCTTCGTCTTCGACGAGGAAGAAGTTTTGAGTGAGTTTGCGGAGTTTGCGGATTTTGCTTGGAAGGCTTACAAAGCATCATGCCAAAACCCGACGAAGGTACACACGTAGGGATCATGAGGGTGCTCATAATCGTTTAGTGGCGGCATACTTCTTCAAAACCCGCAGCTTCGACGAAAGAACATTCTCTCTACGGCCCAGAGCGAGAGCTATTCACGAAATTGTTCGAGAGATAACCGATCACTCTACTTATTTTCGACAAAGCTGATGCTAGAGGCGCACTGGTATTAGCCCGTTGGTCAAGTGTACTGCCGCCATTCGTCAATTGGGATACGCGGTACCGTTCTCGATTCTCTAGACGAGACTCGGCAATTGTCGCATCCACGCCCGTGAATGTCTTCATAAGTTTTGCGAGGTTATCATGGAGTTATATGGTCGTGAGTATTTGCGAAGGCCCACGATTCTCGACCTTGAAAGAATATATGCTCATCACGAGCATAAGCATGGCTTTCTTGGGATGATGGGAAGCATTGATTGTACAAGTTGGGAGTGGGAGAATTGCCCGAATAGTGAGAGAGCTCAACATTGTAGGTGATCACGCCACATCCATTCATTTTGTTGGAAGCCGCCGCTCCCGTGATTTATGGATTTGGCATGCGTTCTTTGGTGTCTCCTGAATGAATAACGACGTAAACGTTTTACGTCGTTCAATTGCTTTTCAATGATATCAAATTTGGGAGAGCAGCAGACCTTGAGTTTGAGGCTAACGATGTGGCTTGTAAAAGGGGATATTATCTCACTGATGGGATATATCCACAATGGTCCGTTCTCATGAAGTCTATTTCAAATCCTCCCACGGCTGATCGTAAAAGATGTTTGTACAAGAGGAGGCACGAAGCCGCAAGGAAAGATGTGGAACGGGCTTTTGGTGTGTTGAAGAAAAAGTGGAAAATGCTTAAAGTTCCCGCCGAGGGTTTTTAGAAATGATATCCAAGATATTATGTATACATGTATCATATTACATAATATGATCATCCCGACACAAGCAATGATATGTCCTACATGGTTTGAAAATGAGGGACACCAAGATCATGATCCCTTAAGAACGCATGCAAATTCAATGGTGGTTACTCAGGAAATAATGACTCAACAACTCATCAAAACTTAGAATGATTTTGGTCGAACACATTTGGAGAAATCGTCGACATCATGTCAAGCAAATAATCAAGTCGATAGCCATGACGAAGACGAAGACGAATGAATAGTTTTTGTAATGTTTTAACGTTATTTGAATTTTCAGATGTTTTTTTTTTTTTTTTAATTCAGTAGTGTAATGTTTTTTTAATTTCGAATGTAATGTTTTTTTTTTTTAATTTGAATGAAATTTAAATTTAATGTTAAAAATGTTTGAATTAAAAAAAAAAAAAAAATCCCTGGTCGTCGACTTGGCATCCGGCCATTGTCCTGTCATTTGAGAGTCGGAGAATGTTCGACGCGCGTGTAATGCAAGGCCGTCCCAGGTTGCGACTGGGACTAGCCTAACGCGAGTGCTACATTTGTCCTACGTAAAAGGGTCATGCGGTGTGCATTTAGCATATATATAAATTGCTTGATACAAATATTCACTCCAAACCAACTGCCAAAAGCCCTCAAAATCGTTTATATAATTACAGAAATTTTATATCTCCTATAGGTTAGGAAAAGATATAATAAGAGAAAAAAAATGAGCACTTCATGCAGTTTGCCATAGTGTATTCGATTAAAAAATGAGTAAATTCCAAAGCTAACTCATAAGCGTTTTGAATATCCGGAACCTGCACATTTCTTGCAGAGTATCAATCCTACAAAACACAACATCCCAACATCATGCTTGATATATAATCATCAAATGATACATTTGCCGGTTCCATGTACTAAATAAGCTATCATGTATTAAAACTAAATAATATAAAGACCAGAAAATGCCTAGTTTGATTTGTTACCTGCACCCTTGCATACTTTACACTCAACCGAACCTGTCTCCATTTTCATCTTCCCATCACTACAGAAAACACATTTTGTGCCGCCTATTCATCAAACCATATTGTTATTTAGAACACAATTTTTTTCCTGTACTCTAAGCAACATTCATTACAACATTTATGCTAACGGAATACACTTTTTTAGGCATATTTGCAAATGGAAAGTGTTCTGTAAAGGCGTACATTTCCGCTATGGTTCTGGTAATCCTAACCACATATAACTCAGTGATGAAATCCTTTACACTTGGAGCGCAAAATCGGCACAAAATTTTGTCATAAACTAAACACCAAACCTTTTCTAACCTTGAAATCTTTAATAGTGGCACTTTTAAATATACACACTAGAAATGGTATAAATAACACATAAAATAATGCATTTACTAAATAACTAACCATTGCCAGCACATTTCTCACAAGGAACTGGATCTCCCTACAAGAAAACCAATCAATTATCATTCATCACCAATTTTGAATTTTAATCTATTTTCTCTCAAAAAAGTCTAGAATACACTACAACTTAACTTCCAAGTAACCAATATACAACAAATTTGAGAAAACTAAATAAGTAAGTGCAAACCTTAAGACCAAGAAACAATGAGAGTGAAATAGCAACCAAAACACTAATAGTAGCAAGAAAAGTTTGAGTATCCAAAGGTGGTTTGAACCCACTTGTGTATAACAAAATAGGATCAAAATGGACTACTTGTGGATGAACTAAATGAAACTTGGAATAAGAAGAAGCTGCAGATAAAAGGGTTTTATGAGGGTTTATGATGGTTGGGATGTACTGTGTAGGGTTAATGGAGGTTATTGAGCATAAGGTTGAGGATAACAATGGTGGATGGATTGATGATGATGTGTGACAAAGTGTAGCCATGGATGAAAAGAAGGAAAGAAAGGGATTATATTGTGTATTCTCTGTTTTGTGGCCATTTCTTTTCCTCTGTTTTTTACTTTCTTTTTTTTTTCTTTATTATTTGGTTTTAGTTTCCTTCAAAAAGTATATTCCACCTATTATCTCTTTTTTTTTTTAAATTATTGAGTTAATTGCTTTTTTGGTCCCTGTGGTATGGTCAAATTGCAGGTTTGGTCCCTAAAACTTTAAAAGTGCAATGATAGTCCTCATTTTGAAGTTTGGATTGCATTTTTGGTCCCTAATCGGTGTGAAATGACCAAGTTACCTTTGTCTTCTCTGAATAAGACAAAGGGTATTTTAGTCATTTCACTTTATTCAAGGACCAAAATTGCAATCCAAACTTCAAAATAAAGACTATCATTGCACTTTTAAAGTTTTAGAGACAAAACTGATTATGGCCATACCACGTGACCAAAATGTATTAACTCTAAATTATTTTATATATTTGTTTCTCTTATAGAAAGTACATAAAATTGATAAATACTATTGACTCTTCTATTTAACAAAATCTAAATGTTTATCTTATTGTGTCTATTATCTTTTGAATGTGTTCTAGTTAAATACCAGTAACACATAGAATTAATAAAGAACACATGGCTCACTTGAAAGTTTCAAGATGAGTTATTCATAAATTAAAAGAAGAGTTAATTGCATTTTTGGTCCATGTGGTTGGCCAAATTGATTTGGTCCCCAAACTTTGAAAGTGCATCGAGGTCCCCATTTTCAAGCCTTTTAGATTTTACGCACGTTGGTCGCCCAAAGTTAAATGACTAAAATACCCTTATCTTCTTCACCTTTAATTTTCTAATTACTTTTTCTTTTTATTTATTCATCCAATTCCAAGATCATGAACAAGAACCCATATAAACAAAAGCGCAATTCACTCTTAAAACAAAACCACTCCCACTTTCAAACACAAATCAATAACAAAATCACAAACACTCTCAAAAACAATTTCAGATCTAGCAAAGATAAACAAAAATACATAAAAACCAAAACACAAACCACAAAATCCTCTATTATTTTAAACCGAACAATTTCAGATCTATCTCTTTTCTTCTCCTTTATGATTTTAAACCGAACACAAGCCACAAAATCCTCTTTGTTTCTTTTATGTGTTAATCAAAACGTAAAAACATCAACACAGATCAGATTTGGGGATTTGGGGTTATGGATAATGAGTACTTATTTTTGTAGATCTACATGGGTTGAAGATGTATGCTAGATTCGGGGATTCTGTCACCACCTCCATCGGATCTGTCACCTCCACCGCCGTCAGATTTGGTGGTTCTGTCACCACCTTCGCGAATCTTGTTCTTCCTCTGTGACGCTCATTTCTTGTTTCGAATCTGGTAGGGTAGGGATTAGGACATGGTTACTGTTCTTGTTTGTGAAGTTGTAATGGTTTGTTGTTGTAGACAGGTTACTTATCTTGTTATTCCTTTTTGACTTTTTGTTTCTTGTTTCGAATCTGGCAGTGTAAGGATTAGCCAATTATGTTGATGAATTTGTGTTTGAGAGAAAAGAGTTGGGCATGAATATGGATTTATGGTTAGAAGTGAGTGCTTTTTTATGTTGATGATACGGGTGTATTAGATATTTAAGTGTATTAAATATTTTGTTTATCTGGGTTCTTGTTCATGATCTTGGTATTGGATGAATAAATAAAAAGAAAAAGGTAATTAGAAAATTAAAGGGGAAGAAGATAAGGGTATTTTAGTCATTTAACTTTGGTCAGGGACCAAACGTGCAACGGAAACTTGAAAATGAGGACCTCCGTGCACTTTCAAAGTTTTTGGGACCAAATCTGCAATTTGGCCAAACCACAGGGACCAAAAATGCAATTAACTCTTAAAAGAATACAAGGGTAAATATCACTTGAAAGTTTCAAGATGAGTTATTCATAAATTAAAAGAATACAAGGGTAAATATTAGTAACTTATATATATACCCAAATGAATTACAAAAGCAAATGAGATTTACATTTCTCTTATAGTAATATTATTGGCTCTTTTTAGCAAGACAAGAGCCAAAGAAACGCAATCGGAAATCAACAACTCATAAGGTATAAACATTCGGCTCAAGGGTCACTATTGGGAAGCCTGGTAAGAACAGAATGCTCGGGTTTGTGATCACATTCAAAGTCTAGATGTACAAATGCACGTTCAACTTCAGGAAGTTTTTCAATCTTTATTTGTAATGTTTCTCCGATTGCATGAGCTTCTTTCAGTGACAAATCTTCAGGGAGTTCAATATCAACCTATTTCAAGAAAATTATAAGATACTGATTCCCTCAAACTTACCAACACCAAAACCATTTAGTAACAAAGAGACCACCAATACTAACCTCCACAAAGTACAGGACCCCAAATGTACGTACGCTAACTGTGTCAACTCGCTTGACTTTTGGATGCCTTGTAACAAGATAAGTCAGTTTTTGCAGTACTTCAGGAGGTGCTGATTGTCCCACTAATGAAACTGCATAATAATCACATCATATTAATATCAATAATTACAAGTGAACTTTGTGGAGCACAAATGTTAGAGGTGGCAAAACGGTGGGTCTCATAGGGTATCAGGTTGATACGGGTCACTTTTTAAATGGCCCGGTTTGACCCACATGTTATACAATTGAATAAAAAGGTAAAACAGGAATAAACCTGCATTTTCCAAAACGGTTCCAGACCAGTTAACAATCGTATAAACAGCAAGAATAATAGCGCCAACAGGATCAAGCCACCAGTAAAATTTATCACCAAGAACAGCAGCCACTAACCCAACTACATTTGTTACCACATCAAAGTAATGATCCTGTTAATAAACCACATTTTTGTTAATATCAGATATACAAGTCAAATATGATGGCCTAACAAAAGATGTTACCTTCGCATAGGCACGAACGATCTCATTTCCAGAACTTTTGCAGTACAACCACAACCCAAGCTTAACAACCGATGCAGTTATCATGATTACATATAACCACAACAACTGAAGCGACGACATCTTCTCAGGAGGATTATGCTCAACTAACTGTTCTACAGCCTGAATCAATACCTGAAACCCTATACAAAATCAAGGTTCAACTCTCATATAATCAATATTATGCCAACGGATACTAATGTCAAATCATTAAAATAAGCATACCAAGTGTAGCCATAATTGCAGCAAAGATAATGATTCCAACAGGCTGGACGCGCAGTTTACCAATAGGATACTTGTATACGTTGATGCTTTGCATAGATAGGTGAGTGAACCAAAGGATGCCACCAGCCATTAGATCAAGTAACGAATCTAGTGTAGATGCGGCAATGGCAATGGAACCAGTCTCTATTGTAGCAAAGATCTGTGATATGAGCAGTCAATTAGTACATCAATATCAAACATTTTTGCATCATCTGTGTCGCAAATTTAGGCATAACACATTATATCTAGTTAACACTTGAAAAATAGCTAGCAAAGACAGAACGTCAGACAATCATGTGATAATCATAATATGTTACAGAATACAACCGATCTAATTCACAAAACACTGATCGCTGGGGGTCCACAATGCCCCGCCCGGATGACACTATGGTAAAGGCAACGTTGAGTCTATGCTCCAAAACGACTCAACAACCCCCCCTAAGAAAAGTGTCCGCCCGACTAGAAACATGATTTGCTAAGTCCTCCCCTTTGCAACCAAACAACTTAGTGCTATCTGTTTCATGTTATAACCAGTAAATTCATATTAAAGTAAGGGTAAAGTTCACAAACGATTTACAGCGGATCACTCAACTTCTTAGCAAATAATTAAGTCAATTTCAACATTCAAATAAGAAATCATAACGAATAACAACCAGGCAATTAACAACACGAAGTGGACTTAAAACATCCAATAATCCAAATAAGCAACACAATTTCACCTTAAACCCGAGTAAGAGAATATTAGCATAATTCGATATCTTCATAGCACGTTCCTGTAGCATCTGCTCCTCCAAATCCTCATCATCCACTTCACCACTCTCCACTATCGCATCAACTTCATCAAACGACCTCAACGTCGCAAACTGCTTCTCATAATACTCCTTCTCACCTACAGCAATTCCAAAAACAAATTCAAAACCCAAAAAAATATAAACAAATATATAAATACTCCACCCGTCTCAAAATAACTGTCCAATTTATAACCGTCACACAATTCACTAAAAGTACAATTATTATAGTTTTAACCAATCGCATGTCATGCTTTAGGAGAGTGTTTGCTTAAGCTTAATTTTTTGGCTTACGAACTTATATGGTTTTAGCTTATGGGTATGTTTGGCAGCAAGCGTTAAGAAGCATTTTGTACACAATGCTTGTTTTGCAACAAGCAACTGACATTCTCAATTTTTCTAAACGCTCCAAATCAAAATGCTACTTGAAGGAGCATTTACTAGCAACTAGCGTTTACACTTAATAATTGTACAAACATACATCTGCTACTAGCGCTACAACTATTTTTGCCAAACATACCCTATGTTTCGTAAGCTTATTTTTTTGGCTTATTTTGAAATTGCTAAGCTAATGACCTTGTGTAACTTTATTATTACATAATAACATTATATAAAGGGAAGTGATTTGCACACTTCCACAATTGATTGGCACACTCAAAATATAAGTGTCTTGACATTTATACCCTTGTGTAACTTATATAAAGCCCATCAGTTTCACAATAAGCCCAAAAACAACATGTTTACAAAACATCAAAACATAAGCCAAAACCATATAACCTAGTAAACCCAAAAAACAAACTTAAACAAACATCCCGAATACTAAAATGGCTTTTTCTAACTTGTGCACTAGGGACAAGTTAAGTACACCAAAAGTACATCGGGACCCACCAAAAAGTACGTAGAGATTCACATAAAAAGTACATACAGGTGTACTTTTATGTGGGTCCTAGTACTTTTGTTGTAATTTTGGTGTGCTTAACTTGTGGCACAGTTAGAAAAACCTTACTAAAATAGTAAGACGGACACTGTTGGCAATGTCTGACCGAGCATATGGAAAGACAAAACAGATTCCAAGCATATGGACGTTTACAATTCTAGTCTAATTAGGACTCCTTATTTGTTAAGGACTATTTTGCTTAATTAGAATTGTAGTAGGATTAGAAAGCATATTCTAAACACCTATATATACCCAGTAGAGCTTGTGGTTGGATATATGAAAAACCTATCGTTGTTTGAGCTTATATTTTCCGATTAATACTAGTGGCGTATTCTAGTATCCGTTATTGTTTTTGTGTTTCTGCTTGTGAACTTCGATTCAGATTTGGGACTTGAATTGGTATCAAGAGCAAGGTTCAAGTTAAGTCGATCACAAGGGTTCCAGCGGTCGATCACAAGGAGTTCCAAGAGTAGTCGATCACTTTGAAGGGTTTCCAAGCAAATGACTAAAGGGTTCCAAGAAGTCGATAAAGTTTCAAACTTTACACTTGGTTTACTTAGGCAAGAAGTAAAACAAGAGTGTTCTAGGTTTGGAAGTCAATCCAACTACACCGGTAACTTACAAAAGCGTTAAGAAGGATGGTGCAAGGCAAGTCGAGTCAACCACCTATTGAACATTCTAAAACGGCTCTTCAATGTCCAATGTTAACAAGCACGAACTATAACATATGGGCAATAAGAGTTAAAGCGGTATTCCAAGTCCATGGAATACTCGATGCACTTTGGAACCGAGGGAAGGAACACAAGTTGTTGCTAAGCAAGATCACATGGCAAATAAGCTTTAGATTGCTTACTTTTCGAGGCGATTCCAGAAGAACTTGTTTTCAAGTTTCACAGATTCAACACACGGCCAAAGAAATGCGGAAGCTTTGAAGACCGGGTATGTAGGTGTTGATCGGGTTCGAGACGCAAGGTTGCAAACCTGGAGACGAATTCGAATCTTTAAAGATGAAAGTCAACGAATCAATCGATGACTTTGCGGCTAGGACCAGGCAAAATTGTAAGCTGAGTAAATAGCTTGAGAACAATTTATGAAGACAAGAAACTTGTTAAGAAGCTTTACTTGCATCCGATTCCGGATAGGTATGTTGCAATTGTTGCCTCAATAGAACAATTTCTTTGACTTGAATACTATGTCTTTTCAAGAAGCAATTGGAAGGTTGAAAGCTCTTGAAGGAAGAATGAAGGGTGTTGACACCACTTCTGAAGATCAAGGCAAATTGATGTTCTGAAGGGCTGAAAAGATATGATAAGAAAGGTCGAGAAGGAATTCTTCGGTGGCAGCGGTAAAGGTCAAAACTTTTCTTCCAAAACAAATCTCGTGGTAGTGGTCAAGCTAATAACCATAGAACGTGGAAACCAAAACAACTCCAGGAGCAATACGGATCAAAAGAAGAACAAAAGTCGAGACCTTTCAAAGATTCAATGCTTCAGATGTGATGAATATGGTCACTTTGCTACTAATTGTCCTGAACAGTAGAAAGCAAAAGCATGAATCAAACCTTTGAAAGCGGAGGATGATGATGACCCGACACTTGTTATGATGAAAAGCGTTCAAGAAGTAGTTTTCTTGAATGAAGAAAAGATTATCCCAAACCAATTGAATACTAAGCCAAACGAGGAAGACACTTGGTATTTGGATAATGGAGCAAGTAATCACATAACGGGGATCCGAGAATACTTTTTAGGAGTTGAATGAGAATATCTCCTAGAGTGAAGTTTGGTGATAACTCTACATCGAGATAAAAGGAAAGGGTTAGATAATCATTGAAGGGAAAAGCGGAGAGCAACGGTTAATCACTGGAGTCTATTACCTACCCGAGCTAAAACGCAACATAATTAGTCTCGGGCCACGGCGCGGATGTGACATTAGATGAAAGGTAACCTTCTTACTATCGCATTGACTCGGATGGCAAGCTTTTGATGAAGGTTCCTAGAACAAGTAATAGACTTTACAAGATTAAGCTCCAAGTTGGAAGTCCGATGTGTCTCAAAGCAAAGATGGAAGATGATGCTTGGTTATGGCATGCTAGGATGGAGTCGCATTAATTTCGAGATGATGGAATTAATGGCAAGGAAGGGCATGGTTGAAGAGTTGCCAATAATTCATCAAAAGAACAAGTTGTGTGAATCTTGTTTGATAGGAAGACAAATGCAAGAAAGGTTCGATATGAGTGACTTGGGAACGTTAAGCTATTATCTTGGCATTGAAGTAAAGCAAGAGGATTCGAGTATCTCAATAAGTCAAGAAAGCTATGCAAAGAAGATCTTGAAAGATGTTGGGATGCATGAAGCGAATTCTACTCAATGTCCATTAGAACACGGAATGAAGTTAAGCGATGGACAAGGAAGGAAAACTGTAATTGATGCAACTTTGTATAAGGCGACGAGTTGGTACATGTCTAAGGTATTTACTACACACTGACTGATTTATCTTATTCGTTTGGTTTGGTTAGTCATTACATGCAAGAACCAAAAGAATCACATATGGCGGTTGTGAAACAAATCTTTGCGGTATATCCAGGTAGTTTGAATTTTGGAATCTGATACAACCAAGAAAAGACCAAGGAGTTAGTGGGGTTTAGTGATAGTAGTTTTGCTATGGACCAAGATGATGGTCAAGCACAACCGGCACGATTTTATCTAGGGAAATATCACTTGGTGCTCACAAAAGCAAAACACGGTGGCTCTATCGTCTTGTGTAGCCGAGTTCATGCTTTGCAACCTCGGTGGCGTGTCGAAGGGATATGGTTACGTGGATTGTTGAGTGAAATAACCGGAATGGAGGAGAAAGTGGTGGTCTTATTTGTTGACAACAAATCGGCTATTGCACTTATGAAAAATCCAGTCTTTCACGGGAGAAGCAAGCATATAAACACACGTTATCATTTTATCCAAGAGTGTGTTGAAAGAGACCAAGTACAAGTTGAATTTGTAAGAGGTGATTTGCAACGTCGATATTACGAAAGCTCTCGCAAGGATTAAGTTCAAGGAGATGCAAGAGTTACCTGAGTTGAAGACCTACCTATCTCGAGTCAGAAATTAGGGGGGTGAATGTTGGCAATGTCTGACCGAGCATATGGAAAGACAAAACAGATTCCAAGCATATGGACGTTTACAATTCTAGTCTAATTAGGACTCCTTATTTGTTAAGGACTATTTTGCTTAATTAGAATTGTAGTAGGATTAGAAAGCATATTCTAAACACCTATATATACCAGCCGAGCTTGTGGTTGGATATATGAAAAACCTATCAGTTGTTTGAGCTTATATTTTCTGATTAATACTAGTGAGCGTATTCTAGTATCCGGTTATTGTTTTTTGTGTTTCTGCTTGTGAACTTCGATTCAGATTTGGGACTTGAGACACTTATATTTAAAACTACTAAAAAAAGTACCTGGGGTAAACGACTCCGATGATTTCGAAGGTATAGAGAAAGGTGAACAAGACTCGATATCAACAGTTGTACGGATTTTATCAGGTAACCGAGAAAAGAAATCGGTTCTAAGCGAGTTCACTGAGTATTTCCGGCTTAATCTTCTTCTCCGACCGGTGACAGGGGTCCCCGGTGATAATAATGACTCATCCATTTTCGAGAGTGTTCACCTTTCTATCTTGACACAAATTTATGGGTGAAGTATTGATTGTTTTGGAAAGTAGGACAAAAGTCCAATCAGTTTTGAGTTGACAAAAGGAATATTTTAAAGAGTTTGTATGAATGTATGGGTTAGTTGGTTTGATATTATTTCTATAAAAAAAAAACGTTGGTTTGATATTTGTTTGAGCAGAAACAAACAAATGTATAGGATCTTACTTAACCATTTTCTTTTAAAAATGTTAGGATGTAGATATTCACAAAGCAATTATACCAGCTAGAAGTATCTTACATATCTATCTTTTGATTAAAACATAAAGCAGAAGAGATATCACGTGAGCATTAATTTAATGGTCGGAGCACTCATGTTTGAGTCTAAAAGTGTTATTGGGTCAGGTTATCGGATTTATCGGGTCGAGTTAAATCGGGTTTTTTAATATGAAAAAGTGACCACAATCCAACCCAATAAGTAATTAGGTTATCGGGTTCGGGTTATTGTCGGGTCAGGTTATGTCGGGTCAGATGATGCGGGTTTAATCAGGTTCCTTATTATTTTTTACTTATAAAATAAGTTACGGCCAAAAAATACTTCATACGTCAAATCTTTTCAGATCGGCAACAACCTATGGCCTAGGCAATATCTCTCCGTATATGTCGCCTTTACTTGTTGCCAACTGCTAAATATTGTTTCATGAATGTCACCAGCTTTTACCTAAATTTACTGCACAAGTTCTAGTGTAACAAACAGTAGAGGTAGACAATATTGTACAAATTTTAAATTGTGTTAGGGACTGTATCTATATTACTTATAAAATAAAAATGATCAAATGTTAAAATTTGAAAGTTAAATATTAAAAATAATCTAATGTGAGAGAAATGTATAATGTAATTAATACTATTATTAAATCACCCCATTATTTAAAAGTATAATTGTCACATTGTACAACTAATTAAAAACATATCTATCAAATTAAATACAACTAATTAAAACATCTCTTACTAAAAAGTACAATAAAATTTTCACAATGTACAATTTAAACAAGTTACAACATAATTCAAAATATAAAATAATTAAACACACTAATTAATGTTATTTTTAAAATATCTTAAAATGAAAAGTATATGTTATTATACACATTAATAAAACACACAAAGCTTCATACAAGCTAACAAGTTGATGGTGCATATAGTTTTAAAAACCGGAACGGGCTAATTGCTTCAACCAGAAGCCGGTGTCAGCACCAGTTCGGCTCCGAAAACAAATCAGAGAGGACCCGTTGAAATCGATACAAACTGGTGAATCAGGCCTTATCGAGATCTATTTATCTGGTTAATCGTCACAGGATACCTACCACCGCAACGCGCGGGTACCTTGCTATACTATATATACTAGGCGAGTACCCGTGCCTAGCGGCATCGGTTTCTAGCGGCAGACAATTAACGATATGCAATATTTCACTTTTCCAACATTTGACTAATTGATCATTTTTCTTTTTAATGTAGTATAGATATAGATAGGTCCAAAGTTCAAATTGTACAGTCCTATCATATGAATGATACATTCAATAGATACTTCGGATTGTGCAACTTGGTTGTTTAGTGATGTTTTTTTTCTAACTTTTTGAGCATCACATGACGTTTATGAGCAAAGCTTTCATCTCACAAGCATGTACTCCTACTCAAAGTGTCTAGTTAATGGGTCTACAAAATTGCATGACCGTTATTGAATTAATAATATTTGACAATGAATCCTCTTAACATGCAGCCCCACCCACATGTTATACCATTTGAGGTGACCTAACGTATACATACAAACACGCACATGACCTATTTAATTGATTACCTTTGTACAATGTAACTCAACATTAGTCTATTAGGCAACATGATTTTGGGTAATGGTTAATGCTATGAAAATAATTGTTTACTAATATAAGAATCCTTACTTTGTCAATATTTAACTTTGGCGAGCTGCACCACAAAAGTGAGAGGCCCCTGATTGTGTTTTTGTCGGCGTACGGAGTAAACATGTGTGCCCAACTATCCCAAAAGGTACACGTGACTCTCCTACCCCTGATATGAACATGATTATATTAGAAACCATTCCTCAAAGATTGTATACAACAAAAGTCAAATAAAAAGTAACATCAACTATTATACTTACTCATGATCTTCAATGATGACACTTTGCCTAACATATGCAATTCCAATAACATCTGCAATTCATAATATTTGCTTGTTTCTGCACTGTCTGCAATAGCTATAAAACTACGGAGTAATTTGTAAGATTGTATTGATATGAACAAAATATGAACACAGTGATCACCATACATATCACAAAAAAAATACTCACTTTTTTTTAATTGAGAAAACAATATCCTTTCTAAAAACATAATTCGGAAAAAACACTGTTGGATGTATTGATGATAAATAAGTTAATAGGCGAAGTTTGTGGTATAGTCGCATAAACTAAAATTACTTCATACACTTCCCCTACGACAATCATTGACCGCCCTAAATAATCAACCCGTTTACCTAGCAAACAATGACAATAGAACATTAAAAGGGTACATAGAAATAACTTACATGATATTGATGATGACTGACACATCAACGCTGATCTCTTTACTGGTAGAATCACTATGTTATATAAAAATAAAAGAATTGGGAAAACAGATGATAAAAACTTGAGAAAAAAAGATGATGCATTGGTGATTGTTCAAGAAAAAATGGACTTCAATTTAGTTGAAACTCAAACTTACGGATGAATTGAAGTTTCCTGCAAAATCAAATGATAAAATTAGCCCAAATAAGAAATCATTATAACATTCAAAGTAATTACTTGATAATTGTGCAGAACAATATGGGAAACAAAAAAAGTATGTTCGGTTAGGGTTGATGCGAGAGAAAAATGAGGTGAGAGGGTTTGATTATTTTTATTTTACGACAAATATGGTCCGATTTATTTTGCTTCCATAGTAAGTTTTCATAATGTTTTTTATTTGGGGTGGGTTACAACTGGTTGAGGATCGAATAATGGGAGGCTTCAGTGGGAAGCTTTGATTATGAAAGTATCATTTCAATATAAAAAAAATCAAGTTTTAATTACTTACCATGAAATACGAATGGGCTGGCATCCATGCAATATTTCCATGTAAAAATTATAGGCTGGCGTTAATATGCAAAACTCAAATGCTGCGTTGACTAATTGACTTTTTTCACTTTTCCACTTTTCCAACATTTGACCATTTGACTATTTTTCTTTTTAATGTAGTATAGAAAAGAAAAACCAAAAAGTGAAAAGTGAAAAGTTGAAACTAAAAAAGACAATGTTGAAAAAATATATTTCAAAAGGAAGCTATTAATACACGTTGAAAACCGGATTGACCTGGGACGCTTCAATCCCGGCGGGTTGACCCGGTTTAATTTCACCCATTTTCGACTCAACCCGTCGGGTTGACCCGATTTAAATCGAGCCGTTTTTTTACCGGAACAGTTCAACCGGTTGAACCACCCGGGTCGAACCGGGTTTCAAAACATTATGTTTAATCCCCAAATCTTAAAACTTTTATTATTTGTAGTTTATAACTCATAATTTTTTTTTATCACTAAACAATCTGTTGCTATAAAATCTCGTTGCTATGCACAGGTACAGGTACTCGTCTAGTAAAGTTATAAAGGGTTTAAGACCCTCTTTCTTATTAATTGTTTAAGACCACCATGAATAGAATTTTAAGCAAATACAAATCATCGAACACAATTTACAAGTATGTAAAGCACAAATCATTCTCATCTTAAAACAATATTTCTTACATACAATCAATACACCCCTTCACCAATAAATATAATTCTCTAAGCACAATATACACAAAAATTTAGCACAATTATCACTCTGAAATCCAACACCCCAAAACAAAATAACATTTGTTCGTTGAAAAATTTAGTCACAGGATACTCGTCGCCACATCGCACGGGTACCCTGCTAGTTATACGTAACGGTTTAGACCATTTTTCAACATATAACCATGCATTGATGATAACGATTCTAAATTAGCACAGATTTATACTCCGTTCTTGTACTTTATATATACATATGCTTTTGATGTCAATTGTATTGACATTATAATGCAATAGCAATATAGGTTACATATGGATGAACGAACGTTTTTATGCATCACGTGTGTAACACTTGAAGATGAAACCAAATAGTTATTAGTATGTTAAGTTGTTAACAGTTAAATGATATACCACGTGTAATTGTAAAAACTAGTGGGGCTTATACAACTTTTGGGTAAGGGTGGAAACGAGCCGAGCCGCTCGTGAAAAGTTCAGGATCGGATCGGTAAGTTTAGGCTCGAGCCTAAGTTTTGGCTCATTTAATAATCGAGTTCGAGCCTGAGCTCTATACAAAAAGCTATACATATATGTATTTTCTATACGTATAACCGTGTTAACGAGCTCGAGCCTTGTGTTAACGAGCCGAGCTTTGTGTTAACGAGCAGAGCTCGAGCTTGTGAAAGTTTCACGAGCCGAGCTCGAGCTCAAAATGTGAGGCTCGAAACGAGCTCGAGCTCGAGCTTTTTATATATAAACGAGCCGAAGCTCGCGGGTGCCCGGGCTCGGCTTCGGCTGCTTTCACCCCTACTTTTGGGAAATAATTTTAAAAAAATACACTTCGAGTTTTATCAGGTTGACCCGATAATCTGATAAAAAATAATAATTCAACCCTAACCTGACCCGATAACTATATTGGGTTATCAGGTTCGGTCACACAACCCGATAAGATTTTTTAACCTGATTCAACCCGACCCGATAAGTTTTATCGGGTTCGAGTTTAGGCCAGGTCAACCCCGACCCTACTGACACCCCTACTTGAGTTAATAGACCCAAGTTTGAGTCTCATTTTTGGCATTTGCTTCAGATAGTTTCGTAAAACCTATAGGCACACTGGAGAAACTTTGTGAAATAAGAGCTTGGGGGTCCGAGTCTTGGCTCGTATTCACTCCAGTTGATGCCCCACTAGGCCAGGAGAGTTTCCGGAGCCATTTCTTGTCAGGTGGACAATGGCTAGTGCCAAAAGGCACCCGCGGTCAAGATGTTCCCGTCGATCTACACATTTTTATGAAATAAATCAGAAGAGATGGTGTAATAACAATCAACTTCATTATCGTCACACAACTCTTAACTCCATCACCAAACACCGTAACAATGACCATCAAATATATTTAAATTAATTGATATTTAGGTTTTTTTTTGTGTCACGTAACTGGATAGTCAACACCACCAACTCCCTGTTAAAAACCCATCATCACGCGTAGTGGTGGTGGTGTAATAAGCATTTACGCGTGAAGAGGGGAGGACGATTAGTGCAACCCATTATTACGATTAGTCTAACTTGTTGATTAGTTCACATACCAAAATATAAAGGCCTTTGGGCATAAGTAAATGAGTTGATTGTATGTATCTTAGTGTTAGGATATACCGTGCACACAATCATGAATTTATCGAGAAACAATTTAGAACTGTGTCACCATTTTTAGATGATTGTGATTTATTCTTGTGTAACCCTTTTCAGATGATTGTGTTTGTTACTGTAAAAGAATAATACTCTCTCCGTCTCAAAATTATTGTCAGAAGACAAAAAAACACAAAGTTTAATAAAAGTGAGACAACTACAATTTTCAACCACTCATATAAAATATTCCTTCACTAAATTTTCAACCACAATTTTCAACCATGGAGTAAATGATGTTAGTTATCAAAATTATATTTTTGGGAATAAATTATGTGTTCAAATGCAAGGCGCCTTTGTTTAAAAAAGGAAAGAAGATACTTTATTTTGATGAAAAGAAAAGGACAATGATTCATCATTCATGCCATTTTTTGGAGACTTGCCGGCTCAACGGGGGGAAGTTGACTATTCAAACATGTTCCTTACGCTTGCATTCTCGTGCCATTTAATAGTAATTACTACTAATCCAAAATATAAAGTATTAATCATAATGTTTTCTCATGTGTTTTGTCAAGTCAATTATTGAACGAATGTTTCGTCAAATCAAATTATAAAAGGTACTTTTTATATACGTTCATCAAACTATCAACAAAAACTTTCTAATAAAAGATCATGCTATATTGTTATTGAATAGAAATGCATATACAACCCACAAAAGAACCATGATCATAGTATAAAAACAAGTGAATTCTGAAAAATCCTACATTCGAACTAGTTATGTGCATAATAGCCTGATAGGCGAACTGAGTTTCCAAATTAACGATAGCTTATCAATGGTATAGTTTGGCATGCAAAGTAATATAAGGAGTCATATACCCATGGCCTTTGGTCTAGTGGTATATGAGTTACTCATCAACCTAAAAGTTGTGGGTTCAAGCCTCGTTTATATTGTGAGATAGTATCGGGTGTGAAAAAATTGCCAAATATAAGGTGTCATATGCTTCAAGCCTTCAAATCATGTATATGGGTCTAAAGTTGGGCAAGGATTGCTTCAAAGAAGACTTGAGTTTTAAGTTTTAACAATTCAAAGTCAAGTGTCTTACTCTTACATACTCATCTTTTACAGGCAAACAACTGAAGATATATTATAACAGTTAAATTTTTTATAACAAATTGCAGCCTTTTATCTTTAGTTTTAAGTTTTAACCCACAGAACAAGGTGTAAAAAAATCAACATAACAGATACATAACAACCTAATAACAAATTTTATATAGAAACATTGAATTACACCGAAGTCATTTTCATAAAACCCGAAACACTGAATGCACATCTATAATCCCTAAACTTCAATCCTAAAACCAAAGTCAAACAAAACATGGAAACAAATACTTAGAAGATATCCTGAACAAGTTCTCTATACTGACCCGACTAAAATGAATACGAATGTATGACCAATTTGCATAAATGAAAAAACTCGAGTTAACCACCAAAAGTTCAGTTAGCAGAATAGGCTTTCCTAGTTCCTACTAACACACCCCCCATCTCCTACCATGTCGTCAATGGTTTTTGTTATCTCAACACTGATGTCGCTACTATCTACATCAACTACCATCCCATTTAATTTCCTATCTTCAGCTCCGGCTGTCGCATTATCCTCATCTCCCATCTTATGGTCTTCATTATTCACAGAACACATGTTTTCGTCATTGTTATCCATCTTATTACCTTCATTATGAACCGAACACTGATTTCCGTCACTATCTTTACTCCCACAATCATTCTCAGAATCATTTTGTTTCTTAACCTCCAACGACTGCAACCTAGTCCTCAAATCACCAAACTCCCTCTCCATATAAAACAACCGTTCCTTCAACATTACATTCTCTTCTTCCAATTTCGCTATATGACTATCCTGATCATCAACTCTACTCTCCAAATTCCCACCACCGTTACTCGGGTAAATCATCTCAAACCTACTCAAATCATCAATCACACCCTCACCCTCGCCCTCGTCATCCTCACTCCCACTCGACCTAACCCTAATCAACCCTTTCATACTCCCATAACCATCCACCCCCCACTCCTCCTTCGCCATATCGCCTAAAACCTCCCTAGACGGCGAAAAAACAGGCGTGGGCAACACGGCCGGCGTAGCAGCACACGGCGAAACTAATGAGGCTATCCCTCCTGATTTTTTCGCTCGTATTAAAAACGAAGTCGTGTTCCTAGGCGCTAATGGAGCTGATTTAGTAAACTTCTTTTTCGCGAAACGTCTCGGTTTTAATCGATTCTGGTGCTGATTATGTAATGTAGCTAAATTACTCTTACCCTTATTATTCTTATTAACATTATTCATTTTATTCATTTTCCAGTTATTATTATTGTTATTAATTCGATAACCGGAGTTGTTAACCACCGGCTGCCACGTGGCATAACCACCGCAACCACCGCCGTAACCACCGTCGCTACGGTTATTCACCTGATTCATCAGAAAATTATCAGAATAATAACTATTGTGATTAAGCATATGATTATAGTTACGATTATATCTCACCTGATTATGCATCATCATCTTCTACAAATTCGAAACTCTAAAAAATCAAATTTTCACAGGTCACGTGCAAATCACGTGCTTCAACAACCGGAAACTGCAATTGAACGGTTAGATTTTTTGAGTTTTGAATTTTAACGATTTAATTTGTGTTTTGGTTTTTGGGATTTGGGGAAAGTGAATAAGGGGGTGTCATGTGTGGGGTATTTATAGGGGATGTGAGGGTGAGATGGGTTTCAGTCGGTTGAGAAAGATATTAAACTTGTGTGTGATACGGATTAGTGTGAACAAAAAAAAAGAGATTCTATTGGTTTACAACTTTACATAGTCATATTAAACTAGAAGGTTCCGAGGCGTCATGAAAAATTGAAAACCATAAATAGTTTTGCTCATGCCTCAGTGCTAGTTTCACTGCAAGCGTGAGGGCTTGTTCATGCCGCTACGTCATGTCATCACATTGTTTTATGGCATATATTTTTGTAAAATCGATATATATGAATTATGATATAAATATAGAAATATTTTCATATTTTGTGCCGCTTTATGTCACGTCTTATAAACCTAAAAGTTTCGCCTTAGCCGCAAAGACGTGAGACTTGGTCATGTCGCCTCGCCACGCTTCACGCTATTTATAACCTTGGCTAGTTTTCATAAAAGAACACTGAATTCTTTAAAATGCATTTACTTTTATGAAGAATGACATGTATATTTTATTATGTTTTTAAAAGTTCAATATTATGTAAATAATTTTCTTATTTACAAAATATCTTTTTCATTTTTATAATTACATCAATATACTTCTCAAACTTTTGCAATTACATTGATATTTTTATCGAACTTTAAATTCTCACATATATCCAGAAATCAATTAAATAATTATGTTGAATTTCAATTCAAAAACTATTAATTATCTCTGATATTCATCATAATTATGTTTATATATATTTTTTGGCCACGATTGATGAAAGAATATGTGACGGAATTATAAAAGTTTGGATATATATATATATATATATATATATATATATATATATATATGAAAGAACTTATTGTTCGTATTTATTTATTTGTTCATATATACTATTTAGCCTTTAGTGATGAAAGAACATGTTGATTTTGGGATATATACGAGAATTTAAAAGTTTGAGAAGAATATTAATGTAACTAAAAAAGCTTGAGAAGGATATTAACGTAATTACAAAAGTGAGAAAGATATTGATGTAATTAAAAAAGTTTAAGAATAATATTGACATAATTACTAAAGTGAGAAGGACGTTAATGTAAAATTGAACTTTGGTAAGGATATAAATGTAATTGCCTCTTAATTTTAATGCATTGTATTTTTAGTTATTGTTTAGTTCGTTTATAAATATGTGAAAAGTAAACTTATTTTCACTAAACTTAATCGTTTTAAGTTTTTTCCTTATATTACGATCGGAAATAATGTGCATTCGGTCACGTTTGTTAAACAATTAAAACTCGTAGATTATTATCTTTCATTAATCATATATTTAAAGTGCTAATACATAAAACTCTAAAAGCCTTAAAGAGACTTTAAACTCACACATCGGGCTTGGGCATTTTTATTAATCATCTAAAAAACATAATTCAATAAAAGATCTATTTGTTATTTTACACGTTATCGGAGCTTTAGGAACAACATGTCAAAAAATAGTTGTACTTTGGTTATCGGAACTCGCTGACGATTCAGAGGGATCCATGAGGTAATTATTGTTTTTATCTTCATTTAATTAGTCTTTTCTTTTTATTCGATAAACCATAACATCCAAAACCCTGGCCATCATAACACAAAGATTAAATTGATTTAGCAACCAATCAAATAGTTGTCACACCTGCATAACTTTTTGTCTAGTCAATGGAGACCATTTAAGTATTCGAAAATAGTTGATCAAAAGATTGTCGCTCCTACCTAAAGGCAAAATAAGCCATTACGTAAAAAAAAAAGTTACAAAAAAAGGAAGTCGTCAAGCAGTATACAACTTTACCGCCGAATACAACTCTACCTCCATTCTAGGGATGGCACCCGTGGGTAATGGGCACGGGTACCTCTAACCCGTCACCCGCCCACGTAGTTTATTTCTCACCCGTCACCCACCCATCACCCGCTAATGGGTAAAATTTTCTACCCATGCCCATGCCCGCGGGTATTTATTGCCCACGGGTAAACCCATCGGTTAGTGTAATGCGACAAAACTATAAAACCATGATATAAAAACTAACTATGAAATTACATAACAAGACACCAATCAATTTGCCAAATACCAAGTTCACAAAATACTTAAACACATGTCTGAAAGTAGCAATTAAACATCATTACACCAAATCACATGTATACAACTTTAATTAATTAATCTTTCATATTCTCTTTTTAGTCTTCAAACTCAAACAAACTTTTAGGTTAATGTGTTTTCGTGAGATTTGGTAACTATTAAATGTATACCTGTAATATCATAAATATTTTAATTAGTATAATTAATTTTAACCTGGGTTTATAGGTAAACCCACATGTATTTTGAAAGGTATACCCGTGGGTATTTTAAATGGGTGTCATGGGTTTACCCGCGATGGGTATGCCTCACCCGTCACCCACCCGCCACCCACTGATGGGTACAGATTTTCACCCACGACCCACCCGTGGGTGAAAATTAACGATTTTACCCACCCATTTATGTGCGGGTACCCGCGGGTTGCGGGTTTTTTCTCGCCCATTGCCATCCCTACTCCATTCAAATAAACAAAAACATTGCAAAACTCAAAAGAAGTAGAAAATCAAGGAAGCAATTTCAACATTCTATCAAATTTTTACGTCCGAGACCTCTCGTTTAAACGGCAGTGGAGTGTTAGATGATAGGTTAAGGCTCAAGCATAATTGTTCAATAATTTATGTTATCACTATAAATACACATGTAACGTTTCGTGTGTAATTAAAAAAACACAATTCAATAAAAAGATATATTTGTTGTTTTACAACTTTTACCTCTGTTTCCGTTCTTTGGTCACATCCATACCTAAAAACCGCTTCTAAAGGAACTACAGGAATAAATATATGTGTGTTGGTATATCTCTACTACGTATAATGTAAAAATGTTTTTCTTTAATCCTTACAAAACTTAAAAATTAGTAATGTTTAATCGTTAAAATACTTTTAAAAACTTAAATTCCATTCATTTGTTTATTTTTTTGAAAATTATCTTTAAAATAGTCGCTTTAAAAGTAGTTTTTTCTTCTAAAATTTATATTCTTTCTAAATTATCCATGTTTACCATTTTTTTTTTACAAATTCATTCGAATCCCGTTGTCAATCTCGTGACATATATCAATCCTAATTTATTAAACTGGAACTAGTATAATGTTGTTATTATCTTAGATGATGATGAAGACTTGTGAGCGTTAATTTCTAAATGTTACACGAAACATTTAATCACGATATATCAACTATAGATATTTATCGTTATAAAATATCATCGCTATGCATAAATACAACGCCTAGTACGAGTTTATGTGTGTATGAAAAGTTTACTCTTAGTATTGCAGATACTCAAACACATGAAAAATACAAAATGGTTCTATGATTATATCTAGCCATTGTTCTTCTTTTAAAAAAAATGCTCAGTATTATAGCTCGATGTTGCAATGTCAATACTTTAATATAACCAAGTGTTTATTTCTAAAATTGTAAAATTGTATATGTGCATGTTTTGGTGAATCTCTGATTTCGATGTTAATACTGCAAATCAAGGTTGTCAAGATCGGGATCCTACCCAGGATCGTTTTCGTCTTTGCAAGATCGTAATCATAAGATCGGATCGGGATCTTAAGATCCCACTCTAATGTTATTTCTTAATAGTTTATGTAATTTTATACAAATCTACAAATTCTAATACATTATAACCACAAAATACCTTGAATGTTTCATATAAATGTTGTCCTAAATTATGATTATAAAATGTTTAAAAAGATTAGCATGCTGTTTTTTGAATTCTACAAACAAACAACCCATAAATTTGTAATTTTTTAGTTTGTAATCCGAGAAAAGTAAGATCGGATCGGATTAGATCGTAAGATCGTATGGTCAAAATCGGGATCTTATAAGATCTCAAGCTTGCAAAGATCCTATGTAGGATCCGGATCGTTTTTGATTTGCAGTATCGTAAAATCGTAAGATCCTAAGATCAGGATCGGGATCCTGACAACTATGCTGCAGATGAGTAAGGGTCTGAATGTCTGATGTTATTATACATTTTTTTTTTTTTTTTTTTTTTAACGACAGATTTATTAGAAACTAGGACATTTCATCCAAGTTACGCAATTAAAATTCGATTTACATCTATTAGAGCACCAAGTGTAAGATAAGAGAACAATCTCATCAAAAAGAAACTCCAAGCGCGGATGAGAACTTCCAAACAGAACCTGATTACGATATTTCCAAATAGCCCACCACATGACATAGAAAACGCCTTCCAGCACATCTTTAAGGCTCTTAGAAAGCCGAAGATTATTGAACCAACCGAGCCAATCAGCATAAGAACGGCAATCTTGAACCTCCAATTCCCACCAACGGGCCACTTTAAGCATAAGATGACGGGCCAATTGACAAGAAAAAAGAAGATGCGAAGTAGACTCCACGTTGATACTACAAACGGGACAAAGAATAGAAGGAATATCTACCCCACGGAGAGATAAGTTTAAGCTCGTAGGTAACTTGTCCAAACACACTCTTCAAGCAAATATGTTGATCTTAATAGGAACAACTTTAATCCATCTAGTAGGGTCAGCCACTGTTGGCAATAAAGAGACATCTATATAAGAACGAGCTGACTTGACTGAAAAATCTCCAGAGGGTTCAAGGAGCCAAACCCATGTATCATTGATATCTGGCAGAGAGATGGAATCAGTATTAGCCGCAAGAAGACGAAATTGCTCTTCTTCTACCCCTCCACGAGGAGCTCTCCTGAAAGAAGAAATAAGATTGGTTTCCCTAAGGTTGCCTGCTACGCTTACACGTTTATCATTTTCCAACGCATACAACCTCGGATAAAGCTGCTTCAAGGGGAAATCATCAAGCCAAGTATCATTCCAAAGGAAGTATTATTATACATTGTTGTTGTACGTGTTGACGCCTTTTTCATGCTCTATTACTGAAAATGGTGCTAATACATAGAATTATGTTTGTCAAAAATACAAATTAGTTATTGACCGATATTGTGGTTTCATTGATATCTTGTAGTTTTGTTGCTACGTTGTTCGTATATGATGTCCTTGTCTTTTAATAAGTTTAAATATAGAATTTTGAGGTTATTACCAAGGTTGTCAAGATCGGGATCCTACCCAGGATCGTTTTCGCCTTTGCAAGATCGTGATCGTAAGATCGGATCGGGATCTTTAGATCCTACTCTAATGTTATTTCTTAATAGTTTATGTAATTTTATACAAATCTACAAATTCTAATACTTTATAACCACAAAAAACTATGAATGTTTTATATAAATGTTGTCATAAATTATGATTATAAAACGTTTAAAAAGACTAACATGTTGTTTTTTTAATTCTACAAACAAACAACCCATAAATTTGTAGTTTTTTAGTTTGTAATCCGAGAAAAGTAAGATCGGATCGGATTAGATCGTAAGATCGTATGATCAAGATCGGGATCTTATAAGATCTTAAGTTTGCAAAGATCCTATGTAGGATCCGGATCGTTTTTGCTTTGCAGTATCGTAAAATCGTAAGATCCTAAGATCATGATCGGGATCCTGACAACTATGGTTATTACACTACAAGACTCAACCAAAAAATGAAGACAGCTCGTTTGTTATAACCAAAATGGAGTAAATGACCTACTTTTGTGACTCGTTGAATGCTACTTCAAAGTCTAACTTGTTCGCTCTAACCACTTTTTTGTTAATGCATTTATTATTCTTTTGTGACTTGTAAATAACCAACATACAATATAGGTGCCAAATGTTTAGAAAATAAAACGACAATGCCATACTGGCACATAGATGTTACCAGCCTTAGCTTTATAATCTTGAATCATGCAAATCTAATGGTTTATATGAATTTAAGACCATTATTATTAAAAGGTTCTGCTAACCATAACCTAATGGGTTGTGTTTAAGTCTCAATATTTGTTTAAAATAACATTTAATGAAATCGTTATTTTCATATTTATATTTTTTTGATGATTACAATTATAAAAAGTGTTGTTAAATATGGAATATGTGATGTTAATTAAGTTTGATTTTTCAATTAAAGAAAGCTTAAACATAACCCATATAGTTGTGGTTAGCAAAATCCTTATTAAAATTCGTTGAAGAGACAGATACGATACAACAAATGCATATGTAACTTAATAGAAAATAAATTCAACTATCGGTTTGAAAAGAAAAAGGATGTTTTGGTGAAAACACATAAGCCCTAGTTGACCAAGCACATATGAATTTCAACCTTTTAGAAAACGTTTTTAGTCCAAACTAGTTATAGGAGCATACACATGATAAAATTTATTTTATAATTTTAGTTTAATATATTCTAATTAAAAAATTGGCCTATGTAGTGTCTTGCAATTGTGATACAGGGGATATGTGTGATTTGTACTATAAGTACAACTAATAATTACATTATAACATTATTTGTTTGGTGTGTATTTATAAATTGTATTTAATTTCTTTTTAACAGTAACTAACTATCTTACAATTTATAAATCACAACCATCTAACATGTTATAAGCAAAACTTGAATTCACAATCATTTGGTTGAGAAATGTATCACACAACAAGGGTACTATTAGGAGTATTAGGTACAAGCCCTTTAGTTTATAAGCATATTTTTATTTTAGTATATATATTCTCATGCATTTAGAGATTTTTGGTATTATAATTACTAAACGGGGATTAGATTAGGACAATGACAACGAATAAGAATATTGTCACTATAATTGTTTGAGCTAAAATTTGTTTACTAATGTTATTGTTTAAGTAGTTGAATTTGATTTGTCTTTAACATAATTCAAATTCAGTCAATATAATGTTTATACTACGTATTTGTTACAATTAATCTCGTGTATAGTACTAGGGGTGAGCATGGGGCGGGGTGGGGCGGTTTTATGGTAAAACCAAAAATCGAACCATATATTTCGGTTTTTAAAAACTATAAACCGTTTAGTGTCGGTTTTTTCGGTTTCGGTTTTTCAGTTTTTGACATTGAATCGGTTCGGTTTCGGTTTTTATTCGGTTTTTTCTTATTAGAAGACAAGCTATTTTTAATCTTATATAGTGTTTACAATTCACTACAAAAAAAAGGCAGAATGTACACATTTATATCTCCACACTTGAATAAGCGTGTAGAACTTTTTTGTTTTTACCACACTTATTAACGTATAAAAAATAAACCACACTTACAAATGTGGCTAACAAATTGTCCACACGTATTCATGTAAGTTTACGCAAAAAAAATTAGTACAAAATGAACAAATAAAATTGCACAAAAGAAAGTAGGGGTGTGCACGGTCGGAAAACCGGACCGGACCGGCCAAGACCGGACCGGACCGAAAACCGAGTTCGGCGAAAAGCCAAGACCGAGACCGGACCGAATGTGGTCGGTCCGGTCTCGGTCCGTGTCGGTCCGGTCCAACAAGGCCAAATTCGTCGGTTTTGGTCCGGACCGGACCGGACCGAGGACCAATTTGCCAAAAAGCCGAGACCGCGGACCGGACCGAATGTGGTCGGTCCGGTCGGTCCTTCGATCGGTCCGGTCCGGCCGGTCCGTTTGCTCACCCTTAAAAGAAAGTGTGGACTTTCATTCAAAGTTATATATCTTATCCTTCAAATATATCCACTTTACATGAATAGTCCTTCATTTTAACCAACTTAATCATTCTAAAAAAAAGTTTATCAAAACAAACATCCCCTTATGCCTCAACTCATAAAGTTTAAATTTAATCTTCTATAAAAAAAATATCCCCTCACGCTTCCTTCATCAACTCATAAAAAAATTCTCTGTTAAAAATGAATTCATTACCCATTATCAATTCGTTAAATTTAGGGTTTCATCATCATCTTCGATAAATTAATTTAGGCGATTTGAGTAATTCATTTAGGCGATTTGACGGTTAGCTTATCAGACAGTTAGCTTATTCGACGATTAGCTTATTCGAGTGTTAGCTTATACGACGGTTAGCTTATTCGACGGTTAGCTTATTCCACTGTTAGCTTATTCGAGTGTTAGCTTATACGACGGTTAGCTTATTCGAATGTTAGCTTATTTGACGGTTAGCTTATTCGACGGTTAGCTTATTTGACGATTATGCGATTTTTTTACATGTTAGATAACTTAATTTTATTTGCTGATATCATGCGATTTTATGCGAATAAAATATTTTGATTATGTGTTTCGTAATTTTTAAGGCGAAATGTGATTGATTATTTACGTTTATTGTTAATGTGATATGTGATTTGTTTTGATACTTGATGTGAGGCTGTTGTTATTTGAGTGATAATGTAGTTCGTTGATAGCATAATTTTGTTGTTCCACGTTGATAGCATAAGTAGATTCTGTTATGACGGTTCAGACGGTTGGACTTAATTTTGGTAAAGATAGGTTTAATATTTTGAGGTTAGTTAATAATTTGTGCACCATATTTGATTGTTAGATGCATTGTTCTGTAGTGTTATGTCGTATTTGAGAAGTGTATGCGGATTAGTTTAATGGCTAATTTTGCTGGTAGAAGTATCAATATGAATTAAAGTTAGAATTTTGTATTCTTTACGAATATATCTTACTGGTAATACATAGTTGCAATAAATGCTTATTCTGAATGTCGTTATAACTTATAAGCATATTCAATGAAGTCAGCAATGCCTTACAATGAGCATGAAAAACAATCCTCAGCCGAAACAAACACCCCCCTAATTGACTGGACTAGGGAGTGTTTGTTTTGGCTTATTTTAGTTTATTATGTCTTAATGAACTTATATAAGCCGAAACAAACACCCCCTAGGGCTTTGGAGAATAGGTGGCTACTGGAACACGTGCTCATTGCCTAGGGTTACCCCCGCCTATTTAAACATTTTGGAGAAATTATGGTCAAGTTGAATGCTAAGTTTATTGTGGCTGGTTTAGGATGAAATTGTGTTTTATCGGATTAGGGGGTGTTTGTGTTAGCTTATTCACCTGGCATATGTAGATTTTGAAAAATAAAATAAGTACTTATTATTAAGCAAAATAAGCACTTTGAAATAAGCAGCTTCCTAACAGCTTATCAGAATCTGGTTATTTTATATGGAAATAAGGAGATAAACAGGAGCAGTTTGGAAAATAAGCAGAAAAGAATAAGTAATCCCAAACATAAGATTAGGGTAATATTGTGTTTTATTGAACTAGAGGATTATAGAATGCGTGAAGTTTGTAATGAGATAAGTTTGATTAGAAGAGATGTAACTAGCTGAATGTATGTAGTATCAAATAAAAATACCTGACTGAAGCTGATTAAAAATTTGAACAATTACTCGGGACAGTAAGAAGGTGCTTGTTTGAGCTAATTTGTCCGGTTTATTGGCTTATTGAACTTTTGAAAAGCAAATAACCGCATTTCTAGAGCTTATATCAACGTGAGCTTACGACGACCCATAAGCTCAACGTGATAAGTCTTTTAGTCCAAATAATTGAGCTTATTAGCTTTTTAAAAGCTCAATAAGCTCATTAGCTGCACAAATAAGCTTAAACAAGCACCCCCTAATTGAGGTCACCTCAAGCACATGTTTCTCCCGAGAAAGTAATTTATGTTAAGAATTAGGATACGGACCGTAGGCTGACGTACATGAGCATGTTTTGTATCCTCTGTGTTGAAGTTATTGTTTGTATGAGATTGCATAATGCCAGTTGCTGATTGGTTCTTTTGTAATTTTTTGTAGAGGGAGTACTTTAAACAGGGGAAAATTGAACAATTTCGCCAAATTCTGGAAGAAGGATCCAGTCCTGGTACATTCCAATGCACTCGACATACTATCGAATTAACGTTTACTACTCTAAACATCAATGTGACTTTTTTGGTCTCATTCAAACCTGTTTGCTTTGCAGAAATTGATGAATATTATGCAGACGTGAGATATGAAAGGATCGCCATCTTAAATGCCTTGGGGGCCTATTACAGCTACCTCGGGAAAATCGAGACGAAACAAAGGGAGAAGGAAGAACATTTCATTTTGGCGACACAATACTGCAACAAAGCCTCCAGAATCGATATGCATGAGCCTTCCACGTGGGTTGGCAAAGGTAAAAACATTACAGGATTTTTTTGGCTCCGAGTCTTAAATCGAACAATTATTCATTATGCACCTTTACTTCATGAACTCAGCCCGTGACGTGCCTTTAAGTTTTGGACTATTAGCAATTTAGCATGGTGTCAGCTTACTAAGTTTCCGTATGTGCACCGGATCCCATACAAACTATATACTTACCGTTTAAGCTTGGTTACAGGTCAACTTTTACTAGCTAAGGGTGATGTGGATCAGGATTTTGCTGCATTCAAGATTGTATTAGATGGAGACCGAGGTAATATTCCTGCTCTTCTTGGCAAGGTATGCTGTTGTTGTTCAATCACGAAAACATGCTAAGGCAGTGGTTCTGCAATAGCAGTTGGGCCTGATATGAGCTATCAGACTTTTTATTTGATATGAGCTATCGGACTTTTTATTTTTTAGGCTCTTTATTGGGCTGTTTGCAGATCAAAATGCTTCATATTCTGCTTATCAACCTTAAGTTAGCTTTTGGTAGTTTCAACTAATTGGATAATCTGGTTTTATGCAGGCTTGTGTTGAGTTCAACCGAGGCAAATACTCAAATTCCTTGGAGATGTACAAGGTTCTTATACTTTTTTTTGCATAGTTTGTGGTTTTGATTCTTTGGATTGTATAGTTCCTCTGGAGTTAGGCAAAATTTATTACTTAATATAGATTGTTTATCACAATTTGTTGCACCTCGGGTTTCTACTTTTGATCATTTTGTTGTGTCCCAGTTATTCTAATTTTTTCATCCCTTTACAGAGGGTCCTGCAAGTGTATCCTCATTGTCCAGCAGCTGTACGACTTGGCATAGGTTTATGTCGCTACAAGCTGGGTCAATTCGAGAGGGCCAAACAAGCATTTGAGCGTGTGTTGCAGGCAAGTCATCCTAACCATTTTTAGTTGTTCTTTATATGACGTGTGTTGTTAATGTCTAATTTTGTCCAACTACTTTCAACTGCAGTTGGATCCTGAAAATGTGGAGGCCCTTGTGGCACTCGGAATTGTGGATTTACAATCCAATTAAGGTTGGTCCTATCTATTTTTCTGCAGTGAAATGTATTTATATGTGATTCTTAATTGTCGTGTTTGTTCTTGTAGCTTCTGGTATTAGGTGAGCAATGGAAAAGATGCAGAGAGCCTTTGATGTCTATCCATATTGTGCAACAGCACTGAATTATCTGACAAATCATTTCTTCTTCACCGGTCAGCACTTTCTAGTTGAGCAATTGACTGAAACGACTCTTGCTGCAACTACTCATGGCTCAACAAGGGCGCATTCTTACTATAACCTTTCACGATCGTATCATAGCAAGGTCTGGACATTTCGTTTTGCATCTTTGAGCTATCAAAGTTTACATTTCACGAACCTTGTACCCCTTGCTGCCATGAATGCAGGGTGATTATGAGAAGGCTAGATTATACTACATGGCATCTGTAAAGGAAGTCAACAAGCCACTAGAGTTCATATTACCCTTTTATGGTTTGTTTACTTATTCTTAAAAAGCTCTTTTTAGTTACTTCACTGAACCTTCTGTCACATATTGCTTATTATTGTGCTTAATCAGGTCTGGGACAAGTACAGCTAAAATTGGGAGACTTCAAAAGCTCTCTATCAAATTTTGAAAAGGTCTTGGATGCTTATCCAGAAAATTGTGAGACATTGAAGGCAAGTCAAAAATTTATTTGAGCGACTTTGCTATATGCTTATCTCTACTTTTTCTAAGTTCCTAGTGACTGATTTGGACTTCTTTGATGCAGGCTGTTGCTCACATATATCTTCAGCTAAATCAGACTACCAAGGCTCATGAAGCTCTGAAGAAAGCTGTCCGAATTGATCCTCGAGATCCCGAGGTTATATTATTTGCCATTATTCTGGGATGAACTTAAAATTCTAAAAAGTTGTATGAAATAAACATGCTTAAATTCTTGATTGCTACTGCTGCTTAGACTTCTGTTTTTGTGGAACTATGGTGCAGGCTTTTCTAGATCTTGGAGAGTTGTTAATTTCAACAGACTCCGGAGCTGCTTTGGAAGCATTTAAAACCGCAAGAAACAAAATACTTTTTCTTCTTTGCTAACAGACCACTATGGAATTAAACTTGTTGCATGCTTTGCATCCTCGATCATCAGTTTTCATTTCTTTGCTTTACTTCTCACTAGCATTCTTTGTTATTTTAGCAAGCACTTAAACCTTTTGAATAATGTTATTGTTATAGGCAAGCAACCTCTTGAAAAATTCAAATGAAGAAGTATCGGTTGAGCTTCTCAACAATATCGGCGTTCTTCATTTCGAAAAAGGAGAGTTCGAGGTATGCTTCTTCTCCAACCGTTCGGTTTTTTAGAGTTCATCATTCAATAATGTGACTAATGGTTCCCCTTCAAATATCTTCTTCCTTGTGTTTTTGAATTCAGCTTGCCCTACTAACACAAACACCCCTATCAATATGTGCAGGTTCTATGATGATTTTTTGGTGAAGCGATCAACATTGATGAAGCGAGCAACAAGAGTTCGATTGGCATTTCCCATTTATATTTGTTAATGCAAGACAATGCTATAATGACCTTTTGGTTATTTGTAAGACGTGTTTAATGGTTGGATGTACCTTTTGTAGTCAAATTTGTAGGTGAAATTTATTGAATCTATGCAATGAATTAGTTGTGTTCAATCTATGTTATCGTGATGAATTAGTTGTTTTTGCAGTTTATTAGTTTGCACCAAACTACAGGGATGATAATGTCAAATTTGAAAAGTTGGAGGGTAATACATGTAAATTCTGGAAATGAGAGTCTTTTTGTTTGTCAACAGCAAAAAGCGTGGAGCTTTTCTAATTGCCACATTTGAAAGTGTGGAGTTTTTATGAATGTCCACATTTTAAAGTGTGGGAGTTTTATGTTTGTTCACAATGGAGTATTTATCCACGCCTTTTAGTGTGAAGATTCAAGGGATGTATCCACACTTATAAAAGTGACAACTTTTGTGACGCATCAAATCTCTACACAAGCTTTAAATGTGTACTTTACAATTGTGCACACTCTTAAATGTGGAGATATCATCAATAAAACGTGTAAAAACACACCCTGTTTTGTAGTGATTCTTAGATTTCAAACAAAAATATTTAAACAAATACCAATAATAGCATAATATCCAACAATCCAAAGCTTCGAAAAAACGTACAAAACAACCAAACATGAATCTAAAATATAAAATGCATGTCTTTGGGGCTTTGCACTTTTACGCTCGCAAAAACATTCAAAGAACACTATTGCTCGAAAACAAAGATATAATATATATTAATATAACATATTTGAATGTAATAATAATAAAAAACACTATTACTTTTTTTTTCCTCTAATAGATAAAGTTGCATGTATACTCAAATTTTTAAAACTAAATAGCATATCTCTTATATAGATAAATATAAAACATACATAAAGGTGGGGCGGGGCGGTTTTTTCGGTTCGGTTTTTCTTATGAAACCAAAAACCGCCCCAAACATTTGGTTTTTATAAAATTCAAAACAACCATCATCGGTTTATCAAATGGGGCGGTTTTTTCGGTTCGGATTTTTCGGTTTTTTCGGTTTCAATTCGGTTTTTCGGTTTTTATGCTCACCCCTAGTGTATACACTCAACAACACATTTTTTTTACCTTGAAATTTATAAGGTACGTATACGGAGGTTTTAGTATTGCGATCATGTTAATAATAATAATAATAATAATACATAGGATATTTGTTAAATATATAAATTTTCTAAAAATTATGAAAATTGGGTATTAAACACTTAAATCAATAAAATTATATTAACCAATTAAAATATAAAGTTTATGTACAATTAAGTAAAAATAATAATAATAATAATAATAATAATAATAAAAACTCATAACACTCTAAGAAATAGGAGAAATGGCTACGACCTATTTTCCAATGACACAGTGTCGTCAGGAAAAAGAGCTAAACGACTAAAAACGCTTGACCGAGACTCTAATGCGTTGAATATTTAAGCCAAAAAATGCCGACGACAAGTCATCGGCATGATGTTAGTCAAATTTGACTTTCAATATGCAGCCCAAATTTTTGGCGTCATTTTTCCAACCCTATGCTTCCCAACGACATGTCGTCCGTAACCAAAAATACACAAATACTGGTCGAGATTAGTGTTAGATTGGTGCTAATCACTTTTGTTGTTTATTGGACGACATGTCGTCAGCACAATAAATCACAAAAGTGATTAACGCTTTTGTTGCTTATTGTACTAGTGTAAGGCCATCTGTATTTTTATTTTTTTCTCCAACTTCGCCAAATTTATCAAAATTTGACTAAACCAATTCAATTTAAACTTGTATTAACCAAGGACTATATATTTTTTCTTATTAAATAAAAGATAACAGATGTGTAGATAATGGTTTTCTAGAAACAAAAGACACAACGCGAATAAAAATTGACTGAAAGAAGAGTCAAAGGAGTGTGCAAGTGGTGCCGATTTTTCTTAGTCTTATATATAAATACGTTAGATATTAAACATATAAGAAGTATATAATTCATGTTTACACGTAATTTATTTTTAATATATTAATGTGTTAGAGCCTCTTTATTGTTATTTGTATAAGACTATCAAAAATCACGAAATGACCTGGTGACTAGTATGGTCGTAACTTTAACGTTTGACTGTGTAGTTTGTTTAGTTAAGAAAAGGGTTGATACAAGCAAATGCAAATCTAGCTGCAAACATGCGGTTTTATGAGTCTTATGGTACAATTATTAATTACTTGGAACAAAGGTGAAATAATGTGCTGGAAATCCTAAGTCTGGTATAGGGTGAATGTTTGTGTAGTTTTCGATTGCGAGTGAAAGCGGGAGTGAAACTGTTTGCATCCATCCTTTATTATCCTGAAATCCAAATCCAGTAATCTGATATGTTTTGTTTAGCTCAAGCTTGATGAGCTGTTCTTTTTCACAAACATTTATATTTTCTTGGATAGCGCCCCCTTGTGAAAATTATGAAAATAATAGTTATGCTTGGTGTTTTTACAGTTTGTTGTTTTGGTCTGTGTAGTTGTTTTTTTAAACTTTTGTTGGACTATATTTTACTGCACTATCGCGGTAGAAAAATTAAAATAGAAATACGTACGTGTTTTTCAATTAGCATGCATCAGTAGACTTCTGGTTTGGATGCCTTGTTTGTTACTGTCCATTTGCGATATACTTTCGCGTGGATGCATTTGTCAAGATCCGTTGCCTTGAGACTGTTTACGCTGATAGGTTCTTACTAGACTGCAATGTCTTTCCCTGTAGATGTTGTGGTTGATATGATTTCAGAACTATCTACCATTTGTCTGTAGGGAATAAAATTAAGTGTATTAGATTGATAATGAAGCAAAAATCCTAAGTAAGTTTTATAAGCATAGCGGTTATGTAAGTAACAATTGTAAATAAACAAATGTTAGTGAATGCATGCATGTGTCTTACAGAATAAAAGGTTAGTAGAAACGATACTGGTAAAACAGAAGCATGCATATATGTGTCCTAGATTACTAACTATTAAGACTTGAGTTCTAAGTCTTAACTAGAGGTGGCAAAATGGGTAGGTCGGGCAAACACGGGTTACGGGCCAAACAGGCTATGGGCCAAACAGGTGCGGGCTAAACGGGCGCGGGCTAAACGGGCACGGCTAAACGGGCTCATGTTATACGAATCGCTTTTAAAAAGACCCAAAACGACGAAATAAATTCCTCAAACGTAACACCTAATTTATATTTAAAAGAGTTAATTGCATTTTTGGTCTTTGTGGTATGGTCAAATTGCAGGTTTGGTCCCTAAAACTTTAAAAGTGCAAGGATAGTCCTCATTTTGAAGTTTGGATTGCATTTTTGGTCCTTGAATAAAATGAAATGACTAAAATGCCCTTTGTCTTATTCAGAGAAGACAAGGGTAATTTGGTCATTTCACACCGACCAGGGACCATAAATGCAATCCAAACTTTAAAATGAGGACTATTATTGCACTTTCAAAGTTTTAGGGACCAAACCTGCAATTTGGCCATACCACAGGGACCAAAAATGCAATTAACTCTTTAAAAAATTAAATATAAGTTTTTCTTTAAAAATAATTTAATATTCGAGAAAAACAGCCCATTATGCCCATTTAACTTTTAAATGTGTTGGGTTTTACTAATCATAACAATTATAGAAAACAAGTAAACATCATCAAAGCATGCAGCGGAAGTAATAGGAATAATACTTGTAATTTAATTAACCGAATTAAAAGAAAGTCGTCCTTTTAGCAATTCAAAAAAAACACACGATATCAAGAACAAGGAACAAAAACCCAAACCCTAAATTAGGGTTTATGCAATTCGACCCAATTAAAGTCGACACCCAAGATTACCATAAACACAATTGTATTTGTCCTTCGTTCTTGTACACACGTACTAATATCGATTTGATGTGAAAAGCTAGGTTGTTGAATCACAAATAAAACCAAACACTTGTTTCTTGGAGTTGGAAAAATCGAATCCCTTGGGGAGGGATGGTACACGATCTGCCAAACCAAGAGGAGAAGAGATGAGAAAGAAATTAGGTTTCTAGGTGATCCAAGATTAGATTTATGAATACAAGGGGTTTGTATTTATAGGTTTCTAATAACTTGGTGACCAAGACAAGATCCTCCCTTGGGCTTGAAGACCCACGACCGGCCATAGGACCCAATAGGGAGTTCTAGATCTTTCTTGTCCACTAATTTCATCTCTAGTCCTTGTAGTTTACATTTAACGACCGTTAGTCTAAACTCGTTAAATATTAACCATCGTTAAGTTTTATTTCGTGACAAATAATTAATAATAATAACATTTATATATATATTAATTATTTTAACATCAACTCTCATACGTAATGTGTGCAATCCCGAAGTCTCGAGTTCGAGTCCTGTCATACGCATATTAAAAATATCCATAAACCTTTCAGCTCCCACTTGGATATTAGTTAATATAGTAATGACATTGGTTTAGTCTAGCTTAACACGCCAATGCCCCCAGATCGAATCGAGTATGGTCTCCTGGAAAAACCATTTAATGATTCATCATTTTTACTTATCCTTTTACTTCTAATACTTCATTAACTGTGAATATGGATCGAGTCATTTCACAAGTTAATATTTTGTTTCTCGTTATATCTGATTGAACAAGATTACCAAATCATCTGAACGTATTCCAGATAGATATTGGGTGGGTAAGGCCTTACAAACATCTTGCCAATCCTACGAGGGGCCCAAACAGTATTATGCTTTGAAACAAATTCAAAGGAGCAAATTCTCTTGACTACAAGCAAAACTCATGAACTTTGCAACACTTCTGAAAATAACCCTTATAACCACCTTTTACGGATAGCGTTAGACTATTTCACACAAGTGAACTACATTAATAACAGTTATCTGGTATCTCAAGTCTGAGGATAAATATACATGATTTACTTAATGACAAAAATCCTTAAAGTACAATCATGTTAAGTTGGGATCTGTCCTATATTCAATTCATTGAATATCATGTGAATTTGGCATGCCCCATGCATCAATATACTTTAATTATATTCTACCAAAACTCAGATTTGTCTTAATTCAATGACATTCACACATCATTGATCGACAACGGACTTTTAGAATAACATAAGTTATTCTCGGATTAAATATGCAAATCTGAGGATATAATATTAATAAAATGAAAAATAAACATAACCAATATTTTATTTCATTTAAATAATATTTGTTCAAAACATCCCTTATCCAAATATTAAATAGATCAATGCATGATAATACTTGTTAATGAATTATGCCTCAAGTAATGACAATCGTAGTTATTGACAAGGCATTATTTCAACTAACTTTGATCTATTGGAATTTTGAGAATACTTATTTCAAGAATTCAACTAGTGAAGTTCTTGTATTTGTGCATTCAAAATATCTTGATATTGCCAGATAATATTTCATAAAGTATGTGACATCCTCAACCACCAATTTATGACAATCAAACTTTCAAACATTTTAAAGTTTAAAGTATTCTTATTCTTTATTGTATAATGCAACTATGCTCTAAGTTGAGCACAATTAGTTCACATGGCCATCAACAAGGATGAAATCCTATCATGACTAGTATTGAGTGTTATCTCAATTAAACCATCATCATTGTATACAAACGTTCATTTGCACACAATAAATACTTCTCCCACTTGTGCATAGAACAACATCATATAGTAGATAAACACCATGACATTCGTTTGTTTATGTGAGCAATATGATAGTGTCATAGATATATAAGTACTATAAGTAGATGTAGGACCACTTAATTATCAAGGAAACATTCATGACTATCCTTGAGAATATGAATGTCTACATTTTTGAACGTAATGTATTATTTCAAGAAAATCTGGAAATAATCTGAGTTACTACCAAGATAATAAATCTTGTAACTCCCACTGTCTAGCTTCTAATTTAATAACTCATAAAACATCATACATGTTTTCTAGTTGACGAAAATGTCATATAAGAATTCAATCACCAACAGAGGGTAATGAAATCTCTTAAGGAAAACATGGTGTGCAATTTTCTTAACTATTAAAGTTGCTATGAGTTATATTAGAATTTAGACAATTCTAATGTTCCTAACATACCTTTCTCAATAATGAAAAGGAATAGGATTGATCAAACATTTGTTTGAAAACAGAACTAGATCAATTTACCATAGCCTAAACCACGTTTACGGTTTAATGTTGCATTAATACAATCAAAAGAATTAACAAAATTTAATTTTTAGTATTTTCGATAATTAAGTCTTTCAAGAAAATCAAATACCCTTAGGTCAATATTCATATTAACCATAGAATTTTCCTTGAATCTAGGACTCTCATTATCATAGTTTCACCACATCAGTTGATCTGCTAGTGATGTAAGTATAGAATAGGTAATTGTCGAAGAACAATAATTGACAAACAAGTTTTTAATTCCTAGAAAATAGGGGATTTGCAATTTTGCCAAACAATTATGCAAAACGTAAGCATGTTTTATCTCATCTTATGCCTTAAGTTATAGGTCTCACTAATTAACTTAATTAAGTTGTCTAATTTAGAAACAACAAATTATTTAAGTTGAGGTCTCACACAACATAAAGATTCACCTTGCTATTGTAATCTAGTTCAAGGTCTCACATAACGTAAATTACAACTTCAAGTGTTTCATATCATTAGATGGCATAAACTTAAAATTTTAAGGGTACAATTTTGATGTGTAATCAAAACTTATGTATGAAGAAGCATGCATACATCTTCATAACATAAAAAATTTCAAAACCTTACTCATAGTTTTAAATTGCTAAGATTAAATTCTACAAAGTTTTAATCGATGCATTGAGAAACTTACAACTTTGCACTAAGATGCTTCGTACATAGAATAGTTATACTAGGTAGCTCCAAATATAACTCACAAAGTGGCAGAGAAGCTGGTCAGCGTGAAGCATATTATGAATAACCCTTCTTCTTTTGAGTCGCAATTTAATGTCGAGCCCTCCTTAAACCACTCACACAGTTTGTTATAATGGGTGAGTCGTTCTAACCATTTAGTACAGTCGCATCAGTCGATTAAAAGTTCAAGATTTAATACTTAGAAAACAAATCAAATTTCGCCATTATTTAGTCCATTTAATTTTCTATTCTCAAAAAACCCTTTTTGCTTACTAACGTATCATACAATATAAACAAAAAAACACTATAATAAAATTAAAAGGAACTCAAATAATATACATATAACTTAACAATTAACATATGTAAAAACAATTAGCCACTTGCATAATTATTTCGATAAAACCTAATAAACAATTCTAGGTATAAAAACCATGCATATATTAACTAGGGTTTTCATCTACCAATACAAGTGAGCCACATACATCGACAAGTCGATTGCGTAAGCCAAAGTTAATGATATACCATATTGCACATAACGAATTTTTATTAGATATATTGATGTCTTTCCCAATTTTATATATTGAGGTCTTCCCCAATTACTTAACAATTAATCAAAACAATAATCCATGGCAAAACAAGCATGTTCCACCATGGATTCCTCATAACACTTATAATCTCAAGATACGCATATAGATGGCACATAACAATTATTCATTGAAACCACATAAAATATACATGCAATCCTAGGGTTTCTACAAGTTTTACAAAAATAAAAACCTAATTAAAAAATCAAAGGTTAATCAACCCATATATAAAATAATTAGGGTTTCAATTTTCAAAACCCTAGAAACCAATAAAAGCATGTAATAATCATAAAGATTCAATTTTTATGTGTTTCGGTAATTAATTACAACATATTAACAGCTCGTGATGCCACTGTTGGGTTTTACTAATCATAACAATTATAGAAAACAAGTAAAAATCATCAAAGCATGCATCGGAATTAATAGGAATAATACTTGTAATTTAATTAACCGAATTAAAAGAAAGTACGTACCTTTTTGTAATTCAAGAAACACACGATATTAAGAACAAGGAACAAAAACCCAAACCCTAAATTAGGGTTTATGAAATTAGACCCAATTAAAGTCGACACCCAAGATTACCATAAACACAATTGTATTTGTCCTACGTTCTTGTACACACGTACTAATATCGATTTGATGTGAAAAGCTAGGTTCTTGAATCACAAATAAAACCAAACACTTGTTTCTTGGAGTTGGAAAAATCGAATCCCTTGGGGAGGGATGGTACACGATCGGCCAAACCAAGAGGAGAGGAGAGGAGAAAGAAATTAGGTTTCTAGGTGATCCAAGATTAGATTTATGAATACAAGGGGTTTGTATTTATAGGTTTCTAATAACTTGGTGACCAAGACAAGATCCTCCATTGGGCTTGAAGACCCACGACCGGCCATAGGACCCAATAGGGAGTTCTAGATCTTTCTTGTCCACTAATTTCATCTCTAGTCCTTGTAGTTTACATTTAACGACCGTTAGTCTAAACTCGTTAAATATTAACTATCGTTAAGTTTTATTTCGTGACAAATAATTAATAATAATAAAATTTATATATATTAATTATTTTAACATCAACTCTCATAGGTAATGTGTGCAATCCCGAAGTCTTGAGTTCGAGTCCGGTCATACGCATATTAAAAATATCCATAAACCTTTCAAAATGGGCATTATATGTCCATTTCAAAATAAAGAGGAGCCCAAATGTGTCAAAATCTTTTAAAAATTTATCCATTTAATTTTTTTTTTTTTTTGATTTTGAGCAAAAATTACCAACTCTAGTCTTAACAATTCAAGTCATCAAGTGTCTTACTCTTTACTGAAATACATTAGTATATATTACATTCTGTGGGCTTAAGATGAACGGTGCGAGTTAGCATTATTTTTTTTTTGGACTGTTTGGGCGGAGCCCATTAGGGTATATCTGTGATCATACCCAACCCGTGCTATTCATTATTACTCACATCTTCTCTTTACGTTTGAGATCCGACCGGGTGTAGGTGTGTTAGAAAATCCGGCGATCCTCTGCTCCGACAAAAATGGGTTTCCTTGGTAGTACACACGCGATTGTGAGGGGAGGTATTTTTTTATTATGTTTGTGGATGTGCGTTTGCCATATGTTACCAGCTACAGTGTCACCATTCTTTTTGTCCACATGGTTTTTCCTGCTGGGTATATATTATCTCATTATTTGTGATCCAAAATACGTTCAACAACATAGTTTTATCTTTATTGATCAAGATTGCAGTAGTTGGAGATTAAACGGGTGTAGATAAATAAAAACATTGTGGTATCATGTCTTTGTTCTAGAATATAGTTTTGGTGTTTTATCCAAGGGGCATTTTGTAGACAGGTAGGAAGGGTTTACTACTTTACTTACATTGTTATCTTCAGATGTAATCTTGATTCATTAATTATTATTTTTTACTCTTTATATTAGGAACTTTGGTTGCTATAAGACTTCACTTGCTCATGCTTTGCAGCTGTGTGTTTGGGAAGATGTATTCTGTCTGTTGCACATATGCAGTTCTGCAGGTGTTTGGTATAATAATTATCATACTTATAATTTGCTTATTGCGCTTTCAATCAGTGTTTGGTGATATTGGTTGTCATGGGTACGAACGGCTTTGAAAAAGATGAGATTATCCGCATCTTGGCGGGGCAACCCATGATGGTTATAGCCATGGTGGATGCATCCTTTTTCTTCGATTGTTAGCCTATCCGAGCCTTATGTCCAATGATTTTGACACTTCTTGCAGCGCTATTTGACCTGATTTTGACAATACAGTTGTGAATTGTTTGATGTTTAAAATATTACTTTTGTATCTGTTTGAGGTTACAACTACTGCAAATGTACCTATTGTTTTCGGACTGTGGTTGCAACTATGTTGTGTTTTCCAAAGTGTCAGGATAGTCGTATTTTGGCGAGGCATTTATACAAATGCATCCATGCCTATTCTCCTGGCTATATCTGATGTATCTTGGCAGGGCATTTATACAAATGCAACCATACTGTTCAATAGCTTAGTTGGGACTAACATTCGCAAACCAAAACTGAGAATGACCGTACCTTGGCAGGGCATTTATACTAACGTAGCCACGGCGGTTTCTACGGCTTTGTTCCGGTAATGTTGTGCCAATGAGGTATGAGCATAATATATATTATGTTTACTATTTTACTTTGCGTTTCTCTGTTCATCAACACACAATACAATGTGGCAACCTTGCTTTATAATTTTTTTGAAAGTGGCTAAAGGTACTTGCTACAGAAGTTGGGAGGGAGAAATCCCGCTAATTGTTATGTATTTAATTTTTTTGAGAGTGGCTAAAGGTACTTGCTACAGAAGTTTGGAATGAAAAATCCCGCTAATTGTTATGTACTAGGTTTTGTGCCCGTGCTTCGCAACGGGTTGTTTGGATATGTACTTATTTAGACCATGGGATGTATATTTGTTGCTGCACATACCGTTGTTCAAAAGAGTAGTTACTTACATACTTCTGTTTACACCGCTACTGTACATATTATTTTACAAACCTGTTGCCTACAGTATAAGGCGAACATTTTGCGGTTTACTGTACATATCATTATTTAACAAACCTGTTGCCTACACTATAAGGCGAACATTTTGCGGTTTACAGGTGTTATGTTGTACAAAAACACTTACAGGTTATGGGTTAATCTTTTTGGTCTGGTACTTGTTGCTGGAGTTGTTGTGGCTGTTTTTCGATTGGATCTGGGTTAGGTTCTGCTGGAGTTGATGCTTTCATTGTTGGTGCTGTCTGTGCTTCTGTGAAGGTGGGATCTATACTGCTTGTTGATGTTCCTGTTTAACAACAAAAGCTACGTAAATGAGTGATGTTCGTGTTAACTGTTATGTTTTGGAATGTGAAAAACATTTATACAACAATAGATGAGTAACAATGTTTTTTTTCAAAAGAGTAATGTATAGTTATGTTAGTTGTCTGCATGATATCTTGGTTAGTGAAGATATATGTTTATGTTGAGTCAAATGTGTTTGCGTACCTTTTTGTTTCTTTATATTGTCTTCGCTTTTATTTTGTTACTTCTTGTTGGTTTCGTCTGTTTTGTGTTGGTCTTCTTCCGGAGTTGGCGGTGGTGTCCCTATGTTTTATGATTGGTCAGAATATGATTATAGGAATTCTTTATTAAACATAATTTTCGTTATAGTATTGTGGTAAATACTGTTACCTTGAGCTTCTTTATTAGGGCTGGCTGTTGTTTCTCCCCTTTTTTTGTTCTGTAGACGACATCCAATATAAAATCCTTTTTATTGCTTGTTGTGTTGAAGTGAAATTGGAGCACATGTCGCTGCCCTACAGTTTCTAAAATCTGTGCTGGAAATTCATTTTGGTTCTTGGGGGTTTGTTTTTCAACCAGTTGTTCACATGTATACCCAGTGATGTCATCTGCTGTTGGTGTGAAAAAAGAAACCGCTGCTGTTGCAGATGGGTCTGCAATTAATCCTTTAAAATTATACCTGAATTTGTGTAAAAGACCGATTATGTTTCATGTATATTTGTGGTTTAAGTGCTTTTAGAGGCTGCGATTTCGAATGCTTACCTGTAACATGGTTTGGGCTGCTCCCCATGATCCATACATCTGTAGATGTTGTTTTCTTGTGTTACCTTCCAGTTACATTGGTTGCATGATATGTAATACCAGCCTCTGGTTGTGTCGAAGCTGGTTATTGTTGCATCGCTAGTAAATCGTACTCCCTTTTATTGTTCAAATATGTAGTTAGTCATAAAATATGTGGTTATGTAGAAACTAATATGTGTGTGTGTCACCACTGTTGAATCGGGTGTTTATATTATGAAAATATTACCCTGTAGCTGTCGGCAGTCTGTTTGAGTAGTGTTTTCAATGGGAATCTATTTCGGGTCATTTCTTGTGCCGGATCTTGAAATGGTGTTTTCAGGATTTTGAGCGGTGGATTCATCTCGTATCTGGATCTGTACCTGGTCGATGAAAACAAATATTTTTTTCAGATATGTAGGACAGTTGTAGCTATTTAAGTGTTGGAGGCGAAGGAACTTACTCGGTTCTTGAAAGCTCAACCTCTGGTATATTCGGGTTTAGGTAAAAGTATGTTGCAGGAGTTGCTACTAATTGGTAGTCTACAGCAGTAGGTGTAAACATCATAATAATTTGTTGTTAGTGATATTTGAGGTTTATATTAACGTACCACTTCTGTATTTTGTAACGCTGCATGAGCTAACGGCGATTAGCACTGGTTGTTGCATTGTTTCAAGTTTGGCCTCTCCAAATTTTCTTGCCATTTGATCCCACATTGTGAATTCGACAATATTCCCACTGTAAGGATCATTAAATGATTATTGTTGCAACAATAGTGTGGTTGTATTTCTGTTTAAAAAAAATGAAGGTGCATAGGAGTACTTACTTCAGGTTTTCTATATCAACTTTCCTCCATACTGTTACGCTTTTATTGGGATCGCCTTTTGATTTAAGCTCCCCAACGGACCGGAGGCATCCAATATAATCTGTGGGTATGTATAATATATCATATATCACGAATAAATAAAAAGAGGAGGATCAGAACAGCGTCCATGATAGAAACTGATTTTAAAAATGGATAAAAAAAATTTAACAAATTTAAGCATGAGGATTCATTTTTTTTAGAAAATTCCTAATCCCAAAACAACGTGTGGTTAATTCTCAAACGAAAACCTTAAAGAAAATCTTATATCATCAAAGGAATTCAAGTGTAAACATCCGTAATCTGAAAAGAATTTATGGTTATTTCTAAATCGTTAATCAACCGCAACCAAGAAAGACATGTCAGTAAACAAATCCAAAACTTGTGACCAAATCTGAATTAACAATTTCAATAAGAATTTCCAGCTCAAATAACGCATATCATTAGAGGAATCCAATTATAAAAATCCGTTATCCCAAAATAACTTATGGTTAATCTTAAAGTAACAATTTTTAAATAAACCACAGGTCATGAAAAGGTTGTAGGTCTAAACGTTTGTAATCCGTAAACAACTTATAATTATACGTAAAGCAATGACGTTAATAAAGAGAAACACGCGTATGAAAAAAGAATGTATATATTATGAGATTTTGTTTGTATTTATGTAAATAACGGCAGTTGGTTTGAGTTTACCTGTGAGAATCGGGTACTGTATTCTTGATGTTTCATCTTCTTCTTGTACTCGAGATTCTAATTGGTTGTATGTCATGAATCTGAAGTAGTGTTGTGGGAATTCTGCTGCTGATATTTCGTCAAAAGTTGTGAGCTTACCAAATCTGAGACTTGTGTTGATGTTTATTGTCTGTTGCCAAGGGTTTGCGGGCTCACAGTTGAAGTGGGTGAATTTGTAAGCATGACCGAGTTTTAGCTTTTGGTTAAAATGATCTTTGTCTTTGAGGCTCATGTGGGCTTGTATGGCATCACCCTGTTTGCATTCATGAGTTAGCATACAAATATTGGTAGGTTAGCTTGTTTTTATTCGATATATAAATTATGGCGTACCTGTCGATCTATGAGGATACATCAGAATTCTTTTGGTCAGGTCTTTGCGGATCTTGGATCAATCATGATGAAACATGTATAATGAAACAATATGAGTATGCATAAGAATCTGTATGCAGGGACTCGTTTAACAAACAGAGAGGGTGGGTTTGTTTACAGAAAAAACACACTTTATTTATTATTATTCCACACTTAAAACATTTACATTCGGTACATATATATAGTATACTAATCGGTATATGTGAACCGATGTGACTAATCAAAGGTTCATGCATCAAACGACATAACCTTCCTACTTTACAGGAAATAAACTAACTTTACAGTTATCAAGTTTCTAATCTACACTATGGGTCCTTCTACTTTCAAGGACTTATGATTCTTGATTATTTCAAGTCCAACATTCACTCCCCTAATCAAGACATCATAATCTTCACTCTGTTCTTGTCCATCTTCGATTTGATCTCATTCCTTCTTTACTTCATTCTCTTTTGAAATTCTAATCGCCTTTGCTTGTTCTTTCTTTCATGTGTTGCCTTTCTTTGTTCCATGATAATCTTCTTGGTCATCGTCCTTGTACATATCTTTTCCGGTGCTTCTAAGTTCTTTCTCTATTTCAACACTTGTCTTTGCATCAGCCTGTGGTCTCTCAATGTCTGCAGCAACTCTGCCATTCCTATGTACTCCTTTTCACCGTGTCTTCTTCTTGCCATCTGCATAAGACATCTTTCTTTTGGAACTTCTCGTCTTGCAACACCCTTCTTTCTTTTCGCCCAAAAAACGTAGCGTGTCCATGATCATCTTCATGCTTTGTTATCGGGTCTTCTTCTTCTTCAAAGCGATATCTTCCTTGGACTGCAAATGATCGATCCATTGTAACCATGTAGCTCTGATACCACTTTTGGTCAGGTCTTTGCGGATCTTGGATCAATCATGATGAAACATGTATAATGAAACAATATGAATATGCATAAGAATCTATATGCAGGGACTCGTTTAACAAACAGAGAGGGTGGGTTTGTTTACAGAAAAAAACACACTTTATTTATTATTATTCCACACTTAAAACATTTACATTCGGTACATATATATAGTATACTAATCGGTACATGTGAACCGATGTGACTTATCAAATGTTCATGCATCAAACGACACAACCTTCCTACTTTACAGGAAATAAACTAACTTTACAGTTATCAAGTTTCTAATCTACACTATTGGTCCTTCTACTTTCAAGGACTTATGATTCTTGATTATTTCAAGTCCAACAAATTCGACGTCAACTTTTTTAGTAATGTTTTTTGAAACCCATTTTCTGTAGACTCTTGCCTCCAGTGTTTTGTTGCGTGAAGCTGGTGTCAGGTGTGCAATCATAGCTGCTTCCATTGCACTGGTAAGGGTGAGGTTACAACGATTAACGCCAAACGAAACCTGCAGAAGTAATATTCATAACAGGACAAAATGTTTGAGTGAACCCTGATGCGTGATGAAAGATTTGCCATTGTCACGTGCGCACATTAATTAGCTGTTGTGTGTAACTACTGTTGGCACGTGATACTGGGAAAACACTATTGCGACATACATGATGACATATATGACACCTGTTGAAAATTTGATACAAAAGACCAGATTTGAAATGAAATGATGAGATGATGCATGCATATACACGTAAATGTACAGTATATATTATTACATATGATATACAGGCTATGGTCAGTTAATGTGAATGTGCAAAACATATGATTGTAAAAGAGAGAAAGTTCAAAAGTGTTTTTCAAAAATGGTGTGTGCAAGAAATAAGTTATAAAGAGGGGTGGGTATAGTGGAATCTTGTCAAAAAATCCTTGTACACAATATTTTTGGTTGTGTTCTGTGGCTGATATTCCTGTTGTTCGATGAGGATTTTTAGACCGTGGGGAGATGTAGCCCTGTAGAGTGCCACGTATAATTGGCCATGACCAAAGATTGGTTGCGGGAGATAGAAGCCAATTTTGTTTAGAGACTGGCCCTGGCTTTTGTTGATGGTCATAGCGTAACAGAGTTTGATGGGAAATTGTTTTCTTTTAAAGATGAATGGAAGATTGGGATCTCTGTGTATTAGGGGAATCCTATGGATAAAAACATTTTCTCCCATTCTTGTTCCCGTGATGATCTGGACCTGAATTAATTTGGAGAGAAGCTGCTTCACTATCATTCTTGTTCCATTGCATAGCCCACCAACCAAATTTACATTCCTTAAGAGCATCACTGGTACCCCAACTTTTAGTTCAAGGTGATGTGGTGGAAATCCTGGGAGATTGATTGTGTTCAAATGCTGTGTTGGGTACAACCTCTCTGTTTCGCTGCCATCGTTTCCAGCTGGAGTTGCTTCATCATTGCTTGCGTAAATTGTACTTTCGCTTTCAACCATTGCTAAAACCTTTGAATTAATCATGTCTGCATTTTCAGTTTTTGGACAAACAATGGTTTTTTGCTGAACTGTTGTTGCTGAGGGTGTTTGCAAAGTTGGTTTATCATATATGAAATCTATTAGGTTGGATAGACCGTGTTCGACGTTCTGAATGCAATATGTTGGTGGAATATTGATCCATGACACATCTTGTCCTTCCTGTTCATTTGGTTGTCCTACTTTGCCGTCGCCAAGATCAAGAAGCCAGCTGACAAATGAGGTGGCCAGGTTTATCTCGTCTTGGTTTAAATCTAACCTTAGTAACCTCATGTTTGTATTCAGATAAAGGAGCTTAAAATGTGGCATAAATGTGAATCCGCAATTGACAAAGCCATTATCTCAACTTTTGGTGCACCTTTCTTTACCAGAAGTGTTTGGCGAAAGTCTCCACCTAGAAGAATCGATTTCCCTCCAAACAATAAATCTGGCGCATCAAGTATGTCTTTGAGACTCCTGTCTATTGCTTCAAAGCACCGTTTGTTGTTGTTCATAGGAGCCTCGTCCCAGATGATAAGGTCTGTGTCGGCCACCTATTTGCCAATATGAGTGTTTTTTTTAATTCTGCAAAGCGACTCATCTGTCAATTCAAGTGGGAGCTTGAATCAGGTGAAGCGTTCGCCCGATGGAAAAAGCAAAGATGCAATTTCGGAAGATGCGACCGCTAACACTATCTTGCCTTCCGAACGCAAGGTGCTAATAATTGTTTTCCAAAGGAATGTTTTTCCGGTCCCTCCATGACCATAAACGAAAATCAATTCTTGCTTTTTTGTTGCAGAAGCGTCGATAACCATGTCGTATATCTGTCTTTGTTCGGTGTTCAATTTTGGAACGGAGTCATTTGTTTCTTCTAGCAGTTCCTCTCGATTGTAGTTCTTCTCTTCCATAAGTAGCCTGTTGTTTAGATCATTGATACGCTTTACGCAGCACGTTCGGGGTCAAAGGAACTTCCTTTTCGTCGAGCAAGTTTTATAACACCATAGGCAGTGAACCTAATCGTTGTAGTGTAGTATTAGGGTAAGCTACGGGTATTGATATCATTCTCTAGGGGAATAGGAATGCTAGTGAGAAATTACTACGCTAAGGTTGGGGTTGAGGAAGATTAATTTTTATCTTTTTTTATGTTTTTTTAGAAAATGGAAATTACGAATCTCGGGGTATTGGATTTGGGGGTTGGTATTTGTACCGATTACTCTACTATTATCTAATCTAATTAACTAAGCTAGGGGTAGTCTATGTCTATTGTTGTGTGCTCGTATGATGATTAAAAATGTATTTACTTAGGTTTTATTACTCCCTAGTTATCTCCTATTGATGGTTGAATTGTCACGTCCTTATTCTTAACGCGTTGTGTTTCTAAGGTCGTAGGGTATGCGTTTATCCCTAACTCTTTGAAGCTACCAAAGGTTAATGACTACGAAATCTCTAGGATTCATAAACTTAACACTAAGGTATTCTTTGGATGTTTAGCCTACGATTCCACTAGTGACTATAAGCTAAGGTTCAACAAAGATTAATCAAGCATTAATAACACAACGGATGACCTATCACAATACTAGGTCAATAACAATTAAGATAAGAGACAACCAATCAATATTCAATAACTAGGTTTCATATTACATAAGCAAACGCACAAGTAAATTAGCCGGACATGGAGAACATGCAAGCATACACACAATCAATTGAAGACATAATTGAATTAATTAAGTAAAACACTTATCTTGATTTAAAATAGGGTATGGAACCCTAAAATACTGTACAAGACAACCTTGGTTCGGTTTAGGTTTTTACTCCACAAAACTACCTCTTTTAAAACTGAAAAATTCGGATTCTATATATAGTGTTACAAACTGCGACGGCGTCACTCTTTAATTGCGACGCCGTCGGGTCGCCGTCATTAGGGTTTCGTCTTGGCCATGTTATCATTGTGACGGCGTCACCTTATGCCCGTGACGCCGTCGCCTTTAGTCTCTGACGCCTTTTGGATCAAATCTAGGTACATGCCCGAGCGACGCGGCCTACTCTTTAAAACGATGCCGTCAGGTTGTAAATAAGCAAATTGGCTACTGTGTCGTCACAAAACGTGTCGCGACGGCGTTACAAATAAGACCTGACGTCGTCCCCTTCAGTTTCAGCAGCCTGAATGTTTCGATTCTTGACTTTGGCCATTTTCTTCGTATATTCGCGCCTTTTCGTCCGAATAAGTGTCATTCCAGCAATTTGCCTTTAAGAGACCTAAAAAGTGAAAAGGAACGAAATTAAGTAATAACGGATACAAAAATGATCAATTAAGGGCTTAAATGACCCCTCAAAAGTGTACCTTTTAAATCTTTATCAAATATCCCTACACTTGGTATTTGCTTGTCCTCAAGCAAATGTGCTTTTAGCCAATTAATTTATAAGTTAGGGGTCATGAAGCATTGGTTTAGAACAATTCACAAGACATATAAGCCCCTCAAAAGTCATAACAAGCACGGAAATTACATACTAGCACCTCACAAGGGGTGTTTGGATACTCACATCTCTCGGGTGTATATGAAATATATCAAATTGGAAATGGAAGATAAACACTCATTAACCGGTCCTAGTACATAGATTACCATAGGCTTGAGACTAGATCAAACCTCCATCACTTTGGCGTAAGAACCTAGGAAAGAACTATCCAAGAGGTCTTTTAAAGGGTTGTAAAGTTAGGCTTACGGTAGGGAAACAAAGGGTTTGGTGGGATAGGCGATTTAGTGGTGGCAAGTCAAAAATCTTTATGTTACAAGCATGAGAAGAATGACGTTGCTAAGACAAGACTCGACACTCTAAACTCTAGATAACTGAAATAAACATACATAAATTTAAAGATAGATGTAGGATGGTAGCCATTTTTTTTTTCACACTCTATTTTTTTTTATCTTTTTATTTTCTATATTTTTTCGATTTTTTTTTCAATACACTTTTACTCTACCATCCTCTACGATAACATCAAAATAATAGGGATTTATAGGCACATCCCTACACTTGAGTTTTTATTACTCTAACACTAATTTGACCCGAATTGAAAAGATTAAAACACTTAGAGTACATTATTACGCAAATAAAAGGAATTTGAATTTAACGTTCCTTTCCCGTCATTTCATAAAATTTAACTTTTCCCATGAGTCCTAATCGTCCCAAAACTGTGTACAAAGGATATGACTCGACTTAGCAACTTATGCAAGCAACTAGATAATTGAACTAATGGTTTGGTATGATAACAATAATGCGCTAAAAGTGAGTGCATACAAGGTAGGCTAAGGCGATTTGGGTGTACAGTTGGGGGTGGAGTGTAAACAATGCTCTTCATTGATATTCCGGAAAACCAAAACATCACGAGAACCACGAAAAGGATAGGCTCAGAGGGGTTAACTAGGGGTATCGTGTACTAAAGATGAGTACAACGCAAGGGTGTGGGGGAATTACTCAACCGATGTGGATGAAGTAATTGTATTACGGGTATCAAACAATGGTTATCCTAATGCCTCTTATCATCTAGTTATTCCAAACTACACAAGTGTAGTCTTACTAGCGATCTCGGAATGCATCACAAAACAAGTTCTAGAATCTATTATACTACCGGTCCACACTCTAAGCATTAAAGATTAATGCTTTAATTCCTACTAATCTAAGGTCGATCCTCACATTTTGGGTGGAATTTAGGTGGTAAAGGGTTTTTTGTGCTAGTCATGTAACTTCCTATTAATGAGACGCTTTATTAAGACTAATGGCCCACTCCTACATGTCATGAAAAATTTTAAATTTGATGCCAAAATTACCCTAACCGATATCTCTCATGGTTCATTACACAAATGAATTTGGACAAAGCAAATAGTCAAGGATAAACATAGTTTCAAAGTTCCTGTTTTATTTTGCCTCCCTACACTTAAACTGAACATTGTCCCCAATGTTCCCCGAAAGTATCAAAGTTATGATAATAGAAGGTAATTAAAAATGAAAGAAACTAATACTCTCCTAATTAGCTCGGTAGAATCCATGTGTGAAGTAGTGGTTACATCTTTCTTCAAGAAGAATGTTATGCTTGAAAAGCTCCATCCAATCTTTTGTACCTTCTTCTTGACAAATTAAACCTACACACTTGAAGAAAACAAACGAAACCTTCATGTAAAATCGGCGGTAACAATATATATACAAGACTCTATTAACTAGGATATAATGCTTGTGGAATGGATGTCTACAGATTTTCTGGAAAATTAAGACCTGAAAAATTCCAAAAATTTATAAGTAGCTCAGAAAATGAGAAAAAATTAATAAGCTGTTTCTGCTCCTCCTAACGCCCTCAGGTTGCGATCCTGACGCGTCAGTTATCCGACGAAACTGGTCGTGATTTTCTGGAAAAAAAAAATTCTGGAAAATTTATATCTTTAGAATCTGGAAAAATTCCTGCAAAAACATCCATTATGACTCGATACAAGCATTTGACTCGAACAAACACACATGTATATCTTTTAATTAATTGAAATTCTCATGTTCACATTTCTTTTGAAAATGTGTGTAATCCTCCCTACACTTATCCCTTATGTAAAATACCTTTATATGTAATTAAGACGAGGTTAAAGACAAAATAAAGCATTTTTACAAATTTAAACATGAGAATAAACAATCATTAAAGAGATATACGACACACTAACAAGCAAACAATCGCAGATCTAAGCCTCTATGTATATTAAAAGGCATGATAAGTGTTGTCGTTTTCATGTGCCCTGTACATTGGGCTAATAGAATATGTTTATATTGCCTTTGTCCAAGCCGTGTTTGTTAGCAACTGCAGTTGACGGTGGAATGACAACGATTGTTTGTCCTATATTACATTTTTTGGGCTTAAAATGAACAGTTCAAGGTAGAATTTTTTTTCGGACCCTTTGGGCAGAGCCCATTAGGGTATATCTGTGATGATACCCGACCCGTGCTATTCATTATCACACACATATTCTCTTTACGTTTGAGATCCAACCGGGTATAGCTATGTAAAAAATACAGCGATCCTCTACTCCGACAAAAATGGGTTTTCTTGGTAGTACCGTAGTACACAGGCGATTCTAAGCGGAGGTGATTTTTTATTACGTTTGTGGATGTGCGTTTGCCATATGTTACCAGCTACAGTGTCACCTTTCTTTCAGTCCACATGGTTGTTCCTGCTGGGTATATGTTATCTTAGAGTTAGGTGCATAAATTATTTGTAATCAAAAATACCTTCAACAATATAGTTTGATCTTTATTGATCAAGAATTGCAGTAATTGGAGATTAGACGGGTGTAGATAAATAAAAACTTTGTGGTATCATGTCTTTGTTCTAAAATATAGTTTTGGTGTTTTATCCGAGGGGCATTTTGTAGACAGATAGGAAGGGTTTACTACTTTACTTACATTGTTATCTTCAGATGTAATCATGATTCATTAATTATTATTTTTTACTCTTTATATTAGGAACTTTGGTTGCTATAAGACTTCGCTTTGCTCATGCTTTGCAGCTGTATGTTTGGGAAGATGTATTATGTCTGCTGCACATATGCAGTTCTGCAAGTGTTTGGTATAATAATTATCATACTTATAATTTGCTTATTGCGCTTTCAATCAATGTTTGGTGATATTGGTTGTCATGGGTACGAACGACTTTGAAGAAGATGAGATTATCTGCATCTTGGCGGGGCAACCCATGATGGTTGCAACCATGGCGGATGCATCCTTTTTCTTTGATTGTTAGCCTATCCGAGCCTGATGTCCAATGATTTTGACACTTCTTACAGCGCTATTTGACCTCATTTTGACACTACAGATGTGAATTGTTTGTTATTTAACATATTACTTTGGTATCTGCTTGAGGTTACTGTTAATACAAATAAGCCGTAAAAACGTTTATTTATATTTTACGATCGTTTAATATTTTGTTGATAACAAACGTAAAATCATTTTAACGAAACAAATAAAATACGTAAATGGTTTGAGCCAAATAATAGTGTTTTCATATAAAACACTAAACAAATAATAGTGTTTTCATGTTATAGTAATACATATGTATAACAACTAGTGTTTACATAATGGGTATATATATACATACTTAGTATGTATTGTAATGGGTAATGTAATGGGTAAGAATCTAAGTACTTGACCCATTAACTTGATACATTGAATGTAGTTGGGTAAAACCCAAAGTCCATAACCCATACCCATGGAGCATGATCCATAACCCATGACCCATTGCATGACATCATGCATGAAGTCATAATGGGTATTATCCATGACCCATGGAACTAACCCATGACCCATTGACTAGATGCATTGCATCTTCTAGATACATTGTATCTATTTGGATACCCATTGTCCAAAGTCTATGACCCATGACCCATGATCCATGACCCATAACCTATTTAGGAGGAGCGTCCTACGGATCCACAGGTTTACACTGGATGGATCCCTCATGCAAGGGATCCGTGGGATCCGGGGAACAGTAGTGAAATTTTGTCTATAAATAGTGAGCCATTTCTTTGTTGTAAGACACCCCTTTCACACACATTCTCTCTTAGTATTGTAAACTCACTAACCTCAGATCCAAAGGATCTTTCTATGTTGTTTTGTGTTTGTGTGATTCTCTAGGTTCCTCTTAAAGGTGAGATCACCACCTCTTGAAGTCGAGCAAGCTCAAGTCCATGAGTTGCCAAGCTTCGTCATCATCAAGACTACTGAAATTCTCTTGTTGATAATTCTTTCTTCTTCCATAGAAGTGTAGTGTTGATGGCACTAGTGAAAGGTGCCCAAGGTCCGAGTCGAATGCACTAATGAATGGTGCCGAAGGTTCGTGTAGAAGGCATTAGTGAAAGGTGCCGAAGGTTCATGTCAAAGGCATTAGTAAAAAGTGCCGAAGGGTTGTGTCAAAGGCATTAGTGAAAGGTGCCAAGGGTGTACATTGGATATGGTGCATCGATGTACAAGATAGATTAGTTTGGGTCAAAGGATATTGATATCCTTGGTGATGTTGTAATAAGGAGTGGAGCTCCTTTGTGATAGGTGTTGTGTAGTGTTGGGTAGTAGTTCCTCCTTTGTAATGGAACTCGGTATCTATCCTTGTACCGGATAAAGTGTAGGCGACGTTGTGATAGGTTTGGTTCTACCTCGTGGAAGAACCCGGTGTCTAGCCTTGTACCGGATAAAGAGTAGGCAACGTTGTGAAGGCTTCTCCGCCACAAGGAGTTAGTGTTGTGTAGTGATTACGAACTCTCGAGTAGGTGACTCGGGGAGTGGAGTAGGGCAAGGAAGGTGTCCTTGTAGCCGAACCACTATAAATACTCGCGTTGTGGTTTTGTGCTTCTTACTCTTTATCTTTGCTTTACTTATTTATATGCTTATCTATAAACATCCAACACAGACATTTAAATAGATTGACATAAGTCGATCTAAATAGTTTAAAACGAAGTTTTAATCGGTAAAACTATTCAACCCCCCCCCCCCCTCTAGTTTTTCCACAATTGGTACCAGAGCTTCGTTACCAAGTTTTTTAAGAGTATATTGTACTTTTAAAACTTGATACGATCCGTGTATGATTGAAAACTACAAAGAGCGAAATTTCCTAAAAACAAAAGGTCACGTTTTAAAAATCATCATATGTTATAATGTTGGATAATGATGATCCTTCTAATATTTTCCTTGTTAAGAATTCTTCATACAATGATTTGGGCATTCTAGAAGATCATGAAGAATTTCGCATCGATACTTCTTTCTTAAAAAGAATATATATAGCAAAGGTATGCTCTTTATTTACTTACTAATTAATAAATTATTATTGTATAATTTCTAGCTTAATTTAAAATATCATTTTGTTTAAACATGTAAAGATTAGTAGACTCAATATGGTTACTTAAGAACCACTAAAGTTGTTATCTATATTGAACTTATCATCAAGAACGGTATTCTTCGTTGATCTCTATAGACAAAACTACAAACTAGTGATAATGATATCTTGGCCATTCGAGAGCCTTGGTCATCATTTCTCACATAAAATTGTTGACATTTCATACATTTTGCTAACTTCCTCATGAAGAATAAGAAGTAGGGGTGGAGGGGTAAAGAGTGAAGAGTAGAGGCGATGGAGAAGGATTTTGAATGGGAGGAAGGTAAGGTCATAGACCTTAATTTGTGAACAATGGTCTGTAAAACAATTTAAACAATATTTCTGTAGTTTAGGACGTAGCTCTAAGTAGATGGATTGACATAAACTAAAACATTCTAACCTAAGAACCGGATAAATGAGAATTTTACGACGACTTGATCACAATCAAGAAGTCGGTCCCGCTCATTTTGCTTACCTTCTAGTCGCCTTTACTTACTATGCGTAATATTGTTGCTTGCATATTTGATTATTGAATGTAGAAATGATTAGGATGTGTATTTGCTAAAGAGTGCAAATTCTACACATTTGTTGAGAAGCTACTGGTCAGCAGTAGCCGGATCCCTGAGCTATAACTAGCCGGATCCCTTAGATGAGCGAACCGTGGGATCCGGGCAAACAGACAAGGAATTCTTACACTTTCACTTCAATCCAATCTTCTAGACCTTATCACACTAGCTAAATATGATACTTTGTGATCACTTAAGTCTTCTTCAAGCTCAGTAGGACTCACACTCATTCATAGATAACTTAGGATTATTTTGAAGGCGTTTTTGATTTATCATTTCATCAAAACACACCATATCTCCGCTCCAATACTCACACATTGTTCCTTACATCTAAAAACACTTAGTTTGATATCTCTATCTATTTTAGCAAATTGATTTTAGTCATTCTTACCTCAAAATGGGCCAAAAACTAGTTTTTTTTTATTTCTTTTGAATTTTTAGGAATTTTTCAAATTTTTTCTTAAGTTACCATGTGATATCTAGGATCATTTGGCTTCATTTGTCATCTTCAAAATCAATAGTGTCATATATAAACACTAGGATGCACTCTCAAAAAGACCACTTTCTTACCAAAAACCATCATTAGGTATCCTCACTCCTTATGGTTGGACATTTAAGTCTCATACCATTTAAGACATCTTAGGGAACCCAAACACTTAAGAGTTATATGTACTAGACCCTAAAAGAACATAATCACTCCACCATTTTGTTGTTTGACAGACGGATCCCTAGTTTATAACTAGACGGATCCCTAAGAATAGGGAACCGTGGGATCCGGGTCTCCGGAACAGCTTATGATCAGTTTTCTCTTCAAATTAAAACTCTCTTTGGTAGTCTAAACACTTTTACTTGCCATTAAATAACTTCCTAGAATAGAACAAAACTATAGTTGACTTTAGTGCATGCCAAAATTCTTAGTGGTCAAGAATTTAAGTCATTAACTTAACTTCATCCTTTATAAACCAAGTGTTCTTGAGTGTGTAAACCACCACTCAAACCACAATTCAAAAATCAATAGCTGAGACATCCATTTCACCTCCCTTTCACTATGACTAAAGCTTCTAGCAAAAACTCTTCCACTAAAGGTTCATCCAAAAAGAATGCTCATATGGTTCATGAAATATCTTCTACCGAGTCATCCCCCGTAAGAAGTCCAAATGCTAGAATCCCCCCTCAACAAACTCAACCAACCAAAGCTAGAAGAACCGCTAGGATTAGCATTCGACCTTTTGAGTTGGAAAGGCCCTCATCAAGCACTAAACCTAATACACCTAGCTCTAGTAAAACACCCAAGCCTTCATTTCTAGAACCTAGACTACATTCCTTTAACGCACCTCTTTCCCATCCAAATCTCTACTCATTAGAAAACTCACCACCAAGGACCTCTCATTTACCAACCTTCTCATTAAATAGGGAACCACCTTCACCATCAAATAGTTCATCTTTGGAGACGAGGAATCACCAAAGACCCAACCATATAGAGGACTTCCCATCTCCACCACCAACTCGTACATCATCACCCTCATTTTTAGTTGAACCACACCCTACGTCACTCAACTCACCTCCACACATCCTACCATCCTTTGTGGAGCCTCCTCAACACATTCTACCTCCTCTGTTATCTACTCATGACAATAATTGCTCTAATTTTCAACTCACCCAAGGACTTGTTCAAGAAGTACGACATGAAGTGCGTTTCATGTTTAATCATCTCCTTGAACGATTCGACCAAATCGACAAGTCTACACATCCTTAGATTACATGAACATTGGTGCTTTTTAAGTTTCCATCATTTCGTAGAACTATTAGAAAATGTATTACATGTTTTTAGTCATTCTCTTAGTTTTAGAGATATGTATATCATTTCTCATGTTTTTATTGAATGAAATCACATGTTATATGCCATATGATCTTGAGTATATGTTTGATGACTTTACACATAACTCATTTTAATGCTTGACGTCACATTTTACATCTCCATTGCTGTCACAAGTATGTAGGAAGACGGATCCCTACCTTTTGCCTACACGGATCCGTCCCAGGGAGGAACCGTAGGAACCGTGCAACAGAAAGCTTTTTATTACTAACTTGAGTCTCATTTGCAGGAAATTATACATCATACACTTGTTTCCTAACCTTTGTTTTGTAGATTTTCAATATACACTTGAAGACTTTGACACCCTCAACAAGGGGGAGTTTCTTGTCAAAGTAAAACATTGCAAAAAACGTTTGCAATACTTTCACATAGGATTACATTTATACTTGACGTCCTCCTCACAAAGGAGCACTCGTCAAGGGGGAGCATGTTCGTCCAAAAGACGAAACCATTTGCAAACGATAATTGCAAAACACTCGTTTAGCTTTCCTAATTACTTGACGCCCTCAACAAAGGGAAGCACACGTCAAGGGGGAGCTAAGACGAGAATCCTCTCATCTCTTACTCTCTATTTTCATAATTTTACTTTTCACATGTTTTTCTTCATACAATGTGTTAGTTTCTTTTCAACGCTCTTTTTGTTTCGACAAAAAGAGGGAGAAGAGAGTAAAAACTCCAATTCAAATTTTTACGAATTTTAGTTTTTCCTTAAAATAATCTTATGTTTTGTCATCAACAAAAAGGGGGAGATTGTTAATACAAATAAGCCGTAAAAACGTTTATTTATATTTTACGATCTTCTAATGTTTTGTTGATAACAAACATAAAATCATTTTAACGAAACAAATAAAATACGTAAATGGTTTGAGCCAATAGTTTACTAACACACTTACGTTTTCAAATAAAACACTAAACAAGTAATAGTGTTTTCATGTTATAGTAATACATATGTATAACAACTAGTGTTTACATAATGGGTATATATATACATACTTAGTATGTATTGTAATGGGTAATGTAATGGGTAAGAATCTAAGTACTTGACCCATTAACTAGATACATTTAATGTAGTTGGGTAAAACCCAAAGTCCATAACCCATACCCATGGAGCATGATCCATAACCCATGACCCATTGCATGACATCATGCATGAAGTCATAATGGGTATTATCCATGACCCATGGAGCTAACCCATGACCCATTGACTAGATGCATTGCATCTTCTAAATACATTGTATCTATTTGGATACCCATGGTCCAAAGTCTATGACCCATGATCCATGACCCATAACCCATTTAGGAGGAGCTTCCTACGGATCCCCAGGTTTACACTAGACGGATCCCTCATGTAAGGGATCCGTGGGACCCGGGGAACAGTAGTGAAATTTTGTCTATAAATAGTGAGCCATTTCTTTGTTGTAAGACACCCTTTCACACACATTCTCTCTTAGTGTTGTAAACTCTCTAACCTCAGATCCAAAGGATCTTTCTATGTTGTTTTGTGTTTGTGTGATTCTATAGGTTCTTTTAAAGGTGAGATAATCACCTCTTAAAGTCGAGCAAGCTCAAGTCCATGAGTTGCCAAGTTTCGTCATCATCAAGACTACTGAAGTTCTCTTGTTGATAGTTCTTTCTTCCTCCATAGAAGTGTAGCGTTGATGGCACTAGTGAAAGGTTCCCAAGGTCTGAGTCGAAGGTATTAGGGAATGGTGCCGAAGGTTCATGTAGAAGGCATTAGTGAAAGGTGCCGAAGGTTCGTGTCAAAGGCATTAGTGAAAGGTGCTGAATGGTTGATATCCTTGGTGATGTTGTAATAAGGAGTGGAGCTCCTTTGTGATAGGTGTTGTGTAGTGTTGGGTAGTAGTTCCTCCTTTGTAATGGAACTCAGTATCTAGCCTAGTACCGGATAAAGTGTAGGCGACGTTGTGATAGGTTTGGTTCTACCTCGTGGAAGAACCCTGTCTAGCCTTGTACTGAATAAAGAGTAGGCGACGTTGTGAAGGCTTCTCCGCCACAAGGAGTTTGTGTTGTGTAGTGATTACGAACTCTCGAGTAGGTGACTTGAGGAGTGGAGTAGGGCAAGGAAGGTGTCCTTGTAGTCGAATCACTATAAATACTCGCGTTGTGGTTTTGTGCTTCTTACTCTTTATCTTTGCTTTAATTATTTATATGCTTATCTATCAACATCCAACACATACATTTAAATAGATTGACATAAGTCGATCTAAATAGTTTAAAACGAAGTTTTAATCGGTAAAACTATTCAACCCCCCATTCTAGTTTTTCCACAGTTACAACTACTACAAGTGTACCTATTGTTTTTGGACTGTGGTTGCAACTATGTTGTGTTTTCCAAAGTGTCAGGATAGTCGTATTTTGGCGGGGCATTTATACAAATGCAGCCACGCCTATTCTCCCGGCTATATACTGACGTATCTTGGCAGGGCATTTATACAAATGCAACCATATTGTTCAATAGCTTGGTTGGGACTAACATTCGCAAACCAAAATTGAGAATTGCCGTACCTTGGCAGGGCATTTATACTAACGTAGCCATGGCAGTTTATATGGCTTTGTTCCGGTAATGTTGTGCCAATGAGGTATGAGCATAATATATATTATGTTTACTATTTTACTTTCTGTTTCTCTGTTCATCAACACACAATACAATGTGGCAACCTTGCTTTATAATGTTTTTGAGAGTGGCTAAAGGTACTTGCTACAGAAGTTGGGAGGGAGAAATCCCACTAATTGTTATGTATTTAAGTTTTTTAAGAGTGGCTAAAGGTACTTGCTACAGAAGCTGGGAGGGAGAAATCCCGCTAATTGTTATGTATATATAATAGGGTCACTGACGCGATGACGATAGTTTTCTGCATTTATGTCTTTGGTAAGCGTAGTTTATCAACTCCCGTGTCTTGGCATGGCAGCCAAATCCACATTGTGGTTGCAGCCATGGAGGGTCTCTGATACCGCTTTCATACTCGCAAATCTGAGCGTCTCTATATATTAAAAGGCATGATAACTGCTGTCGTTTTCGTGTGGCCTGTACATTGGGCTAATAGAATGTGTTTTTGTTACCTTGGTCCAAGGCATGTTTGTTAGTAGGTGCAGTTGATGGTGTAATGATTATGTATGTATTATAAGGTCACTAGGGCGATGACGATAGTTTTCTGCATTTATGTCTTTGGTAAGCGTAGTTTATCAACTCCCATGGTAAGGTACCCACATCCACATTGTGGTTGCAGCCATGCCGGGTCTCTGGTACCGCTTCCATACTCGCATATCTGAGCCTGTATATATATTAAAAGGAATGAGAAGCGATGTCGTTTTCATGTGCCATGTACATTGGGCTAATAGAATATGTTTATATTGTCTTTGTCCAAGCCGTGTTTGTTAGCAAGTGCAGTTGACGGTCGAATGACAACGATTGTCTGTCATTACAGGTTTGATAGCTGTAGTATGCTAATAATACCTGACTTTGCTGAATAACACTAAAACAAAGGATTACAGGTCTTAAAAAATTAAAGGAAAATGGGTTGGTTTGGTAATGGGTCAAATATAAATGACGTCGGGTATTTGCATTGCATTTGATTCTTTCTAACAGGTAGGTAAAGGTTTACTCTTGCATTACATTTGATTTTTTGTCACTTTTTTTTTACAGTCAATTGAAATGGGTATTTGTTAATTAGTATGTTAACCGAGTTGAAATGAGTATTTGATAATTTCATTTTTTGATATGCTTCATTGTTAAATATTGTAATTTTAACATTGTATTTGCTATTGTTGTAGGTTAACGTTATGTTACTAGAACGCAAGGTTTTCACAAACATACGTGGAATGTTCTGATTTTGGTAAGTGTAACGTTTGCCATGCTCCTTTCATATTTATTGAAAAACCAATACTCTAGAGTTATTGTCAAATGTGCAGGGGCATTGGAGTAGCAGGAATTCATAACTTTTGTTGCTGATAAAAAAGGGTGCCAATGTTGTTTTGGCAAGCTTTTCACTTATGATGCAGTCGGTTCTACGTCAACTTTATCAGGAAACCCAACGACAATATTTTTCAAGGTATAAATGAGCCATTATAGTGTTCTCCTGCTAACGTGCGCGCAAATAACCGTTGCACACAACTATTGTGCATAGGTACAGCATATATACTTCGACACTATTAAATCCTCCTATCATGATGGCCAAACTCCTTTTTTTCTTTCAAACGACATACAAATTACAAGTTACCTTATAATAATATAGTGACACCTATTTTTGTTATAGGTATAAACGAAGGATCAGAGGCGGATTGTAGCAGATTGTGTGCGACATAGTCTAATAAAGATGAGTTAATCTATACACTAGATTGTAATATAAAACTTGCACAATAATATCAAAAATAATAATAATAATAAATAAATAAATAAAAATAGAGCACAATATCACTTACGGGTTGCCTCATATTGACGCAATCATTTTTATTATTGTTTAAGGTACGAACGAAGCGACAGGAATACATTTTAGCTGTCTACATCAAAACGCGCATGGAAGTAATTTATATGCATACAAAGGTTTTTTCGTAGTTGATGTTTTATGTAGAAACTTGGGCATCTCATTGCTAAAATTCTTTTTAGAAAATGGACTGCCGCAAGGTTCAATAACCAACAGCGATTAGAGGAGACGGCCAACGCCACTGAGGCATTAGAGCGGAACAAATGGAATACCGAAAACTCGAAAAGGCCTAAATTAGGCACGCGGTTTGGGCTCGGAAAAAAGGCTGCGCAGATCGAGAAGGTACGTTTTAAGTAACTTTCGTCAATTTAATATGTATTCTACCAGATTGTCATAGTTTGGAAATCGTTTTGACGGGTAGACGTTCAAATAAAACCAACACCTTCCCCCCGACATTCCTGAATTGATTTTGCAGAAATTGTTTCTTTGTACTATTATAAACGTAGCATGAGGAAAAATAGTGTTCTTTTTACCAGCATTGTATTGTAGATAGAACAGCCTTTGCAAAATTTGAATATGCAGTATCCTAGAGTTTTTCGAGGCACCCGTAATTTGATGATATTAACATCTTTTGAACTAAAAAAATTAGATATGATAAAGGTGACCATAAATATCTTTGAATATAAGATTGTCATTCATCTGTCAAGTAAAGTAAGAACACACAATTTTGTTAGAAATGATTAGTTATGGTGAGTCATATTGGAATCTATTACTATATGTCCTAACTTAAACTATTACCATTATTTATAAACGGGTCAGTTTGGATTTGGTATTATATGGTATGGGTTAAACAAAAGGATACCTATAGGAAAAGATTGTGTCTAAATGGATCATTTTTTTATTTGGATTTTCATTTGATTTATCCGTGTTGATCTCCTACTACTGTAATTAATCTGTTTGATCTTACATGGCCGTACAACTCTATATCCTTATACTTTAGAGAAAATTCCCTAAAGGGGACAAAAACTCAACCATGGTCCCTTTTGTGGTCACTTTCATGTCCCTTTTCACATTTTGGTCATGCTCGACTGCTCAACTTCAATCAAACTTTTGACACGTGTCATTCCTTTAGCTGCTCGACTGCTCGACTTTAACTGGTCAACTGCTCGACTCCACCCAATATTTGACACGTGTCATTCTTATGTACTTTTCTGAAGAAAAAAAATGTACAAAAGAATGACACGTGTCAAATTTTGGGTGGAGTCGAGCAGTCGAGCATGACCAAAATGGGAAAGGGGACATGAAAGTGACCACAAAATGGACCATGGTTGAGTTTTTGTCCCCTTTAGGGAATTTTCTCTATACTTTATTGCTTCTTACTTTGTTGCCTCATTTTTCAATGTATGGATTGAATATGTGTTTTATATTACCTTAATCGGTTTTCTGGCGAATGCAGGAAAGGGGATTAATTTTGGATATTTATAAAGATAAAGAAGACAACCCACATCAATAAAAATGTTTGACTGCAAAAGCCAAAACTATAGCTGTAGCTATATATCTTATTTGTATCGAATTTTGAAAAACTTTGTCCAACAAGAAACGTTATAAACAACTGTAAGTTTGACAAAGATGAGAAGGATGTTACTTTGAGTCATATTGTATTTTTATATTGTATTTTTATGTTATACTGTCGCGCCCGCAACTCAATAACTATGTATGTAAACATCCCGCTGCGTAAAATAAACATCAATCGTGTGGTTCATGGAAGTAAAAAAAAACCCTAGGAGACCCTGTTTAGGTTACCCACCCAAGGAAAGGCGATCCTTTATTAGCTCTTATTTACACCGCCAAATGGTATTCCATAGTTATTGAGTTGTGGGTATTACCAGGTTTGAACCTTTCTTTTTTATGTCACATTGTTGCATGAAATGACCTTATACAAACCTTTCTTTTTTGTGTCACGTTGTTGCATGAAATGTACATCCACCTTATACAAACCTTTCTTTTTTGTGTCACGTTGTTGCATGAAATGCACATCCACCTTATATCTGCATCCATCTTTAAAAAAACACACCACGGCAACGCGCGGGCTCTCTACCTCGTTATAACAGTTAAACTTCTTAAAACAAATTGCTGCCTTTATCTTTATTTTTAACTCACAAAACAAGCTGTAAAAAAATCAACATAACAGATACATAATAACCTAATAACAAAATTTATATAGAAACATTGAATTACACCGAAGTCATTTTCATAAAACTCGAAATCCTAAAGTTCCGAAACACACAAAATGCACAATCTGTCATCCCTAAACTTCACCCCTAAAACCAAAGTCAAACAAAACATGGAAACAAAAACTTAGAAGATATCCTGAACAAGTTCTCTATACTGACCCGACTAAAATGAATACGAATGTATGACCAATTTGCAGAAGTGAAAAAACTCAAGTTAACCACCACAAAGTTCAGTTAGCAGAATAGGCTTTCCTAGTTCCTACTAACACAAACCCCATCTCCTACCATGTCTTCGTCAATGGTTTTTGTTAGCTCAATGCTGAGGTCGCTCCTATCTACATTAACTACCATCCCATTTAATTTCCTATCTTTAGCTCCGACTGTCACATTATCTGTCGCATTGTCCTCATCTTCCATCTTATGGTCTTCATTATGAACAGAACACTCGTTTTCGTCACTGTTATCTATCTTATTACCTTCAATACAAACCGAACACTGATTTCCGTCAATGTTATTATCGTTACTCCCAGAATCATTCTCGGAATCATTCTGTTTCTTAACCTCCAACGACTGCAACCTAGTCCTCAAATCACCAAACTCCCTCTCCATATAAAACAACCGTTCCTTCAACACCATATTCTCCTCTTCCAATCTCGCTATATGACTATCCTGATCATCAACTCTACTCTCCAAGTTCCCACCACCGTTACTCAAATCATCAATCACACCCTCACCCTCACCTACTCAAATCATCAATCACACCCTCACCCTCACCCTCACCCTCGTCATCCTCACTTCCACTCGACCTAACCCTAATCAACCCTTTCATACTCCCATACCCATCCACCCCCCACTCTTCCTTCGCCATGTCACCTAAAACCTCCCTAGACGGCGAAAAAACAGGCGTGGGCAACACAGACGGCGTAACAGCACACGGCGAAGCTAAAGAGGCTATCCCTCCTGATTTTTTCGCGCGTATTAAAAACGACGTCGTGTTCCTTGGCGCTAATGGAGCTGATTTAGTAAACTTCTTTTTCGCGAAACGTCTCGGTTTTAATCGATTATGTTGCTGATTATGTAATGTAGCTAAATTACTGTTACTCTTATTATTCTTATTAACATTATTCATTTTATTTATTTTCCAGTTATTATTATTGTTATTAATCCGATAACCGGAGTTATTAACCGCCGGCTGCCACGTGGCATAACCACCGCAACCACCGCCGTAACCACCGTCGCTACGGTTATTCACCTGATTCATCAGAAAATTATCAGAATAATAACTATTGTGATTAAGCATATGATTATAGTTACGATTATATCTCACCTGATTATGCATCATCATCTTCAATAGAACACCCTAGAAAGTCAAATTTTCACAGGTCACGTGCAAGTCACGTGATTCAACAACCGGAAACTGCAATTGAACGGTTAGATTTTAAGTTTTGGTTCGATTTTTTTGAGTTTTTGAATTTTATGGATTTAATTCGTGTTTTGGTTTTGGGATTTTGGGGAAAGTGAACGAGGGGGTGATGTGTGGGGGTATTTATAGGGGATGTGAGGGTGAGATGGGTTTGAGTCGGTTGAGAAAGATATAACTTGTGTCAGATGTGTGTGATACGGGATTAGTGTGAAAAAAAAAAATAAAATAAAATAAAATAATAAATAAAAAATTAATGGTTTACATAGTGATATTATTTAGGAGTGTCATTCGGGTTGACCCGGCTTGATCCGAACCCGATTTGAGTCAATTTGGGTCGGGTCAATCGGGTTCAAATATATATTCGGGTCAACCGGGTATGTTTTTTTAGTCTTAATCTGACCCGAACCCGACTAACCTAGCTCAACAACATTTTTACAATGTAAAATACTTGGGTTGACTCTGAACCCACATTGACCCGATTCGAGTGACCCGAACCCGAATTGACCTGACCCGAGTTCTAAACAAGATCAGATTCGGGCAGTGGCGAAGCCAGAAAATGTGACTAAAGGGGGCATCGAGAAAGTTTTGTTGTTTTCAATATAGTCTGCCGAATCAGGTCGGGTTTAGTTAATGGCAACATAAGTGCTCTACTTGACGTAGTTAACAATTATTAAGAGAAAATAAACAAATAAAATGCCGTGAAAATTGTATTATACCGCTTGTCATTTTATAAACAATCTAATTTAAAGGAATGTTATTAATTTATCGAAACCATAACATTAGAAAAATTGACGAAATCTATTACATTTAAAAAGCGTATGTGGTTAATAATATCATATAAATTTTTACACGCTAACAAAGGTATATACCGAAAACTTAAAGAATCTGAATTAGTATAAACTATGAACACAATATGGTATTTAAGAAAATAATTACAAAAGAGATACTTTATTGCTACGTATCAACTATGTTAGTAAAAATAATGTATATTTTAAAAGGGACAAGATATTTTCACCCTCCCTAGTTCTTATATTCCCACCCCTCTACTTTTTTTGCATTTTTTTTTTATAATTTTGTTTATATAAAAAAAACTATAAACCTGAAAATGCGGAACAGAAAATATAAAAATTAATAAGTTAAACGCTTAAAACAGTTAAAAATACGGAACAAAAACTGACAGAAAACTGTGTTGTACTGAAACGAATGGGGGACAAAGGGAATAAAAAGTACAAACCCTCCCTAGTAAGGAGGGTGAGAATAGTACATCCCATTTTAAAAAGATCCCTAATTTCTAATTGAATACAGTAATTTTGTACTAAGCTACTAGCCACTCACTTATCCCACACTCACCAAAGCCACATCAGACTTTTCTCATTCCCAAAAACTTTCTCACTTCCTAGCTACTCAACCCATCTTCTCCATTCTAATTCTCCATTTTTTCCATGGAGAAAACACGAGAAAAATATTGAAACACGCTCATTATTAGTAACAGAGAATTGTCGAGGCACACAAACTATTTGCTTGAGGGCACTGCACATTCTTTCTACTAATAGGACTTTTTTTTCCATACAGTTTGCATGTACACAAGAAGTTAGTTGGGGGCAACGCCCCCGCTACCATGCATGTGGCTCCGCCCCTGGGTTCGGGTATGTTTTTTAAGGCTTGACCCGACCCGAGTTGAACCGAACCCGACCGGGTGAACCCGAATAACACTCCTAGTCATATTAAACTAGAAGGTTTCGAGGTGTCATGAAAACCAATGTTTTGAAACCAGGACCCGACCGGGTTAACCTACGGACTGCATACTTGAAAAAAAAACGATAAAAAGTTGGGTTTTTAACCGGGTTAACCGTTTATACCTGTCGGGTTTTGAGTGACCCGGTCAACCCAGTTCTCGAAACCCAGCCAGGTTTTTTCAAATCTTTTTTATAAAAACGGGTTGACGGTGCGACGGGTGACCCGGTTATTTTATTTTTATTTTTAAATGAAAAATCGGTTAACCCCGGTCGAACCGTCAACCGGGTGACTCGATCGGGTCGATTATAAACTCGGTTTTCAAAACATTGATGAAAACCATAAATAGTTTTGCTCGCGATGCTAGTTTTCTAAAAGAACACTGAATTTTTTAAAGTGCTTTTAATATTCTTAATTCTAATGTATTGTGTTTTTAGTTATTATTTCGTTTGTCTATAAATATGTGAAAAGTGAACTTATTTTCACTAAATTTAATCATTTTGAGTTTTTTCTTTATATTACAATTGAAAATAATGTGCGTTTGGTCGCTTTTGTTAACAATTATTATTCTTCACTAATTATATATTTATAATGCTAAAACATAAAATTCTAGAAGCATTGGCTTAGCACAATGGTTCGGTTGGGGTAGAGGTCAACCGACCGGTTGAGCTAGGTTGGGCCACTGTGGCTATTTGGTTACCTTCGGTTGGAGGGCAAAGTTTGACAACTAGGTTGGCTTGGCAACCGAGTTGAACACACACATAAAAGAAAAAATCGTTTCAACTTTAAAAAAAAAACAAAAAACAAAAAAATAAATAAATAAATAAATAAACTTTACCACTGCGGCAGTTAGGTTGTCGTCAGGTCGTCGGAGAGAGAAAACTGATGTGACATGGGTGACCTCTTGTGCATAGCCTTAAAGAGACTTTAAACTCACACATGGAATTTGGGCATTTTTATTAATCATCTAAAACACAATCAATAAAAGATCTATTTGTTATTTTACACGTTATCGAGCTTTAGGACAACATATCAAGAAATAGTTGTACTTTAGTTATCGGCAACTCGCTAACGATTCGGTGAGATCCCTGATGTAATTATTGTTTTTTTCTTCATTTAATTACTTTTTATCTGATAGACCATAGCATCCAAAATCCTAGCCTTCATAACACAAAGATTAAGTTGATTTAGCCACCAATCAAATGGTTTTGTGCACTGCATAACTTTTGTTTAAACAATGGAGACCATTATCGTATTCGAAAATAGTTAATAAAAAGATTGTCACTCTTACCTAAAAGCAAAATAAGCCATGACGTAAAAAAAGTTACAAAAAGAAACATCCCGAATACTAAAATAGTAAGATGGACACTTATTTTAAAACTACTAAAAAAGTACCTGATACGACTCACGATGATTTCGAAGGTATAGAGAAAGGTGAACAAGACTCGATCAGTGACGGAGCTTGACCGTCTTGACTGGGGGGGCCAAAAACTTTCGAGAAAAAATGTAACATTGTAACATTAAAGTTTATCCTTATGGTATGCAGTGGCAAGTTTTAAATAAGGAAAGGTTTTTTTCACTGATCTTTATGTTCTAGGAAGATAACAAATATAAAAAATAAAACATTCAAACTACTCCGTAGTAAAATGTCATAAGTTTATACGTAGTAACTGATTAGCAAGAGCTACCAATTGATAACCTTTTTCTTAAATACATAAAAGCTTTAATACATTAAAGTTATTATGAAATAAACAAACTTCTACTAGAAAAAAGAAATAAATACTTATTAGAAGAAGTCAACACATATTACCACAATTTTAGGAAGCCATAACACAAAAATACTGCTTAATTCCCTACTTCCATGAAAATCGCTAATTGTGACCAAATTCTAGGGGTGGGGCGCACCCTTCCTGCGCCTATTATCCTCGTCAATGGCTCATTTGATCAACAGTTGTACGGACTTTTATCAAAACCGAGAAAAGAAATCGGTTCTAAGCGAGTTCACTGAGTATTTCCGCTTAATCTTCTTCCCTCCACCGTGACAGGGGTCCCCGGTGATAATAATGACTCATCCATTTTCGAGAGTGTTCACCTTTCTATCTTTAGACACAAATTTATGGGTGAAGTATGATTGTTTTGGAAAGTAGGACAAAAGTCCAATCAGTTTTGAGTTAACAAAAGGAATATTTTAAAGAATTTGTATGGTTAGTTGGTTTGATATTGCCGTTCAAAAAAAAAGTTGGTTTGATATTATTTCTATAAAAAAAAGGTTGGTTTGATATTTGTTTGAGCAGAAACAAACAAATGTATAGGATCTTAACCATTTTCTTTTAAAAATGTTTAGGATGTAGATATTCACAAAGCTACCAGCTAAAAGTATCTTACATAAGGGTGAGCAAAACCGCCCAATTCCCGACAACTGACCCGATCCCGACATAAACCGATCGTCCCGAAACTGACTAATAGCTTCTCGGGTCGGAACTTGCTTTTTGTTTTAAGCATTTTCGGTTTTCGGGTCGGGACGTGCCAAAAACCGAGAAAAGACAAGCAAAGTTGACCGAAACCGACAGTCCCGAAACCAACTATACCGAACCGACTGAAACCGAATGCTTTCGGATCGGTATTCGGTTTAGGACTTAGCAGCCTTTCAGGATCGGGGATTAGTCGGGACGGGTCAGGTCGGGTCAGGATCCGGCCCGATGCTCAGCCCTAATCTTAAATATCTTTTTATTAAAACATAAATCAAAAAACAGGGTATAATAACAATCAATCATTATCATCATTTTAACATCAGATACAATGTTTTAAAACTTGGTTTTTAATTGACCTGATCGAGTCGTCGGTTTATCAGGTCATTGGTTCAACGGAATCAACCATCAAGTCGAACCAGTTCTATACATATGTAACATATAAACATTTTTGATATGGGAATATATTAGCTACAATTTATTGTAGCCAATTGCTACAATTTTTGTGCTATATAATGTGGTCTATGATTCTTTTTGTGTTCACGATTCTTTTCTGTAGGTCTCTAATTCATTACTAGTGTATTTTTTATGAAGGATTGTAGCCAATTGACTACAAAAATTATAGCCAAACTATCCTCTTTTGATATTATGTGTTTGTCTAATTCCCATCTTACATTCAATTCAACAAAAAAAAAAATGAGACGATACTATTTGGTTTTAGTTATTCATTTTCATATCTATAATACTAAAAAAATGCAACAATCAATCAATAGTTCTGGTTACAACAGATTTCTTGTTTACAATAATAAGATGACTACGGTATTTTTATATTTCTACACTAGTTATAATACCCGTGCACGCACGTGGTTTTTACTTTAAAATTTTAATTATGACGTTAATATATTATTGTGAATTTAAAGGTTGCAATTAAAGAGTACACACTTTTGTTGAGTCTAAATACCAAGTTGGACATTAATAATATCAAGCAATTTTGAAACAATATTATTGATGTAATAATACATTTATTGAACACATTAATTGTTCATGCGCTCTTAAATATGTAGTAATTTGAGATTGAAGTACCATTAGAAGAACATGTTAAATCAGAATACAACAATACATATGAAACACATTGCAGCAAATGAGAATAACCAAAACAACAATTTCGTCCTTCCAAACCTACATTCAACATCATATCTACTTCCAATGTCCATGTCCATTTACACCATTATGACTTTTCTGCGAGTCACCTCTTTGGTTGCACTTATGCAAGTGTCACTCTCATATTTTCATCTGGTGTCGCGTCTCATGCACCAAATAACAAATCCTGGAAAAAAATTAACATTTTTAGAAACCAAATCAGGTTCTTGCGGGGTTGACTGACTAATATAGTTCTCGACTCTCATTTCTTTCAAGTTTCGGAAGTGTAAAAGGTCATTGGGTCTGTTTATTTTGAAGCATAGCAACAGTTTTGAGGTTCCGTATTTAGGAAATATTTGTTGACCTTATCATGTCTGGCAAAGTGATTATTAGAGATGATGTCAGTGGAACGGGCGAAAACAACAATAAGACCATCATATGATCCAACAAAGGAGCAATTGTCGATCCATACATCAGTAGTTCCAACTATGCAAATAGCATGTTCGTCACTATCTCATCTGATTCCAACGTAATCCGCTTTTGATCTAATCATCCTCTGATTCCAACATAATCAGCTTTTGATCTAATCATGCCACCCTTACCAGGAGCAATGTCGTACATGTGGATGTTGGATATGATAATGTTACGAATGTTTTGTAAGATTATTCCAGCCCTACCAGCAACATGGATTGAAACCACGTCCCATCGATGGTCTTATGGCTTTAAAAAATGTGCTCTTGGCAAAGCTTGGTATTCATGTGTCCCGAGAAAGGATACAAATGGAGGACTGCATGACGGAGGGTTGACCATATCAGTATCGGCTGGGTTAGTTACGATGTAGACTTTGCGACCTTTGCTTATGTGGTATTGTGAGCGAAGCCTTGAACAACATGGGCTAACTTTTGAAGGTTGTCTACTCATTTGGGGTCGCATCGTCAACCTTTGTCAATTAAGTTATGAGCCTTGCATGGTGCTTCGTGTTTCTTATGCCTGATCAACCCCTTCTAGTGTTTATGGTGTCACTAAAAATCAAAAACCACATTTCTATTAGTTTCACTTTTTCCCCCTAAAGCGTAACATATGTCGGGCCTCAAATGAAAGCAAATGGTTCACTTATGGGGCGTTTGGTTGGGGTAATTTGAAATTCCGGAATTTTAAATTCTAGAAAATTTAAATTCTTGAGAATTTAAAATTCCGGAATTTAATATACCTTCGCATTTTTGGTTCACAGAATTTATAATTTTTTTTTTATTTTTTTAATATAAATTTCATAAATATTCTATTTAAAAGTTTATAAAAAAAATTAAAAACAGTTTAGAAAAAATTTTATAAAAAAGTTTATAAAAATTTTATAAAAAAAGTTTATAAATAATTTATGAAAAAAGTTTATAAAAAATTTATTAAAAAGTTTATAAAGAAATTTATAAAAAATTATAAAAAAAGTTTACAAAAATTTATAAAAAAAGTTTATAAAAAATTTATAAAAAAGTTTATAAAAAATTTCTAAGAAATTTATAAAAAATTTAAAAAAAAAAAGTTTATAAAAAATTATAAAAATTTTATAAAAGAGTTTATAAAAAAAGTTTAAAAAAATCTATAAGAAATTTATAAAAATTTATAAAAAAAAGTTTATAAAAAATTTATAATAAAAGTTTAAAAAAATCTATAAAATAGTTTATAAAAAATTTATAAAAAAAGTTTATAAAAAAAATATATAAATATTCTATTTAAAAGTTTATAAAAAAAACAATAAGAAAAAAGTTTATAAATTTTTTTTCAAGCAAATTAAAATTCCTCACTTTTTGGAGGCATTCTGATTATCCCCATTTTGGCAATTCGAGGAATTGTAAATTGCTTCAATTTCCCCCATTTGAGTTACCAAACATGACATTTGAAGGGAATTAAAATGCAAATGCCTCCAATATCCCCCAAATTGCCCCAACCAAACGCCCCCTTAGAGATTTCTGTATCGATGAGACGATGAGTTACATTTTTATCTAAAATACATGTAAATAATAATCATCGGAACTTATCATGATACACAGACATACAGTGAGCTAGCAGTGAAACTAAAGCTGTTAAATGGTTTAGTGAAACTCAGGAGCATGAGAGTGTTGCAAGACTGTACTAAACACATATTTGTTCAATGCTTTGCGACTTCCCTTATACCGATTATCAAGACATATATAAATTTATAGACACCATGCATCACAATCGTTATGGATACACGATAGAAACATCATGCTTCACGTATGCCTGGATAGGAAACATATTATACCGTTTTAGTTTATTTTTATATCATTAATACGTGCCAATTTAGCCTGCAGATTTTTGGACACAGAATTATTGAAATTGGGTGGTTGTGAACCTTACGGAAAAAGATGCATATACTATAGTAACTATAGCTATTGTTCCACACAGGCCATGATCTGGATGCACACATACATTGTTGTAATCTTTAATATTGGTATCAAAATGGAAAACCTTAACTTTTACTTAAACAATACCAACAACGTGATTCCAAAGGCAATGACATGTCCAATCTTAATAATCTTAACTGATGTCCTATTATGACCAATATCAATTATCTTAGCTACTATCCTATTATGATTAATAGGCATGCTTATACTCTTTATTAAGCTCTAACAAAGCACACTTGTGTTTTAACCTGAACCGATATGGCCAATAATTCAAACAACGGATAATTTATAAACTAATGCATACCTATTAATCGTATTATAATGTTCCTTTACTGATATCTACTATTCTGTGTAGAAACGCAACAATTTGAATTCGAGTTTATCGAGTAGCTAGCAAAAAAAACAAAAAATAAATCGAATTAGCTACTTAAAAATTATTTCAGAATATTAAGAAAAGGATTATGATGACAATCAATAAATAGAGAGTTGTTACTCACTTGAGACATAGCAAGACAACTCTCACCACAAAGTAAAGAGATTGAGATTAGCTTTGAATCAAAAGACAACAAAATATTACTAAAAAATAAACTCTTTTTCATGATACTTGAGCAGAACATGTGACTTCCTAAGGTTTGATCACATGTGCATCATTTAAATCAAAGAGGATGCCAATGAATACGAAAAAGATAAACTTTAACTAATGGAGTATATGATATGGATGAAAGAGTGTGTGTCTCAGACCAACCCAACCCGTACAAAAATGATCCCTTTCAATTCAACCCCATTTGGCTATATGCAACCGACCCATCTTGTTCCAAGCTATATGCAAATTCATATACAAAAAAATTATGTATTGCACAATATGATTTATAGTATTATATAAAGACATCACACAATATGACATCATAACCAACAGAATCCAATCGGTATATAATTGTCTTGAAAAAAATCATGCCAAGTTGAGATGATACATACCAGAGATTCAGAATTGTTTGGAAACTGAAAAGTAACCACATCCGAAAAGGTCTCCTGCAAAATGGAAATTGACCATGTCACATCACAATATGACCTAATAAGCATCAACTTGAGCTTAATAAGAATGACGTTATTATGATTATGATGGAATCTCAACAATTTACCTTCATACGACATGATTGCATGCTAAGAGTTGATTTGCTGTGAAGTCTCTCTCTCTCCTAAACTCAAGTTTGGAGTCTCGCATGTCAAATGAAGAAAATCATCAATCGAAACCTTCCCCATTATGCAGTCTCCACATCCATCTACAACTTTAACAAATAGGACAAATGATCAAGAAACGAAACCAAATAACATCAAACACATAACTTGAGATTGAAAGCGTGAAAACATTAAAGTTCATACCTCAATTTGTTTCTTTTCATATTGGCAACGTTAACCTCGATGAGGGTCTACATGTAAAACCTGATAATTAAAACCAACAAATATACAGAACCTTGAACTGGAATTGAACTCATGGAGTCCACAAAGGTATTCCAAATCGTGAAATTATAAAACTGACAGCAATATCATGTACCTGGCCTTGTTTTTTTTTCTTCAAAAGCCCAAAACTCAGAATACTCTACCATCCATTAAAAAAAATCAAACCCGTATGCAATTCAAAGCAATAACTAAAATAAAAATCCAAGCAACATAATATATTAAGAAACAATGTAGAAAAGGTTCGGCAAACTGACAAAAGGAACCATGAAAATTAAAGCATCAAGATGTAAAAGCGACAAAATAACAATATAATGTGACTCGTAAATTACAAATAAAACTTACCCTTTCGGACCAGCAGATTCATAATCTTTAGATATAGATAACCTTGTAATCTCAACACACATGAAAGTGTATATTCAATTAGGGATAGATTCATAAGTCATTTTTTTGTAATATTTTTCGATTTCCATGTAAGACTATTATGTGTATGTCATTTTTTCAGTCAAATCCTATTCTGAATCGTTACCCAACCTACCAAATGTGCTACCTTTGCTTCAAATCAATTTTTGTATCTCAATTAGGCACAACCACATATGGATTGTATAAAAAGCATAGCAAACATAGGCACTCGCCTAACATTCTGTTTGTCATTGTCAGAGGCTGTAAGTTATGCAAGAACAATTACAAACGGAGATTAATTATATATAAGACCTACTTATTGTATGCATGGAAGTAGTATTAACAGATTTGGAAATCAATTACTTACTTTCATCGTGCTAGAAACTTTGTACTACGAACAAAGTAAAAGCACATGATATCGCGAGGAATATAAATCTCATTACCTGGATTTAACTCATCCATATCATTAGATGTGGTAGTTTATTCTTGTCCGATTCTAGAAGACTTATGAGCACCATGGTGAACTAAAATATCACATAACATATATGGGTGAAAAGTCGAAAAAAGAATCACATTAGTTTCAGAAAGTGTGTATCCACCACCCACAAGATATGAATTCTCAGTCAAATGTTCTAAAAACAAATGCTAAAAAATAATATAGGCTAAAAGCATGTGAAGATGATAGATTCAGAAATATCCACTTAATTAGTAGTATTCCTAAATACCTATACCTACAGAGGAGCAAATGAATTTAAGAGAGCTGAACAATTAGCGATTCATCAGCGAGCATTTGAACCAAAACTTGTATTGCATCTATCTTCAACCACGTTTTGTTTTATGATATCAAAACATATTTACTCACCAGACAATTTCTACCTTGTTCCTACTCTTTTCCACACCATTTCTTCCTATGGGTTCTTGTTGATCTGTTAATTTCATATTGATTTCCTATTTGGCGACAGTAATGCCCATCATTTGCCCCTCAACCTGCACCACATTAAAATAAGATTATATACAAATGTACTTAACATATGAACAATTATATTCCAATGAACTTCGCATATTAATCACTATCAAAGGAAAGGCTCAATGAAAGACAAACTATAAAATCTTATCTCGACCATAACTTCTTATGTATCTTTGACAATAAAGGTTGTACAATTCGCAACCACCTTGCCATCAACACAATCCTCAAGTGTGATAAGATTTGTGTTTTATAATTAAAGAAAGTTGCATGCTCCATCAAAGACCAATACCTTTAATATATAGTGAAAATAACTTAAGTATAATCAAATAGAACTTTATGTTTATCATAATTCCGAGTTTATATAGATGCAGCCTAATCTCATAAATTAAGTTCCAAGTCAACTAAGGTTTACTTGTACATTGATTATTCCTAATAAACATATGTGTTTCTGATCCAATTCTTGAATTTTTTTACTCTTATACATGCTTATCAGTATCAAAATTAATGATACAAAAACCTTACAGCTATTTTCACTCAATTTATTAGCAGTGACAAACGCACTCTATAAATCCTAATCTTTCAACCTTTGCAAGAGAAACCATGAAGCACTATACCCATAAATATCAAACCATTATATTTACTTAGATGCAAAAACAAAACAGAATGACTACGTATCACAGACACAATTATAGTCATTGTTTAAGCACAAAAGATTCTCAAGACTATACAGTTGAGTGATAGCGTTCTAACACCCATTTTCCATTCTTGTTTGTTAACAACTACATTCCCAACAAACTGTATTAGCTTAGACAAAACAACAATCCATAAATACATTTGTCAAAAGTAACCTGAATGAAATTGGATAACAAACACACCATCTACAATATCATAGATGCAAAAGTGTTTGGCATTAAGTTTTCAATGCATTTGTAGGAGCCATAGATTGGATCCAAGTAATTCCAAAATTCCGTACTGGCACCGGTCTTGTTAACATATATTTTTTGTAATATTAGTTGATTCAAAGAGATTAAACTTTAATATTTATACATGATGCTTAAAGCACCATCCAGTACATGATTAACCTGGACAAATATATCAATTAATGAAAATTAATAATGAACATAGTAAAAACAAATAATAACAGAAAAAAATAATAATAATAATAAACTCCAATCCGATTGTATAACTAACTTACTCTTCGAGATCAATTGAATTTTCCATTGAAACGGATTATGTTCTTGTGGAGAGGATTTTTGTAGATTAAGCGAAAAACATACATTCGATTAATGAGATTAATTGATGTTGATTTAAGGTTGGTTAGTCGCTGCAGTTTCTTCATAGTCTGCACACACAAAAAACCTGAGTACCTTTATTTCTTTTTGTGTGTGTTGAATGAACCTTGTAGGGAGAAGAACTCCGTCCTTTTTTTCTTTCTAATTTACACTTTGATCCAAAACTATTGGAAAATAACCACCAAGTACATATGTATTTTAAAGTTTTTTTCTACATCTCATATATAAAAATGAATTTATAAAACTTTATGTCAAATTAGGAAGTATTTAGAATTTTTTCTATTAAACATCTTTTCAAAAAATATAATAATAGTTTGATTATTTCCTAAATAGAAATGAATTGATTTTTTTGAAATGAAAAATTCCCACTAAGAGTTTTGTTTTATTATATAAAAGATTTCTTAATGAACTTTTTAAATCAGGCAAACATGATATTAATATTAATTTATAATTGACTAAAATACACGATTGGTCCCTAAACTTGGCAATTCGCTTCGCGATGGGACAAAACTCGGCGATATCATCGCCGGAGGTTCAAACCTTGGCCTTTAAATGCCAAACTCGTCCCTTGACCAGGATTGGCATAGTCAACTTTAATTTTCTGATTTCTTTCGAAGGTATAATAGACCATTCACATTTTGACCCAACTTCAACCCAGGGACCAATTGTGATTATGCCTACTAGCCGTTTCTTCCTTCTTCCCCGATACGCTTGCATTTAATTTCGCGCGAACCAATACACCCACCCAACAAACAACTTTACCAATCATAATACACCATTATCCAGAAACGATAAACTGAAATCGAAATCCAAATCTAAATCGTCATTTCCAGAACTCAAAAGACCAACCCAACTTCCAACAAAACCATGTCGATCGATCGTATTAGCAACATGCCAGATGTAGTGATCACTAACATTTTGAATCGGTTGCCTTTGTTAGAAGCGGTGAGAACCTCTAGTTTAGCGCGAAACTGGAAGTCTAAGTGGACTTTGCTCACCGATGTCATAGTTGATGAGGATTTCTTTTATTATTTAACATATGAGTTTGAAGGGAGGCTTGTTACTAGACTCTTAAATCGGCTTATGGGTCCAATAAGAAAGTTTGTCTTCTTTGTAGAGCCAAGATCAATGCTTGGAATAGACAACTTTCATTATGAAGAGATTCGTGAGTGGCTCTTGTTTTTGGTTGAGCATGGCATTGAGGAGCTGATTATTACAACTGGTATGGTGACCCAGTTACGTTCCCACCCAACTTTACTCTCGTAGTGAGTAAACATCTGGTATTTCATGTTTGTGGTATGGCTAGTTTGGAATATTTTCATGGCTTTCAAAATCTACTGAGCTTAGATTGATTCTTCAATTTTCTAAGCGATACAGTTTGGGACTTTATTGTTGGTTGTCCCTCACTTGAGTCTCTTAAAATGAATCGTCCTAGTACAAACGAGATGAGACTATGGGATATTGCAAAAGTTAGGAATTTGAGGAAGTTAGATTTGAGATTCGGTCGTTATAATGTTGTGACGACAATCACGACATCCGATATCTTTCACCTGACAAGACTTCAAAATCTTGAACCCTTACATTGGATTTTGATGATTGCACGGTAAGAACAATTTGAGTTTTACACTTATGATTTTACAATGTTAAAGAAATGTGTAACAGTAATGACATTTAATCTTAAAAACTTGTTGTAGTTGATACGGGAAGCTAATTCTAGGATGAATGTGCCGTTTGTATCCCTGATTAAACTTAAGCTGTCCCATGTCGATTTTGGGAATATTGTTATGTTATCGTTCATCATTGAAATGATTCGTGGATGTCCAAATTTTAAAATGCTGGATACCAGAGTAAGTGTTTTGGAGTAATGCGTATGTACCAAATAAACATTCCTAAATTTCCATGTTTGTGTACCTCTCAACACTATTTGATTTTTCAGGCTGCAAACACGCTTAGTGTTCTACCTTTGGAAAATTTCCCCAATATTGTAACAAACACATTCACCCATGCCAGGACAACTGGGTGTTTCGAGCTTTTCCTAGAACAGAGCATGAATTGACTTTAATAAAGTTTATACTTGCGTGTTCCCGGTCGCTAAAGACAATCAATATCAGGCTCAGCGATAAGAGTCATGATGGGAATGAAATATCAAGAACACTGGGAGTTGGCTAGGAAGCTGTTGAAACTCCACCAGAGCTTCCCCACAACCGTGGTAGATTTCTTTGAGTGGTTGTAGTTTATGTATGGGTTGAATACCCTATGAAAATTAATGTTGCAAAATAGTTTTGGTATTTTGGTATAATGTTTGTTTATATGGTTTGCATAAAATAAGCTTGTTCATATGTTGTTGTTTGTGCGTATTATAGGTGATGCAAGTTTGACATTCGAAAGTCAAACTTTCATTCAGCATTTCATTTTGATTGTGGCAAGTAAAACTGCATTTCCAGTTTACTTTAGTTAGGCAATACTTGAAAATGGTGAATGGCTATTTTGTAGGTAGTATTTTCATTTTGACTATGTAAAGTCAAATTGCAAAACCATTACTCAAATATTTGACTTTGTAAAGTCAAAATTGCAAAACCATTACTCAATATTTGTTTTGGAGTTTATTGTTAATTTGATATGTTTTAGAAGTTTGACTTAACAAAGTAAAACTTCTAATACATTTTTTGTGTTGTTTAATCTTCAACTAAGTTGTAGTATACGTAACTTGGCAACTTGAGGGACCAATTGTGTATTTTACAATGATTATTGGGCGGGAGTTTTAAGTATGACAACGGAAACCAAGACAAATTCAGGGACCGAGTGTGAAAAAAAAATCACTATTAGACCATTGACCGTCTCTTACCGGAGACGCTATTAACTAGTGCACACCAAACGATAAACCCATCTACCACTTTTTTCACACGCAAACAATTTTTCAATGGCAGATTTCCCCATTTTGAATGAACTCATGGAGGTTGGTGGTTCATCAAACTTGAATGATCGTATGGCTGTGTGGTTTGAACAAGAGTTGCACAAGAAGGATTCTGAAAACCTAGTTCTTCAGTGCATTGATCATCTGAAGAGAGGAATCATGAAGCGTAGGGAGCTGATCGAAGAGAATGAAGCTCTGGGACCTCGGGAATTGCGCTTGACTGTGGGATGCGCTGACAAAAATCCAGTCGAGGCACACACCCACTTGTTCAACTCATACAGATTGTTGGTCAAACTGATGAAGCTATTCGTTTTAACCAAGATTTTGTTAAGAAAATGGTGAACATAATGCCGAATTTTGGGTTTTCCATGGGGGTAGATAAAGGTGGTCTTTTGGGTGCTAGTTTTGGAAATATAGGTTGGTAAAAAGGGTATGTAAATTGGATCTTTTGGCTAGTTGTTGCTCTTGGTTTGATGTAGTTGTTTATGATCTTTAACAGACTATATTATTGATAAAATATCATCTTGGTTTTGTGTTGTTTAATCTGTTCTTGTATTGTGATATTGGGTGTATTTTAGTCTAATTAGTATCAACAAAATCAGACATCCTCTTGTATCAGCAAAACCAAACAACCCCTTTTATCAGCAAACTTTAATCACAAACAAATACCCACTTGTATCAGCAAAAGCAAAATCAATGGTTTAAAAATATGTGTTGAAAATGCAAATACTTTAGCACTAAATCATAATGTATCACCAAACATCCCCTTGTATCAGTTAAACCAAACAGCCCCTTTTATCAGCAAAAGCTGTTACAGCAAAACCAAACACCCCCGTATAAGCAAAATTAGAGGCAGTGGTTTAAAAATATGGGTTGAAAATGCAAATGCTTTAGCAGTAAACAATAATGTATTAACAATGGTGTATTGTAACATCTTGAATTTTGACTTACCCAAGTCAAACAAACTTATGAAAGGCAACAAATTGTAACTTACTATTGTGGTATGACTTGGGTAAGTCAAACCTATTAAGAAATGCAAAACGATTTCAAACACAATTACTTAAATAAGAACCCAATTTTTTATTCATCGATTTCATGTTCTCAAGAACTACAAATGTTTACTATCATCTAAACATACACTTAGCTAGACCCACAACTCTCCCTATCATCGTTTTCCTTCTTTTCTTTCATTTCCTTAAGATATTTAAACAAAATTTCCAGATTTTTAATCATTTCTCCCAAATCGTTAAACTTTGATAACAAGATGCCAGCCTCTTCCTTCTCTCCTTAACACCCAACCCTTTCATTTGGGCAGTCGTCTTTCCTCAACGAACTCAACAAAGCCTTCCCCTTATCGTTTTGTGCCATTTTTTTTTTTTTTTTTTTTTGGGTAGAATGTGTGTTGATTGTATTTTAGGGTTCAATGTTGGTCGTTGCCGATTCATATATGGTTGAAGGTCGGGTTACATTTTAACTATGTTGGGTCAAAAATATGAATGGTCTATTATACCCTCGAAGGAAATCCAGAAAATTAAAGTTAACTATGTCAATCTGGTCAAGGACGAGTTTGGCATTTAAAGGCCAAGGTTTGGACCTCCGGCGATGATATCGCCGAGTTTTGTCCCATCGCGAAACGGATTGCCAAGTTTATGGACCAACCGTGTATTTTAGTCTTTATAATTATAGTTTGTTGTATCATCAAAACTTCACCACATCAGTCACTATCATATTAACTTTTCAATTTAACTATAAACTTTTTAAATCATAATATGCTTGTTCGTACAAGTATAGAGCTTAACCTAACAAAAATTTTGAGTTTAGCAAAAATGAAATGACAAAAAGGTTTTGTTAATTTTAGAAGAAAGAAATGTTTTTATTGTAAAAAAAAAATTAAAAAAATAATAATAATAAAAAAAAAAAAATGACCTAGTCGGGTTTATCAAATCAGGTAGACCTGGGTCAATGAAAAACCGTCACTTTAATTTGATTCTTAAATAAGAAAAAAAAACAGCCACATCCGGCTTGTCTCCTAACTGGTTCTCGGTTCAACTGGTGAGATCGACCCGGATTTTAAAACATTGGTCACATTAGCTTTTTACTCCATCAACAAACACGCATAATAATGACAATCAAAAATATATTTCAATCTAATTGATATTTAGGTTTGTTTTTGTGCCTCACAACTCGATGGTCACCACCACCAACTCCTCGTCAAAAACCCACCAACTCTTCGTCAAAATCCCCACCATGCGTAGTGATGGTGGTGTAATAAGCGTTTACGCGTGAAGATTAGTCCAAGCCGCTATTACGATTAGTCTAACTTGTTGGTTAGTTCACATAACAAAAAATATAAAATATATAATTAAAAAATTGGCCTTTTAGGCATAAGTAAATGAGTTAATTGTATGTTGGTGTTAGGATATACTGTAATTACACAATCATGAATTTATCGAGAAACAATATAGAAATGTGTCACCCTTTTCAGATGATTGTGATTTATTCTTGTGTAACCCTTTTCAGATGATTGCGATTTTGTTAAAGAATATAATAAATGATTTTAGTTATCAAAATTATATTTATGGGAATAAATGATATGTTCAAAGGCAAGGTGCCTTTGTTTAAAAGAAAGATTTTTTTTTTTTTTTTTTTTTGAGAAAAGGGACAATGATTCATGCCATTTTGGAGACTTGCCGGCTCAACAGGAGGAAATTGACTATTCAAACATGTTCCTTATGCTCGCATTCTTGTGCCATTTAATCATTAATTCAAAATATAGAAGTATTAATAGTGTTTTAAAAATCCGGCCGGTTGAATCGCGAACCAATCAGGCGATTGGTAGGTAGTTTTGAGCGAAAAACCCGGTTGAACCGCCGGTTAAACTGGTTGAACCGTAACCCGGTGGCTCGTCTGTGTTAATTAAAACCCCGGTTTTTAAAACATTGGTATTTAATCGTAATGTTTTCTCATGTGTTTTTTCTTATTGAACGAATGTTTTGTCAAGTCGAATTATTATGGTAAACTTTTTATTTATATGTTCATCAAACTATCAACAAATTTTTTCTAATAAAAGATCATGTTATATTGTTATCGAATAGAAATGCAGATACAACAACCCACAAAAGAACCATTATCATAGTATAAAAACCAAGTGAATCTGAAAATTCTACATTCGAACTAGTTATGTGCATAATCGCCTAATAGCGCCAACGTCAACTGAGTTTCCAAATTAACGATCACTTATCAATGATGTAGTTTGGCACGCAAAGTAATATTAGGTCTCATATGCATATTCTCTTTTTCGTAAAGCCTCTATCTTCCAAATCACGTGTATGGGTCTAATTTGGGAAAGGATATCCACAAGTTTTCGCTTCAAAGAAACGTTTTTAAGTTCCAACAATTCAAGTCATCAAGTGTCTTACTCTCGAGCTCGTTATAACAGTTAAATTTTGTAAAACAAATGCTGTCTTTATCTTCATTTT
>OU343224.1:347518918-347802062 GCA_910596185.1 Chrysanthemum makinoi | reverse complement strand
GGGCTTGATGACGTACCCTCCGATCAGGTCGAAGGACTCCCCTTCGACTTTCCTTCGACCTCAGTTGAATTTGCATTACGAAGGCCCAAGTCTTTCTTCCTAAGTCATTGGTGGCGTTAAATCCGTCATCCTTGATATGGTTACCAGTTGGGAATTCGCCAACCGAAGGCCTATACCCTTCGGGGTCTTCTCTTGAAGACAATAAGACAAAAGAGAACATTGACTTGGTCTTCCCCCACGTTCCCACTATCTCCTTAGCTTCCCCGCCAAGACAGAGAGAGTGGGGATGAAGCCCTAGCGGTTACCACAAATCATGAGACGCCCCCATGATCTCCAACGTCATAAACACTCTCCAAGCTTATTTCTCTATCTATAAATAGGTTGGACGAGTCATTTCAATAGTATGTTCACTCAACACAGTATTTCACATACTCTACATTATTTACAACACATATCACATACTTACTCTCACGCCGGAGGTGGTTCGCAGTGTAAAACCCTAAAAATACGAAAAATGTTAAAAGACTATTTTACCCTCAAGATAGTCAAAAAAAAAAAACCTAAAATACGTAAAATATAATAACGTTCATTTAAAGAAATTAAAAGATCTAACTTATGAATGTTTAAACCTAACGAGTATATTAAATAACCGACATTTGTACGACGAAGATAAACGTCACACGCGTAAGCGTTTGGGCGTTTGTTTATGTGTAGTCCGATTTTCGTTGGGCCTCATTTGTTTTGTGAGCCGACTAGCTCAAGCCCATGGGTTACGTTTTCCTGGTAGGCCGATCACCCCAAAACTTCAACACGGGTCGTTAGGTTTATATGGTCCGATTCCTTTTGGTTAGGGGACCGATCACTTTAAACCCAATATGGGTCGGCCATTGTTCTTCTTTTGTTTGAGCCGAGAACCCACAAAAAAGCCCAAGCCGATCGGTTTAGTATAAATACAAACACAACATCTCAAAACTGAAACCCTAGTTTCACAAGGTCATGGCACAAAGAAGTTTTCTTTTTTTTTTCTTTCTCTTTTCGATCGATAGCTGCATTCCTTTTGGTTCAGCGTTTGTTTCGAGCTAACCAAGGTATAATTCTTCCTTCGTCTCTATTTCTTTTACATGCACACGTAAACCATGAATTCGTGAAGGTGTTAACGAAACACATGTATAACCGAACCATATGAGTGGAAGCATGTAATGCGTATAAGTATTTGTAGCGTGTGAAACTTATCGTCTATATATGTCATGTATACATGTTCAGCTATGAGAATGAAAGATATATATATGTACGATTGTGTATAAACCGTATAATAACAAGTAACGTTAAGTCGCCACATAAAATCATGAACATGTTTGTTATATTTATGGTTAATGCATGGGTTAGGTTATGAATGTGTCGATGCATGCATGTTTGGAACAAGAGTTAACATGTCGTGTAAGTAAAATAAGTTAAGTGTTTGTGTGTGGGTGTGTCGATTAGTTGTGAGTCGAGAAAACAACGTGGATTGAGTTTGAAATTTCATATGTGTACGTCTATATTGGAGAGAAGAAAGGATTTTGGTCTTGTTAACGTTGGGTAAATGAGTCGTCGTGTGTGAGTTAATTGCGTAGAGACATGCATGAGTCTGAGTTGACTTCCGTTTGAGTTTTCATAAGTCCTAGGTCAAGGTTATAGGTTATTAAAAGACGTAACCTGTCAATTAAAGCGTATTAAATGATATTAAAAGTATGGGAAAACCCTAGAACATAAATAGGAGGTTGATTAGGGTTAAAAGCTAAATGTGTAAATTCGTTATTTCATGTGAGATTGGTAAGTCTTGGAGTCATAAATAACTATTGATTAAAAGTATAATGAGCTAGTACTAAGCGTGATGTAAACATGCGTGAGTTATGATTTTATGCAAGAAGTCAAGTGTCATGGATTAAATTAGAGTATGCATGGTCACATTAAGTTTGTATTCGAATAATGTTACATGTGAGTCGTGGTCAATCACGTAAGGTTATGAAGGCTTGTGTAAACTATTTTGGAAGAGAGTCCTAAAATCCATTCTTGACATTTATAAACCCTATACTTTGAATGATGATCATATAAGTCCTCAAATAAGATATTTGTCATATTAAACCCTTAAGTTTACCATTTATAATTTGTAACACAAAAGTTTGGCTAGTTAATGATTAATACTCTAAAATGTCGTAATTCCGTCCGTCACTAAAAATAAGAATATGCTTACAACTCTAAGAATGTTAATGCGATGAATCCGTTATAACGTAATGATGCTAATAAGTATTAAATAAATCATTATCCGTGTAGATTCGTTGAAGGAGACGCGACGTTATATCTGCGTGATTCACTCATTCGTTTGCTTTCCTCTCATTTGCTTTAAGGTACAGATATTCTGACCTTTTCAGTAAAGGTTCCTTATAACGTTCTTCTCGTTAGCTTTTCTATTTTACTTATTAGGGTTTCCGATGCCATTGCTATGAACCCTTTCCTGATTGTTTGATCTGTTGTTTATCTGAACTTCTGTTTTATTGAACCATGCAATATCTGATTTGAACTTGTGTTATGAAGACTCTGATATGCACATTTGTTGAACCTTACTAGGTTTAATTATGAACATATGATTAATGATTGTAATATGAACTTCTGACCTCTGAATATTTGAATGTGAACCTTATGATATGAGTTATCGATATGTCATCTGTTGAACTTTGTGTTTGATTTTGATCAGTGTCATTTATGACAAATCTGTTTGACCTAAGTTATTTTGATACCCGAGCCAATATTTCACTAGTCATGGGGGTTCCATGTCCGTGTCAGTGATGCACCTCTGACATGACTCTAGGGCAGTAGAGTGATGTTGCGGCGTCCCTTTCGTTATCTTTTATTGATAGTATGGCCACTATCCGTCTGTTGGGGCGTATGGATGCATCCTAGATCTGATCTGTTATCTGATATGTTACTGGTGAATGATGTCGTGGTATTATACGCGTCTTCACAAAATTGCAGAGCTAGCTACTCAATTAGTTTATGAGGTTACCTTGAAATAAGAAAGATATTTCTGATATGATATGTTCTGGGCTCGTGGTAGTTAACTAAATCTTTATCTGTTATTTCTGTATTAAGTATTCTGATGTTGATTCGGTATGTTCAAGTGTTTATAATTATGTGCTAGGCTTATTATATGTGGTTATGCTTTTGTATATTTAAGTGATTACCGTCTACTATGCTAGGATATGATTAATATGTTTTCAATATGATTCGCAGGCTGTCATCTGATATTATGTTAGTTTATCGTTATGTGAATTAGTTGATCTGTGAGATGAATGTGCTAGTGTGAAAGTGAATATCCTGAAAGTTTATTAAGTATGATTGCTCATTAATCGGTGAACTTTGCCTATCCGTTAGGGTATCTATCTGTTTATGTTGATCTGCCATGTTTAGACTCTGTTTATATTAAGTTTTGTTTTGGAAAATGGTTTAATTATGATATCTGTTTTGATAATTTGCTAATTGCTATGCTATGTCTTTTGCTTATTTAGTTATAGTTTTCCTACTATGTTTTCTATTTGCATGTGTGACTGCCATGATTTTGACTGCTATTCCCATTTGCTACAATATTGGATTAAGTGTGTTAAATGTAGATTAATTGATTTGTATGAGTGCCATGTTTATTTTCTAGAAATTGTCCGTTAGCCTTTTGATATTTTGTTTGGCTCATATGTACTCGAATTTCCTGCTTTAGTTAATGTTTGGTTATCTTGATGTGTTTGCGTTGGTGCCATCAATATGATATGTGAGTGTTCTTAATTGCTATTTGTTCTTTCGGATTTCTGCATGATTGTGTTTCCGCAAAATCCTCAATGATTCATTGATCTCATTCCGTTGTGACTTCGTTATTCGTTTCTTTGTTTTATTTCGTATTTCTATTTTTATTTAGTTTTCGTTTCATTTATATCATTTCATGGGCTTTTGTAACAGCCGCATTTTCTTTTCCTGCGGCAGGTATTAGGTATTCGAGATGAGCTTATGGGATAGCTGATCTGGGTTGAAAGTAGAGATGAGAGCAAGATTTGAAATAGGGATCTTAGATTTATTTTGATTATTAAGTTATTTATATTTTCTTTTGTAAGTTTTGTAAAGGCTTCCGCTATTGTATAGTTGATGCGCTCCAGAACAGTCAAGCTAAATCACACAAGCCCGCCACTTGTGAATGGCGGACCGTGTCCAACTTAAAGGCTAGGGAACGATGCAATGAGGATCTGGGAGTATAGTGTTTCCCGGGTCGTTATGTCCCCGAGCTGCTTGGTGGATTATCGAACGTATAGTGATCGGGAGATTTGAACGGAAAAAGGGATTTGAGAATGATTATAACTAAGGAAAAAGCCAACAAATTACAGGGGCTTAAATGCAAATTAAAGGAAAAAAAAAAGATAAAACCTATTAAATAAACGCTATCACTATAATTAAAATGATGTTTTTGTTTTTTATGTTTTTATAAAACTGAAATTAAAATCTACGCGACGTACAACTAAAAACGTGAAACTAAATCAATATTAACCCTAAAAATATGAAAATGAAGTTTTTGCAAACCTAATGATAAAAGAAAATATTTAGAAAAAGAAAATTATTTTTAAAACTAATTATCTAATTAAAAACTATTTTTAACTATTAAATAACTACCTAAAATACAAGAAAATAGGAAATGAGGCTAGAAAAATAAAATTAAGACTTAGAAAAATCTAAAATATCAAAATAGAATTTTCAAAACTATTTTTGTAATTTCGATTATTTTTCTATTTTCTAGAAATTAAATACTATATAAAACTAATTAAATTACTAAAAATTACCAAATGAACTATGAAAAATATGGAAAATTACTTTTTTCTCTTTTTATATTTATCTAAGCCTAAGAAAAATGAAAACTTAAATTTTTGGACCTTTTCTGAATTTTTTGTATTAAAAGCTAATTAAAAGTACCTAAAAACGAAATTAAATAAGGAAAAATAGAAAACAGTGCTAGAAAAATATGAAAAATACAGGGAAACTCTAAAATATTGTTCTGAAGCTAAGAAAATTATAAAAACTAGGGCTTGTGTGTAGGAATCTAGTTCGTAATGAAATGGCATAAATGAGCAATTCAAAATAAGCTAGAAGCGTATAGTTGAACAAATGATCACAGGACCTATATTATACTAAAACCACTATGAAGCAACCTGATTAAGCTACTCTAAACTAATGGAAATCAGAAAGCAAGCCTTTGGTGAGAATCACGCTTAAATCCTAAAACAGTTCCTACCTCCCTACTTGCGGCTTAAAAATAAGTGGCGAATAAACTAAAAACCTAAATCCAGATGTGGGATCCTAGAGTAGACCTGGCAAGGTACAAGTAAACCAAAATTGAGACCAAGGAAGGCTCTTTATCGTTAGGCGCGAAGTCTGCAAGTTTCACTCACAACCTCTGCTGACTTAATTGCTCGCACAGGGCATTACTCGATCTAGCTCCAGCTTAAAAATAAGCTACTCAATGAAAAACTTATTGCAATCTCTAATAGACCTAGCAAAGTACATGTAAACCTAAGATGAGCCACTCACAAGCTCTCATGAGCTTGTGAACAGTCTCACAAGTTCTTGAGACAGGGTGATTATGGGGATTCTTGACTTTTGAAAATAGATGTGATGTTTGACTAAACTGACTTTTGATCCCAAATGCTTGGCTGATAATGATGTTTTTGGATGAAATATGAATGAAGCAAGCTAGCTTTAGGACTTCTAAACACAAATAAGGTTTACAATTCCAAATCCTCAACAGTTTAACATTGATATAGATTAGAAATGATTTGACTTTTTGAATCAATAGCACAAATTTTTGACAGATATTAACTAAGGAGGGTTAAAGGAGGCTAAGACAACTGATCTTAACCACCAAGCAGATCTGTAGCACAGGCTTAAAGCCTAATCCAAACACCCCTTTTATCACTATTGTTTAGCAAATTAAAATGAGAAAAACAGTTAAACTTGCACAATTGATCAAACTAAGCTTAAACATCCTAAACACAACTAAATAGACTAATACAAACTGATGGTGACCACAGTTATAGATATAAGCATAATATTCAAAATGGTTTGAAAAGTGAAGATAGGTAATAACTCACCCTGTCCAAATGTTGTTGCAGGCCAAAACTAAAACCAATGCTACACTAATTGAACCTACTCCAACCAAATTCAAGCATCTGCAACATCCATTTTCATTCCCAATTCCAATGTGCACCCACAGTTGACTATTGTTGACCAAGAACTAAAATTACTTGAAATTGAAATTTGAGCTTATACAAAACTATAGTAAGCTTTTACCAGCTTGTTTGATATTGAAACTAAGCTTTTAAAAGCTTAAACACGAAATGAAAATCACAGTCTCAACAGTGGACATGAAATAAGGAAACTGAGCATTAACTTGAACTGAATCTTAATAAGAGTTTTAATACACTTGAACGGCTAAATTGAGTACAAAACAACTTAAAAATACACTTAAGAAACTAATTAAAGCATAATGTTATTAAAACGACAAACATTTTTATAAAAAACTAAACTAACTCTTCATTGATGCATCCTCTTGGTCTTCTTATACACCCAAAGCTTCTTTCTCACTCCTCGAGCACCAACATAAATCAGAGCCATTGGATTGTTTTTACGCCATCTTGACCGTTGAGAGGATTTGGCGCCAAAACGGTTTTGGATATATGAGGGGCAGGAAAGGGATGTAATTAATGTGGTGGGATGGGTAGGTGAGGTGGGGGGAGACAAATGGTGGAGTAGAGTGGGTGGTGGGTGGGCTGGGGAAACAGACAACTTGGTCGGGGATGACAGGGAACTAGGGGGCGGGTTTGTATTATTTAAATGTTGGGTGGGTTGGTCGGGTTAAAGGTTTGGACCGGGTAAAGAGAATTGGGCCAAGGGTGTTTGAGTTGGGCTTGGGTTAAATACTAGGTCCGAATGGTTTGTGAAATTATTAATACAAAGGGACCAAATGTGTAAAACCTTAATTCCCAGGGACCAAACATGAAAATTATGAAGATGTAATCCAAGGACTAGTGTTGCCAACCTTAAATAGACCAGGGTCTAGTTTGACATTTTTGAAAATTTCCAGGACTAAATTTGACCATTTTGGATTTTAGGGGACTAAACTGTAATTTTCTCAAAACTTTTAGATTTTCCACCAAAGGACTAAATATGACAATTTATGATTTTAAAAAGACCTTTGGTGACTTTTCTTCTGAAATTTTGGCTCAGGGACTATTTTTGACAATTTAAGAAACTTGGGGGACTAAAACTACAATTTTTGCAAATTTGATATGTTTTTCATCTGATTTTGATATATTTGCATTAAAAACACATAAAACACTGATTTGTGATATTTTGATCATTTTGATGTGTTTCTGAGTGTTTTCAGATGATTTTGCAGTTTATTTTGTACAAAAATGATGAGTATTTAGACACTCATCAATCCCCCACACTAAACTATTGCTAGTCCCTAGCAATCTTTTGAGAAAAACATAATGGATTTGCATCTCTTTACCAAAAGCCATTACTTCTGGAGTAGCCAAATGTTTCAGTTCAAGTAAGAACCATGGTACACCGATAACCATGTGATTTTGAGCAAACCACCAGCTTTCAACGGATTTGATTTTGTCTTTACCAGAAGCCGTACCCTTCTGGACTAGCCAACTCTTAGATAAATTATCAATATTATCTTTGGTGAGCTGATTACCAATTATGGATTTTCAACTGCCTTTACCACAAGCCATAAACTTGCGGGCTAGCCAACTCTTCACTTTTTAGGATATGGTGAGTTGAATACCATACAATTTTGGGCAAATTGCAAGCCATATAAACGGATTTGAGAAATCTTTACCAAGAGCCGTTTGCTCCTGGATTAGCCAATCCTTTAGTCTTACAGACATGGCGGACTGATAACCAATTGAGAAAGTGTAAAACACTTACTCCAAAAAAATTTTGGCCAAAAACGGGGGAATTGGTGTAATTATATGATAAAATTCGTGAGAATTCCCCCCCACACTTAAAAATGAATATTGCCCTCAATATTCAAAGTACCGGCAGTTATGCCGAAACAAAGAACGTAAAAGGGAAATACTACGGCCATTATTTAGAAAGATTTTTTTTTTTTGAAAACATGTGGGGCAACCCCCACACTAGGGTGGTAGAAAGTAGAAAGAAGTCAGAAATATGGGTGAAAACCCATATGGCATGCTACTGTTTTTGATTCCCGAGTCGCTAGCTTGACTCGACCCCGAATTAATTTGTTCATGGGGAAGTAAAGTGGAAGAAACAATCTCCATCGGACTTTCATTTAAGATGTTTGGATAAACATTTAAGCACGTGAAAGTTCCACACCGATGAGATATATACAGACAGACCCGGCTCACAAATGATAAATGAAAATGCCTGGGTCAAAGATGATGTCCTCACTCCCGTAAGAATGAAGGAGGGGAGAAGTCACAACATATGTGAGGAATGGAAGAAAGATGTTTATAACAATTAGGATCCATTCTTCATCCTCAAAATCAAATTTTATATTTTCCTTAATTTGTATTTCATCATTAAAGCTCTTTTGGTTATTTTCAAAAATTACCTCGGGAGGGAGAGCAGGGTAGTGTCCTCAATAAGAAAACTCTTATGATAGAGCATATCTCCCCCCCGGTCAAGATCAAGATCAAAATAGAAGATCATACTCCGGATATGATATGAGAGAGTTCACCGGAGAACTCCTCAGGATCTAGATCAAAGATAAACAAATCATACTCAGGAAGAGAAAGATGAAAAGTTGGTTGCCACTACTCTCCTTTTAGTATAATCGTCATCAAAGCGGAATACTTCAAATTCCGGAAAGAATCATGGAAAAAGCCTTAAGTTCAGGAATTGGTTCGGGCTTTTCCAAGTCACTATCCACAACAGGGATAGGAGATGAAGCTGACTTAGCACAGAATGATTCGATCTTAGAAACGAGGAGATTTATATTGAATAATTTTTCACGAAGCATCTCGTCCTCAATTTCCAGATCATCAGAATCTCTCGCATCCTCTAAGCTAACTAGCTCAGAAGGTAAGTCCTCGACATAATCAATGTCTCCATAAGATAAAGAATCGTCAAACGAAGTACAATCGTTGTCAGAATCGGAGAACATATCAACATGATCATTTGGAATGTCAAGAGGAGGGTAAGAATCATCATCAAGAGGCTTATCACACATATTACCGGAGATAACCTCGGACTCACTTGGGATTGGGACAAGGCTCTCAACACTAGACGATTCCATTTCTGGAATAGTGCTAAGAGGCTCGTCCCCATTATGAGAGAGTCAACGGGTTCAACAATGTTTGTTGAAATATGATCATCGAATTCTTCTAAAACGACGTCACTTCTCTCTCCAGCGTGTGAGTGAAGGGGAAGAGTCGGAAATGAAAGGCTCAGAAACAGGATTGGTTGTAGCCGACAAACTCGCATAATATTCTTTTATTTGGAATCCTCTCATCATCATCGAAAACGAAAGTCTTGTGATATTGGGTTGATGTAGCATTATAAACCTCGTCATCGGTGGCTTGACAATCGTAAAAAGGATGGGGACCACCACAAATATCACATCTTTGGTGCGATAACAACGGGCTCTGATTTTTGCTTCATGCATCGAATATCATTGGTAAGCTCAGCCATCTCAATCGGTTTGTTTCTCGTAGTCGGAACTTTCGATTTGTTCTCGATGATCGTCAATATATCCCTTGGGGTACGATACAAGATATTGCCACCGACGGCTGCATTAAGTGAATCTTGATCGGTTTGCATTAAAGCATTGTAGAATATATCGATCTGGAGTAATTCCGAGAAACCATGATGTGGGCATTTCCATAGGAGATCTTTGAATCTTTCCCATGCCTCACCAAAACTTTCATCAAAGCGCTGCTGGAAGTTCGTAATCTCGTTCTTAAGATTTTTCGTCTTAGAATAAGGAAAGAAACGATTTACAAATTTTGAAACGAGATCTTCCCAAGTAGTGATCGATCGAGGGTTCTTTTTCGAGCCAATTCTGAGCTGCCCCTTGAGAAAATGAGAATAACATCAACTTAATTGTGTCATGAGGAACATCCCTATATTTTATGGTTGAAATTAATCTATCAAACCATCGGATGTGAGCATAGGGATCGTCCCTCTCAAATCCATAGAATGGATTTGACATAATTAGTTGAATTAAACCGGTTTGTATCTCGAAATTTTCTGAAAGAATCTCCGGTACAACAACAGCATCTTCGTAACCCTCAGTGGGTACTTGGAGCATTTGACATAAATACGCATGTCCGCTATTAGAATTAAACATATAGAGGGATAAGAGGAGAATCAAATGGTTGAGAGGATACGAAGAATAGATTAAACGGCAAGAGGGTAAGAGAAATAGAATCAACGAATAAGAGGAATGAGATGAATATTTTTGGAGTTTTTGGATAAGAAAATATAAACATATACAGATGGTATAAACAAAAGGTGAATATTCAAATCACTAATCGCTAAACGTAAGATAATCAGCACAGCTCCCGGCAGCGGCGCCAAAAATTTGATGCGGCTCGAGCATCAAGCTAAATCACACAAGCCCGCCACTTGTGAATGGCGGACCGTAACCAGCTTAAAACTGCTCAGGAACGAATGCAATGAGGATCAGGGAGTATAGTGTTTCCCGGGTCGTTATGTCCCAGCGAGCTATGCAATGGATTATCGAACGTATAGTGATCGGGAGATTTGAACGGAAAAAGGGATTTGAGAATGATTATAACTAAGGAAAAAGCCAACAAATTACAGGGGCTTAAATGCAAATTAAAGGAAAAAAAAAAGATAAAACCTATTAAATAAACGCTATCACTATAATTAAAATGATGTTTTTGTTTTTTATGTTTTTATAAAACTGAAATTAAAATCTACGCGACGTACAACTAAAAACGTGAAACTAAATCAATATTAACCCTAAAATATGAAAATGAAGTTTTTGCAAACCTAATGATAAAATAAAATATTTAGAAAAAGAAAATTATTTTTAAAACTAATTATCTAATTAAAAACTATTTTTAACTATTAAATAATCACCTAAAATACAAGAAAATAGGAAATGAGGCTAGAAAAATAAAATTAAGACTTAGAAAAATCTAAAATATCAAATAAATTTTCAAAACTATTTTTGTAATTTTCTGATTATTTTTCTATTTTCTAGGAATTAAATACTATTTAAAACTAATTAAATTACTAAAAATTACCAAATGAACTATGAAAAATATGGAAAATTACTTTTTTCTCTTTTTATATTTATCTAAGCCTAAGAAAAATGAAAACTTAAATTTTTGGACCTTTTCTGAATTTTTTGTATTAAAAGCTAATTAAAAGTACCTAAAACAGAAATTAAATAAGGAAAAATAGAAAACAGTGCTAGAAAAATATGAAAAATACAGGGAAACTCTAAAATATTGTTCTGAAGCTAAGAAAATTATAAAAACTAGGGCTTGTGTGTAGGAATCTAGTTCTGCAGTGAAGTGGCTTATAAATAAGCACTTCAAAATAAGCTAGAAGCTGTATAGTTGAACCAAATGATCACAGGACCTATATTATACTAAAACCACTATGAAGCAACCTGATTAAGCTACTCTAAACTAATGGAAATCAGAAAGCAAGCCTTTGGTGAGAATCACGCTTAAATCCTAAAACAGTTCCTACCTCCCTACTTGCAGCTTAAAAAACTTATGAATAAACAAAAACCTAAATCCAGATGTGGGATCCTAGAGTAGACCTGGCAAGGTACAAGTAAACCAAAATTGAGACCAAGGAAGGCTCTTTCGTTGGCCTTGAAGTCTGCAAGTTTCACTCACAACCTGTGCTTATTGCTCTGCACAGGGCATTACTCAGTCCTAGCTCCAGCTTAAAAATAAGCTACTCAATAAGCTAGAAACTTAAAACTTATTATTGCAATCTCTAATAGACCTAGCAAAGTACATGTAAACCTAAGATGAGCCACTCACAAGGCTCATGAGCTTGTGAACAGGTCTGCAAGTTCTTGAGACAGGACTGATTATGGGGATTCTTGACTTTTGAAAATAGATGTGATGTTTGACTAAACTGACTTTTGATCCCAAATGCTTGGCTGATAATGATGTTTTTGGATGAAATATGAATGAAGCAAGCTAGCTTTAGGACTTCTAAACACAAAATAAGGTTTTACAATTCCAAATCCTCAACAGTTTAACAGTGATATAGATTAAGAAATGATTTGACTTTTTGAATCAATAGGCACAAATTTTTGACAGATACTAACTAAGGAGGGCTAAAGGAGGCTAAGACAACTGATCTTAACCACCAGTAGATGTAGCAGGCTTGAAGCCTAATCCAAACACCCCTTTTATCACTAGTTTAGCAAATTAAAATGAGAAAAACACTGATTAAACTTGCACAATTGATCAAACTAAGCTTAAACATCCTAAACACAACTAAATAGACTAATACAAACTGATGGTGACCACAGTTATAGATATAAGCATGATATTCAAAATGGTTTGAAAAGTGAAGATAGGTGAATAACTCACCACTGTCCAAATGTTGTTGCAGGCCAAAACTAAAACCAATGCTACACTAATTGAACCTACTCCAACCAAATTCAAGCATCTGCAACATCCATTTTCATTCCCAATTCCAATGTGCACCCACAGTTGACTATTGTTGACCAAGAACTAAAATTACTTGAAATTGAAATTTGAGCTTATACAAAACTATAGTAAGCTTTTACCAGCTTGTTTGATATTGAAACTAAGCTTTTAAAAGCTTAAACACAGGAAATTGAAAATCACAGTCTCAACAGTGGACATGAAATAAGGAAACTGAGCATTAACTTGAACTGAATCTTAATAAGAGTTTTAATACACTTGAACGGCTAAATTGAGTACAAAACAACTTAAAAATACACTTAAGAAACTAATTAAAGCATAATGTTATTAAAACGACAAACATTTTTATAAAAAACTAAACTAACTCTTCATTGATGCATCCTCTTGGTCTTCTTATACACCCAAAGCTTCTTTCTCACTCCTCTGAGCATTTCCCAACATAAATCAGAGCCATTGGATTGTTTTTGAGCCATCTTGACCGTTGAGAGGATTTGGCGCCAAAACTGGTTTTGGATATCAGGGACAGGGAAAGGGATGTAATTAATGTGGTGGGATGGGTAGGTGAGGTGGGGGGAGACAAATGGTGGAGTAGAGTGGACTGGTAGGTGGCTGGAGGGGGGGGGGGGGAAACAGACAACTTGGTCGGGGATGACAGGGAACTAGGGGGGCGGGTTTGTATTATTTAAATGTTGGGTGGGTTGGTCGGGTTAAAGTTTGGACGAATTAGAAATTGGGCCAAGGGTGTTTGAGTTGGGCTTGGGTTAAATACTAGGTCAAATGGTTTGTGAAATTATTAATACAAAGGGACCAAATGTGTAAAACCTTAAATTCCAGGGACCAAACCTGTAAATTATGAAGATGTAATCCAAGGACTAGTGTTGCCAACCTTAAATAGACCAGGGTCTGGTTTGACATTTTGAAAATTTCAAGGACTAAATTTGACCATTTTGGATTTTCAGGGACTAAACTGTAATTTTCTCAAAACTTTTAGATTTTCCACCAAGGACTAAATATGACAATTTATGATTTTAAAAAGACCTTTGGTGACTTTTCTTTTGAAATTTTGGCTCAGGGACTATTTTTGACAATTTAAGAAACTTGGGGGACTAAAACTACAATTTTTGCAAATTTGATATGTTTTTCATCTGATTTTGATATATTTGCATTAAAAACACATAAAACACTGATTTGTGATATTTTGATCATTTTGATGTGTTTCTGAGTGTTTTCTGATGATTTTGCAGTTTATTTTGTACAAAAATGATGAGTATTTAGACACTCATCAATAGTACTTAAGGTTATGATATGAAACTGTATTTGTGACATCTTTACCCTTGTCGGGTTGGGGTGTTACAATTTATGGTATCAGAGACAGGTTTAGGACCCTTAGAGCTTAGGCTATGACCTGTGAGGATTGGGTAGATTTAGGATTTTCCCTTCTGCGTATTTTCTTTGCGTCCGCTATCGTACTTAGATTTTGCTAATAGTTGGTTATTCTTTTAGATGGTTATCCATCGTCGTTCTAGTTCACCTGATAGGCAAACAAGGACCACTAGGCAACCTAGGGAAAGGATGATGTGGACCGTTGTTATTGCTAAAGGTTGCAAGAGGATTGGTAGAGTGAAGCGGACCAACAAGAGGATACGAGTTCCGGCTAGTATGTGGCCATGCACAATTAAGGAGAAGCTGACCTTAAAGAACGTAGACGGAAAAGTAGTAGAGGAGTACGAAACTAAAGTCGTTGACAACCAAGGTTTCACCACTAGGTATCATAATAGATGTCCCGAGTTCTTTGAAGATGGAGGAGTAGGTTGGACTAGGAGTCGCGATTTGTATGCTTTTGTAGATCGTGTGCCGGAAGAAGAAGAGAGGAATCGGAGAAGTGACTTTGCTAGTCGCTTATTACCGCAGCGCGAAGGAAATAAGAACGGATGGATAAGTGAGGAAGAAGAGGAAGAAGAAGAACATGAGGAAGAATACGAGGTGGACTCGGATTTAGAGTCTACAGCTACTAGCAGGTTTAATCCGATACAAGAATAGAAATTCGCGCTCCTGATTAGTTGTCCTCTTTATGAGGAATTTCTGACATTGGATTTTGAGCTTAGGTCCTTTTGTTTTCATCTAGATGATTGAATTTTTGATTATTAAGTTTGTTTTGGAAGTTCATCTTATGACAATTCTGCAATTCGTTTGATTAGTGAGAATAAAGCAAAACTTTGAAAGTATAGTTCCTGTTTGTTGTTTATTTCTGATAGATTCGTTAAGTTTCCGTTAGTCCTCATAAGTTTCGTCTGCTATTTGTTTTCTTAATGATGTTGCTTAATCACAGCTTAAAATAAAGTATGACCATCATGATGGTATACTCAGGTGAATCTGGTTAGTTATAATATGTTACTGGCTATCTGTATGTTATCTGTATGTGATATGTTATGTTTTGTTGTAATTCTGGTTATGTGGTTTGCCATGACCCGGGACAGAATATGATGACAATAAGAACTTGTTATGTGATGCAAGTATTATGACGCCTGATCAACGTGATAATACCGAGATCATATAATTCGAACTTATTGGAGTCATATGACGTCTGGGGAAATGCCTGTGGTTGATACGTGGATGGACTTTGACTTGTATCTGTTATTTGGCACTCCCATGTTCGTTTGAAATTATGTACCTATTTGTGAGATTTCGTCGATATCTGTTACGTGTGAGTTTGTACGTTTGGGACCGAAATTGTTATGATTTGTGTGAACTATGGATTGCTATGTTTGCTCTAAATGTGTACGTCTCCGTGTACCCTTATTGTGGTCATAGGATTTTTTGTGAGGTGTTTGAGGAACATTAGATCCTTTTAGTTGATTATCTGCGACTAGTGGGACCGTTAGGATTCGTTTTGTCTATGTATATGTTTGTTCTCCTCATTAGATATCTGAATACGTTAGAGCATGTTGTTTGATTTTCGGCATCTCATCTGTTTTCTGCCAATACGTTAATAAGTATATGATTATCTGTTATAAGTATTTGATTATTGGTTCGATTTCCGAAAAGTATGAGTTTGAAGACTCTGATAAGAATCCGTTTGTTCCGAGATAAGTTTAGCGTTCGTTGTATTCCTTGAAGTTCTGAAATCCGATTTGTTTTATGTTCTGTTCCGTCTTGTTCAATTTCGAGGACGAAATTTTCTTTTTAGAAGGGAAGAGTTGTAAAACCCTAAAAATACGAAAAATGTTAAAAGACTATTTTACCCTCAAGATAGTCACAAAAAAAAAACCTAAAATACGTAAAATATAATAACGTTCATTTAATGAAATTAAAAGATCTAACTTATGAATGTTTAAACCTAACGAGTATATTAAATAACCGACATTTGTACGACGAAGATAAACGTCACACGCGTAAAACGTTTGGGCCGTTTGTTTATGTGTAGTCCGATTTCCGTTGGGCCTCATTTGTTTTGTGAGCCGACTAGCTCAAGCCCATGGGTTACGTTTTCCTGGTAGGCCGATCACCCCAAAACTTCAACACGGGTCGTTAGGTTTATATGGTCCGATTCCTTTTGGTTAGGGGACCGATCACTTTAAACCCAATATGGGTCGGCCATTGTTCTTCTTTTGTTTGAGCCGAGAACCCACAAAAAAAAGCCCAAGCCGATCGGTTTAGTATAAATACAAACACAACATCTCAAAACTGAAACCCTAGTTTCACAAGGTCACGGCACAAAGAAGTTTTCTTTTTTTTTTCTTTCTCTTTTCCGATCGATAGCTGCATTCCCTTTTGGTTCAGCGTGCGTTTGTTTCGAGCTAACCAAGGTATAATTCTTCCTCCGTCTCTATTTCTTTTACATGCACACGTAAACCATGAAGTCGTGAAGGTGATCTGCGCTGAACCGTCAAGTCTAAACAGACTTAAAACTGCTCAGACACAAATGCAATGAAGTCCAGGAGAATATAGTAAATTCCCGGGTCGTTATGTCCCACGGAGACTCAATGGTGTGTCAAAACAAACTCAGACGATAGAATGATCACTAATGATAGTGATCGGAAAAGATTTGGATAGATAATTACACTACTGAAAAAGATAATAACTAACAGCGACTTAAATAAAAATTAAGAAAATTTAAAAGATAAAAGATATTAAATAAACGCTATCACTATATTTAAAGTGATGAACGTTTAAAAATTAAAACTTACGTTTAAATTAAAAACTACGTTAACGTACAAAATAAAACTTGAAAATAAAGAAGGAAAATACCTACGGATATGAAAAATACATTTTTACAAACCTAATGATATGAGAAAATTTATAGAAAAATGAAATTATTTTTAAAACTATTTATATAATTATTATTAAATAAAAACTATTTTAAACTATTTAATAATACTCTAAAATAAAAGAAAATATGAAATAAGACTAGAAAAATAAAATTAAGATTTAGAAAAATCTAAAAAATGATAAAACTAATTTTAAAACTGAAAATATATTTTTTAGACTTATTATATATTTATTATTAATTTAAAACTATTTAAAACTAATTAAAATGCTAAAAATACTAATTAAACCAAGAAAATTATAGAAAAATACTTTTTAGGCTTTTTACATTTATCTAAACTTAAGAAAAATGAAAAATTATTTTTTAGAAGCTTTTCTTAATTATTTGTATTAAATACTAATTAAAAATGCTTAAAAACTATTTTAAATTAAGAAAAATAGCTAAACACCTTAGAAAAATCTGAAAATTTCAGGGAAACTCTAAAATAATATTAGGAAGCTATGAAAAATGGAAAAACATGGGGTTAAGTGCAAGAATATGAAACTGATGATCAAAGTGCTTATAAAATAAGCACTTGAATAAGCAAATGGGCACCAAAAGCTACCCAACAGATATGGAAGCTACAATAAGCTAAGAGAACTAGAATGGAACAAGTTTAAACAAGCCTAACCCTCTGGATCACAAGCTCAATAGGTTTGATGAATTGAGCTTATAGTCTAAAAACAGTTTCTGGGGCCATCTTGCAGGGGAAAAATAAGCAATCAAATAAGCTGAGAACAGGAAAACAAGAGTTGGATTCTAAAGAAGGCCTGGGTGGGAGCTTGTACACCAAGAATCAGACCTAGAGGAGCTAAACTAAGCTTCACACAAGCTATGCAAAATCTGCACAAACCCTGTGCAGTTAACAGTGTCCTGCACAGGGCACTTAAGCCTTCATTCACAAGCTTGTTTGAAGGTTCTAAAAAATTTGCAAAATTCCATAAAAGTGATAATAAGAAACAAGACCAGTAGCACTTTCTAAAACCACCAGTTTCATAGAAAATGACTCAGAAATAAGCCCAAGAAAATTCACCCTATTAGGGCCAAAAACTGAGTTTCAATATTTTGACTTTTGATTTTAAAATGGAAAGTTGACTTTCTTGAGTTTTGATCTGGATTTGTGGACTGGAAATGATATGCATACATGAAATAAGCCTAATGCTAGCTATATCTAAGACATTTAAACACAAAATAAGAATTTGATTTGTTAAAACTCCAACATTAAGCTGCTTAAGAAACCTAAAGAGTAATTTTGACTTTGAGATTATGTGGGTGCAAGAACAAGACAGAAAAGGACTCAATTGAACTAAACAAGCATGAACCACAAGTTTTAACCACTGAGCTATCCTCTAGTGCAGTTTATATGCTCAATCCAAACACCCCTTTAAAACTGATTTGCAAATATAAATACTTAAACTACTAAACTGCTTAAGACCAATGATCAAGCTACACTTAAATATCTTAAATACAACTGAATATACTAATTTAGACTAATGGTAATCACAGATATTCCTACAAGTATAAAATTCAAAATGCTTGAAGATGAAAAGTGAAATATGAACTCACATCAGTACAGCTTGTGTAGCAGGCTACAACCAGACCAATCCTATCCTAATTAAGCCTAATCCAACCCATTTACACCACTGCAACATCCCATATCAGCTTCCATTTCACATAGAGTCCAAGATTGACTTTCATTGACCATTAACCAAATTTACTTGAAACTGATATTTAAGCTTGCAAAAAGCTTTGAATGTCTTAAATAAACTTAATGAAGCTTAAAATAAACCTTCAACAATTTTGGACAATAAAATTTAAAACTGAAAAGTTCAACAGTGGACATGAAATTTTGAGACAAATATGGAAACTTAGATAGATAATCAAAAGTGACTTACAAAGGTTTGTAACCTTGAAATTGATACAATGAAACTGAAATTACACCATTTTAATTTAAACTAAGACCATAATTAAAAAAAACGACATAAGTAAAATTTTTATAAACTAACTACTGCTCTTCATGCTTCTCTCTTCTTTTCTTTTATACAAACTTGCTTCCCCTTGACTTTCTGAGCATTTCCCACTCCCTTTTAGGACCATTGGATCAGCAGAGATCATTTTGACCCTTGATTGCATTTTGGCGGGAAAGTGGCATTTGACAGGTGGCTATGGTTGAGTGTTAAGGGGGAAGGATCATTAAATGGTTTTTGTTTTGTGTAGAGGTGGAGGAGACAAAGGTGTGGAAAGAGTGAGGAGGGGGAATGGTGGCTTGAGTGTGCAGGGGTGAAGCAGGTGGAGAAGGAGACATTTTGGCGCGATTTGTGGGTTTTGGTTTTAATTATTAAACGTGGGTTGGTCGGGTTGGGAGTTGGGTAAACGGGTTGGATGGGTATTGGGCTTGGGTTGTGTTAGTTTGGGTTGGATTTGGATATTTAAGGGATCCGTTTGGTATTAGTAGTAATACAAGGACTAGAGTTGTAATTTGACCAAACTTGATGGACTGAACTTGCCCATTTTACAAAGGTATCAAAAGGACCAAACTTGACAACTTTGATAGTACAAGGATAAAATTTAATCATTTTCCATTTTAAAATATCCAAGGACTAAATTTGCAATTTTTTCAAAGTTTAGGGACCTTTCTTGCCAATTGACCAAAGAATCATTCAAGGATCATTTTTAACAACTTAAAATACTTCAGGGACCTTGAATGATCAAATTCCATATTTTTGAATTCCAGGGACTAGATTTGACAACTTTTAAAACTTGAGGGACTAAAACTGCCAATTTTGCAAACTTTATACGTTTTTCATCTGATTTTTATCTTTTTGCATTTAAAACACATAAAACACTGATTTGTGATATTTTGATCATTTTGATGCATTTTTGAGTGTTTTCAGATGTTTTTGCAGTTTATATTGTACAAAAATGATGAGTATTTAGACACTCATCAGAAGGTGTTAACGAAACACATGTATAACCGAACCATATGAGTGGAAGCATGTCATGCGTATAAGTATTTGTAAACGTGTGAAACTTATCGTCTATATATGTCATGTATACATGTTCAGCTATGAGTACGAAAGCGTATATATATGTACCGATTGTGTATAAACCGTATAATAACAAGTAACGTTAAGTCGCCACATAAAATCATGAACATGTTTGTTATATTTATGGTTAACGCATGGGTTAGGTTATGAATGTGTCGATGCATGCATGTTTGGAACAAGAGTTAACATGTCGTGTAAGTAAAATAAGTTAAGTGTTTGTGTGTGGGTGTGTCGATTAGTTGTGAGTCGAGAAAACAACGTGGATTGAGTTTGAAATTTCATATGTGTACGTCTATATTGGAGAGAAGAAAGGATTTTGGTCTTGTTAACGTTGGGTAAATGAGTCGTCGTGTGTGAGTTAATTGCGTAGAGACATGCATGAGTCTGAGTTGACTTCCGTTTGAGTTTTCATAAGTCCTAGGTCAAGGTTATAGGTTATTAAAAGACGTAACCTGTCAATTAAAGAGTATTAAATGATATTAAAAGTATGGGAAAACCCTAGAACATAAATAGGAGGTTGATTAGGGTTAAAAGCTAAATGTGTAAATTCGTTATTTCATGTGAGATTGGTAAGTCTTGGAGTCATAAATAACTATTGATTAAAAGTATATTGAGCTAGTACTAAGCGTGATGTAAACATGCGTGAGTTATGATTTTATGCAAGAAGTCAAGTGTCATGGATTAAATTAGAGTATGCATGGTCTCATTAAGTTTGTATTCGAATAATGTTACATGTGAGTCGTGGTCAATCACGTAAGGTTATGAAGGCTTGTGTAAACTATTTTGGAAGAGAGTCCTAAAATCCATTCTTGACATTTATAAACCCTATACTTTGAATGATGACCATATAAGTCCTCAAATAAGATATTTGTCATATTAAACCCTTAAGTTTACCATTTATCATTTGTAACACAAAAGTTTGGCTAGTTAATGATTAATACTCTAAAATGTCGTAATTCCGTCCGTCACTAAGAATAAGAATATGCTTACAACTCTAAGAATGTTAATGCGATGAATCCGTTATAACGTAATGATGCTAATAAGTATTAAATAAATCATTATCCGTGTAGATTCGTTGAAGGAGACGCGACGTTATATCTGCGTGATTCACTCATTCGTTTGCTTTCCTCTCATTTGCTTTAAGGTACAGATATTTTGACCTTTTCAGTAAAGGTTCCTTATAACGTTCTTCTCGTTAGCTTTTCTATTTTACTTATTAGGGTTTCCGATGCCATTGCTATGAACCCTTTCCTGATTGTTTGATCTGTTGTTTATCTGAACTTCTGTTTTATTGAACCATGCAATATCTGATTTGAACTTGTGTTATGAAGACTCTGATATGCACATTTGTTGAACCTTACTAGGTTTAATTATGAACATATGATTAGTGATTGTAATATGAACTTCTGACCTCTGAATATTTGAATGTGAACCTTATGATATGAGTTATCTGATATGTCATCTGTTGAACTTTGTGTTTGATTTTGATCTGTGTCATTTATGACAAATCTGTTTGACCTAAGTTATTTTGATACCCGAGCCAATATTTCACTAGTCATGGGGGTTCCATGTCCGTGTCAGTGATGCACCTCTGACATGACTCTAGGGCAGTAGAGTGATGTTCTGCGACGTCCCTTTCCGTTATCTGTTTATTGATAGTATGGCCACTATCCGTCTGTTGGGGCGTATGGATGCATCCTAGATCTGATCTGTTATCTGATATGTTTCTGGTGAATGATGTCGTGTGCAATACGCGTCTTCACAAAATTCTGGGAGCTAGCTACTCCAATTAGTTTATGAGGTTACCTTCTGAATAAGAAAGATATTTCTGATATGATATGTTCTGGCTCGTGGTAGTTAACTAAATCTTTATCTGTTATTTCTGTATTAAGTATTCTGATGTTGATTCGGTATGTTCAAGTGTTTATAATTATGTGCTAGGCTTATTATATGTGGTTATGCTTTTGTATATTTAAGTGATTACCGTCTACTATGCTAGGATATGATTAATATGTTTTCAATATGATTCGCAGGCTGTCATCTGATATTATGTTAGTTTATCGTTATGTGAATTAGTTGATCTGTGAGATGAATGTGCTAGTGTGAAAGTGAATATCCTGAAAGTTTATTAAGTATGATTGTTCAGTTAATCTGGTGAACTTTGCCTATCCGTTAGGGTATCTATCTGTTTATGTTGATCTGCCATGTTTAGACTCTGTTTATATTAAGTTTTGGTTTGGAAAATGGTTTAATTATGATATCTGTTTTGATAATTTGCTAATTGCTATGCTATGTCTTTTGCTTATTTAGTTATAGTTTTCCTACTATGTTTTCTATTTGCATGTGTGACTGCCATGATTTGACTGCTATTCCCGCTGCTACAATATTGGATTAAGTGTGTTAAATGTAGATTAATTGACTTGTATGAAGGCCATGTTTACTTTCTAGAAATTGTCCGTTAGCCTTTTGATATTTTGTTTGGCTCATATGTACTCGAATTTCCTGCTTTAGTTAATGTTTGGTTATCTTGATGTGTTTGCGTTGGTGCCATCAATATGATATGTGAGTGTTCTTAATTGCTATTTGTTCTTCCGGATTTCTGCATGATTGTGTTTCCGCAAAATCCTCAATGATTCATTGATCTCATTCCGTTGTGACTTCGTTATTCGTTTCTTTGTTTTATTTCGTATTTCTATTTTGTTTAGTTTTCGTTTCTGTTATATCTGTTCACTGGGCTTTGTAAGCTCAGCCGCATTTTCTTTTCCTGCGGCAGGTATTAGGCATTCGAGATGAGCTTATGGGATAGCTGATCTGGGTTGAGAGTAGAGATGAGAGCAAGATTTGAAATAGGGATCTTAGATTTATTTTGATTATTAAGTTATTTATATTTTCTTTTGTAAGTTTTTTAAAGGCTTCCGCTATTGTATAGTACTTAAGGTTCTGATATGAAACTGTATTTGTGACATCTTTACCCTTGTCGGGTTGGGGTGTTACACGCAGGGTCCAACCCCTGCGCAATCACTTAACGAAGTGTCTACTATTTCTTATTGCAGATTGGCTACAAGTTTGGCGCAAGCACATCACCCCTCATATCTTTCGATCACCATCGAAGGCTTGGTCGTACGAATTATTGTACAATCAGGTGAGTGCATACAAGGTAGGCTAAGGCGATTTGGGTGTACATTTGGGGGTGGATTGTAAACAATGCTCTTCATTGATATTTCGGAAAACCGAAACATCACGAGAACCGCGAAAAGGATATGCTCTTCAATGATTACATATAACCACAACAACTGAAGCGACGACATCTTCTCAGGAGGATTATGTTCAACTAACTGTTCTACAGCCTGAATCAATACCTGAAAACCTATACAAAATCAAGGTTCAACTCTCATATAATCAATATTATGCCAACAGATACTAATGTCAAATCATTAAAATAAGCATACCAAGTGTAGCCATAATTGCAGCAAAGATGATGATTCCAACAGGTTGGATGCGCAGTTTACCAATAGGATACTTGTATACGTTGATGCTTTGCATAGATAGGTGAGTGAACCAAAGGATGCCACCAGCCATTAGATCAAGTAACGAATCTAGTGTAGATGCGGCAATGGCAATGGAACCGGTCTCTATTGTAGCAAATATCTGTGATATGAGCAGTCAATTAGTACATTAATATCAAACATGTTTGTATCATCTGTGTCGCAAATTTAGGCATAACACGTTATATCTAGTTAACACTTGAAAAAAAAACATAGCAAAGACAAAACGACAGAAAATCATGAGATAATCATTATATGTTAAAGAATACAACCGATCTAATACACAAAACACTGATAGCTGAGGGTCCACAATGCCCCACATGGATGACACTATGGTAAAGGCAACGTTGAGTCTATGCTTCAAAACGACTCAACAACCCACTTAGAAAGGTGTCAGCCCGACTAGAAACATGACTACATTTGCAAAGTCCTCCCCTTTGCAGCCAAACAACTTAGTGCTATGTGTTACATGTTATAACCCGTAAATTTCATATTAAAAGTAAGGGTAAAGTTCACAAACGATATACATGGTCACTTTGATGTCACAGTATCATAAACTCACTTTCTTAAATACCATTATGATAAACGTACTTCCATTTTTTGTCTCATATAATAATTTTTGCTGACGTGCCACAGGTATTTTGGAAATTTTAGGTATTGACATGTCAACGACAAATCAACAAACTTTTTCATGTTTATCAGTTTTTGCCCTGAAAAATAAGTTTCAAGTTAAAACTCGTAAATTTCATCGCATACAAAGTAAAAAACAACTGTTGGGATTTTAGAAGCAGTTAACCAGTAACCTCTACGAGTACGCAGCGAATATTGGATCTAGTTAATACAATCATGTTAACACGTAATTAATAAACACATAATTAATACAATATTAATTAATTAAAAGAGATTAAGAAAAGCTAACCTTGCTTGGCAATTGATCTCTAGTTACGAAACAAGAAACCTTACGAAACCTTAAGTATCTAAAATAGATACCTCGAAGAGTATCACACACAAACCCGATTCACGTATACGTTCGATATTGCTAGTCGAGAACGTAATATATATAAATCCAACAACAATTGTCACTTGAATGAATCACTAAACACAAACCAAGAACCTGCTTCTTTCTTTCTGTACGAGAACCCCAAAGAAAACCAACAACTGGTTTTGCAACTTCACCCGATATCGGATAAGCCTATCCGATATCCTCTAGCTTCTGTCCGAGAAAAGACCCAAGACCAGAATTGCTTCCACCCTTACTGCTGCTGTTATGCGACTAGGAACCAGCAGAAAAATACCAATCTTTCACACCCTAAACACTTGATCGAGTACAAGTTTAGGAACTAAATAAACAAAACCCTTAATCGACCTTGAAGTTAGTCGACTAAGCTTTTAAGCTGGGAAGATATTTGATCGGTTTTAGGGTATAGGTAAAGTCAGTTTATGCATGTAAAAGTCATAGGTAAGGGTATGTTTATATAGGTTACAAGTTGAACCAAAACTAGGGTACCTATCTTGGTCAACAAGTCACAAACCCACACAAAAACCCATACCCCTTAGCTGCCCGATCAGTGGATCACTTAGGGCCCATGCCAGTCCACATTCAACCCAAATACATGACAAGAATAGTCCATGGGTCGTATAAAACTATCGGGTCAATTTACATGCATAACGGGTAAGTATATATTCAAGTATAGATTACGTTCAACACGTATACTCGTGTTTATCGTGTGTGCCCCCATCGGCTCACACACTTCTAGTCGTTTACGTGTGTTTATAACTCCCACAAACCAATAGCTCCCACTTGGGAGTTGGTGTGTCGAATGGCACACAAAACTAACGACGGAAACGCCTAGCAAACGCTCTCACTTGCTTTTTAACTAAAAGTGTCTGAGAGAATAGTTTCGTAAAAGTTTCTCAGTAGCATGGTCATTCATTGTCTTGCTCTAATCATCCTTTGTTATAGATACCGTTAAACCATGGATTATGGATCTCAAATCATTCCATATAGTTTAACCATTTAGAATCTCGTTATAGATTTTAATTCAGATATACCAAATGTAATCAAGAATCATCTTGTATTACCCTTTGGGTCCGGCCAGACAGTTATCTGATTAAATCTGGAGAGGCGCCATGGTATATTTCTGCACATATCAAGTGGAGTAACAAATCCTTTATTGACTACAAGTGTTGTGGATGCTGCTTCACATCACTACGAAATATAGCTTTTATAACTACCTTATTCAGATAGTGTTTTGCGTATACTTACAAAAAAATGATATCCACACATAACAGAACTTGCTTGTATCTCAAGTCTAAGGATGAAGATAACAAACCATTTTCAATATTTTACTTATGACAAGAATCCAAAAGTAAATGTTTGAAAGTTGGGGAATCCAATATGCATCTCTAGTGAATACATATGAGTTTGGCGGAAACAATCCACATTCTCATTAGAATATAACCAACACTCATATTTGCCTTACATAACAATATTCCCATATTGTTAACCGACAATGGACATATTTAGAATAATAAAATTATTCAAGGATTAAACATGAAAATATAGGATAACAATTATTATATGAATGAATAACAAATACCAAGTATCTTTATTCATCATAAAGTAAAAATTGTCTTTCAATCCCAATTATCCAAATACTAAAACAGATATGCATGAAACTCATTTAGTAAGTTGAAGCCTAATGTTTCCAACATTCTCAACCTTTCTTTTGAAAGAAAAACTAAATAGTCATCTGAGTAAACTTTCCGAATACTTGTTTCAAATATCACGTATAGTGAGTGATTTGAAATATAAGATGAGTGTCTTATCTCATATGCTCATACTATTGCAAGAGTTATAGTATGGAGATGTCGTCTTACCTTGCATGAGGTATTAGAAATCAACGACATACTGACAGTCATCTTTACAGTTTCTAAAAAGTGCAAAGTATTCTCATTCATTAATGTGTAATGCAACAATGCTCTATGTTGAGCATAGCTAGTTAGCAGATTTTTCATAAATGATAAAATCCTACTACAACTAGTATTAATAATCCTCTAGCATCATTTGTACTTATACAACACTATGCTTAATAATTCGTAAACATTTATAAAAACAATAATCTAAACACTCTCAATTAGATATTGTTGTTGTCAGCTCATTTTGTTCTTGTACAAAAGCAACAACTAGTCTTATACACAATATAATATATACATGATAAACCCTTAGTTTAAAAACACAAGGTTTCCATCCATGTAAATTATTCCAAGTGAAATGTATCATTTAAGACTTGCTCGAATGATATATTGCATTTGTGTCAGACTTAATTTTCCGCATTTGTTTATTCCAGATAAAAATTTATTCCAAGGTTGTTTGTTTTATTCCCTAAATTCCAAGTGAAGTTTCATTCCAAGCTTAAGGATCAATATCTAGCTTAAATAGAATGATATCTCCAACATGTAAATTTTAAAGAAAAACACATTTGCTCCCACTCAATGTCAGATGTACTCAAGAGATATCTTAATTCAATCAGAATCATATTGTAATTAAATTTCAGATTTCAGCTCTTAGATGCATGATCCAATCCAAAATATGGATTGCTCAAATTTTGTATACTACATAAAGATAATATAGATTTATAACCCTTTTGATTACACACCGTCCTCGCAAAAGGTAATCATAAAGAAAGAGTTATAAAATCTAATTGTCATATTCAACATACAAATCACATGTATGACAATTAAATATCTTTATATAATTAATGCTTGTATTGTATAAGAAAATTTAATCACAGTCAATTGCTTAAGTATGATTAAAAACTTCTTATAAAATGCCATGCATTAATATGTATACAATTTTGTCCTTGTGAGTCTTTCTTCAAAAGAAACTCATTCCAACCTCATAGGTTAACTGTTAGGCGAAATAACAATCAAGCTCAAAACTCAATTTGCCTTTTAAGGACTGTATCTTATCATTCATAGTACTAAAACATTTATCATATTCAAGATGTGATAATGTTCTAGTAGTTAGCTGATTTACAACAATCTTCTAACTTACATCCCTCAGCATTGATACAAAATATCACTCAAGTGATGAGGCATCATTTCGGATTTATGAATGAGAGTAATCATTATACTTTGGTCAACATTTTCATGTTTAACCTTAGTATGACATTAATAAGCAGATTTTAGAAGGTTAAGTATTTTGTTCTCAAAAACTTTGAGATATGTATATACTCCCACTTACTTTTGTAAGTAGAGACAATTCTCTAAATACTAAGTATTTAAGCAACAATAAATTATTCCTTATGGAGAACCACAAAATACATTTTAAGTTCTCATTTCAAGATTTGTTAATAAAATGCTTCATAAGATTTAACAAATTAAGAACTTAAATCAAGACATAATGGAATTCCTTCTAACAACTCAAATTAGGGTTTATAGAAAAACTCTAATTTAGTATCACTCTTTAACCAAAAATTCTAGCAATAGTTTTGCGTTTCGTCAAGCTAGGAAGAACACCAAAACTACAATCTTCAAGCTAGGAAGTGTAGAAAAATCAAAAATCCAAAAGGGTTTACGATTCAATTGGTTTGAATAGTAAAACCTCAAATCCCAAATGAATTAGGGTTTTCAGTTATGAGTTGTCTTGAATACCTTCTAGGTTTGAACTATATTGAGTGTATCCATGACACACGCAATTTCTAACTTGATATGTTTTTTTGAGGTAGAGTAATTAAAGCTATCAGAAACCAAACAATATGAATAAGGTTTAATCGAACACATTAGACATACCATAATGAAGTGGTATCCTATGAGTTATTAGAATTGTGAAACTATATCAAAATTCTATAGATAACTTAATTCTCTTGGGACCAAATACTTGTCAATTGGGTCAAGCCAAATTGCATATAAAGTATTTAAGAACCAAGTGCATGCAATAATGTATATTCATTGAACAATACAAGAACCTTATGTTCACGTGTTCGCAAGAAGACAGAACTGTTCAAGGATTATATGTTCATGTGTTAACAAGAAAACATAACATTTCAATAATACATTATAAGTCTTTGAATAATTCAAAGCCCCATGTTTATGTGTTAACTATAAGACATAACACATTTACTATATATATTTTATGTTATAAGTCATTGACTAATTCAAGGACTTCATAATTATGTCTTAACATGTAAGCATAATTATACTAACAAAAGTAATCATGAACGCAAACTATTGAGTTCTATAGTAATTTCAAGTTAATTTTATACTTCAGAATTATGATCATTATCATATAACCATAATTATGTTGACTAAAACATGTAGTCAAATGTTGAAGTATCTTTACACTATATTATGACATTTGAATGTAGTAGGGCAACAAACATCTAGCGTGTTCACGTCCTAGTAGAATCATTATTAGAATGTAGTAGGGCAATAAACATCTCATGTGTTTAAGTCCTAGTAGAATTCTTATTTACATGTAGTAGGGCATTAAACATCTAACGTGTTTAAGTCCTAGTAGATTTATTAGTTTTCTTACCTTGCGGTCAAGAGATACCAAAAATTTTGTTGTTCCTTGCACACATTTTGAGATTTCTCCCACTTGTGTAAGGTACAACATCATATTATGAAAACAAACAACACGTGATTGATTGTTCAAACAATATGATAATGTCATATATATCATAAGTAGTTTCAAAACCATAACCTGTAATAAGGAATTGTGGATTATTATTCTATAGATAACATTTCAGGAAGCGACAACAGGAAGGCAACGTGTTATCTTATAAAATAAAATGCAATTTTCCTTTAAGCAATGGTTGTTCATATTCGGAAAGTAATGGATTATTTCAAAGCTAGTTTGAAATGATATAGGTGACTAACGGGAAATAAATCCCGTAGCTCCCACTGAAATTGACAACATTACATGAATGATATTTCAGTAATAAAATGCAACTGCTCCCATTGGATTTGTCAACATTGTAAGTGTTACATTTCCAGTAGAAAACATATAGCAGTTTTACATACTTTCCTATTCTCTTCAATTGCCTACGAGTAGCATGTACTTAGGTATTGAGCAGAGTATATGAAGTTCTACTTATGTAGACAATGGACTAGCCATTATATTATTCAATTAACTTGAATCTTTAGCATGCATTCCTCCTTTATCGTCTACATAGCCCCAAGGGTAATTAGCACTTTAGGAATAATAAGAGTCCAAGAAGATTACCTAGCATATGCTAGTAATTCCTTTACTCTTTGCGGTTTAAACTCATACATCGTGACAAGTGCAGGATGTTATTTGTTTTGGTAGCTCTAAACACAATGTTTCCAGTTACACAAAATATTCTATCTTTCAATTAACTCTAGACCACGAAAAGGGTAATGAAAGATCATATAAGAGTTTATCAATTTTAGAATCCTATCTTAGTTTTTCAACTAAGGAGAAAGATAGGTATAAGTCTCACTCTTCTTACTAGGAAAAGAGACTAAGTTTGTCTTTCAAAGAAAAACAAATTTGTTTACGAATTATGTTGCAATAACACAATTAATCAGAACATAAAAAGTTCAAATCTAGTATTTTCGATAATTACATTCTTAAAAGAATTAACTACCCAATTAATTACTAATTAAGACTAAGATCCATCTTGCAACCCCACTTAATTACCATAGGTCTGACCAGTGTGTAAAAAAATAGGACAAGAGGTAAGCGACGAGCGTTAATTGCAAAATGCAACTCTTAGATTTATGAGACTGTTTAAGGCATTAGTATCAAGTAATAATGTCAAAAGCATGTTTAGTTCTCATCTTATGACTCGGGTTCGAGGTCGACCAGTTAACTCAATATAAGTCGACCAAGTATGAACGTGTAAAAATAACCAGAGGTCTGACCAGTGAGAAATAATTACCATGGGTTGGAAAGGCCCTTAGGTCTGACCAGAGAAGTCAATCCAAGTGCACGTGTCCATAGTTGGGTGGCATAGACTTAATATTAACAATAGGTATACACACATAAATGTGGTAAAAGTCGTGTACAAAGAAGCATGCAAAACAACTTTGTAACACTAATTTTAAAAACTTTTGGTAATGACACTGTAGTGATCGTCATGGTTCACGGTAGCTCCAATCGAATGCACAGGAGGCAGAGGACCGTAAGCGATGAAGCATAACCTTAGACATCCTTTCAGTGAGACTGTGCTCACTTCTTTAAACCCCTTTCTAGTTTGTTCTAGTGGGTGAGCCGTACATCCCAAGTGTCCATAGCGTCTATATTTTAAATTCTTGAAAACGTGTTTCATATATTAGGTCACTTTATTTTACAAAAACAATTTTCCACGAATCAAATAGCAGGTCACAATGAGCATGGTATTTTGGCGTGTAAATAAAGACCAATATTAATGTTATGGTTACGATATGTATTATTCCATATTGCATACAATTAGGTGTCAAAGCAAGTAATAATGCACATATAGGAATCACAAACATACAAGCATAAACATTAATATAAATAACCACATATTGTTCCGAGTCCTCTTGCGAGTCTTCCCCAAACGGAGAACCATAAGACCGTCACTAGGATGCAGTACCTAGATCGCCCCATACATCACTTAGAAAAGCAATTGAGTGGGTCTTGTGGCCGGAAAAACACATAAAAGCATGACAATCTCAATTAACAAGTAATTACGCAATATATGTATTTAATCAATATGTAATTCTAATTATCACAATAATTCTAATTAACAATTAATAAATACAAATTAACTTTTAATTCTAATTAGCAAGTAATTATAATTTAACATGTAATTCTTAATTAACAATTTAATTTTAATTATCAAGGTAATTATAATTCACATGTAAATTAAATTCTAATTAACAAATTAATTCTAATTATCAATATAATTTTAATTTGAGTGTGACTAGTTATTATTTATTAAAATTGACAAGTATTGCATGTAGTTGTCAAAATTAAAATAAAACAAAATAACTAAACTAGGTTTCATGCAGCCCTTTTAAAACATGTTTATTAATTCAGAAACGTGTAACCCATAATCGCAAAAACGAGTTAGCTCGTGATGCCACTGTTGGGATTTTAGAAGCAGTTAACCAGTAACTTCTACGACTACGCATCGAATATTGGATCTAGTTAATACAATCATATTAACACGTAATTAATAAACACATAATTAATACAATATTAATTAATTAAAAGGGATTAAGAAAAGCTAACCTTGCTTGGCAATTGATCTCTAGTTACGAAACAAGAAACCTTACGAAACCTTAAGTATCTAAAATAGATACCTCGAAGAGTATCACACACAAACCCGATTCACGTATACGTTCGATATTGCTAGTCGAGAACGTAATATATATAAATCCAACAACAATTGTCACTTGAATGAATCACTAAACACAAACCAAGAACCTGCTTCTTTCTTTCTGTCCGAGTACCCCAAAGAAAACCAACAACTGGTTTTGCAACTTCACCCGATATCGGATAAGCCTATCCGATATCCTCTAGCTTCTGTCCGAGAAAAGACCCAAGACCAGAATTGCTTCCACCCTTACTGCTGCTGTTATGCGACTAGGAACTAGCAGAAAAATACCAATCTTTCACACCCTAAACACTTGATCGAGTACAAGTTTAGGAACTAAATAAACAAAACCCTTAATCGACCTTGAAGTTAGTTGACTAAGCTTTTAAGCTGGGAAGATATTTGATCGGTTTTAGGGTATAGGTAAAGTCATTTTATGCATGTAAAAGTCATAGGTAAGGGTATGTTTATATAGGTTACAAGTTGAACCAAAACTAGGGTACCTAGCTTGGTCAACAAGTCACAAACCCACACAAAAACCCATACCCCTTAGCTGCCCGATCAGTGGATCACTTAGGGCCCATGCCAGTCCACATTCAACCCAAATACATGACAAGAATAGTCCATGGGTCGTATAAAACTATCGGGTCAATTTACATGCATAACGGGTAAGTATATATTCAAGTATAGATTACGTTCAACACGTATACTCGTGTTTATCGTGTGTGCCCCCATCGGCTCACACACTTCTAGTCGTTTACGTGTGTTTATAACTCCCACAAACCAACAACAACATTTAAAACGGATCACTCAACTTCTTAGCAAATAGATCACGATTTCTAATCTAATTAAGTCAATTTCAACATTCAAGTAAGAAGTCATAACCAAACAACAAAAAGACAATTAACGACACAATGTGGACTTAAAGCAACCAAATAATCCAAATAAGCAACACAATTTCACCTTAAACCCGAGTAAGAGAATATTAGCATAATTCGATATCTTCATAGCACGTTCCTGTAGCATCTGCTCCTCCATATCCTCATCATCCACTTCACCACTTTCCACTATCGCATCAACTTCGTCAAATGACTTCAACGTCGCAAATTACTTCTCATAATACTCCTTCTCACCTATAATATTTCCCAAAAACAAATTCAAAACACAAAAAAGATAAACAAATACTTTAAAACTTCATCCGTCCAAAAATAACTATCCACTTTGAAACAACCACACAATTCAAAAAAATTACAAATATTATAAGTTAGGATCAAATGAGAAGAATGAGAATCAACCACAACCATACATTTAAGATGCACCTACAAAAATGAATGTATCTTCAAATTTTCAATCCTTATTTGAAAAGTATCGCTAGAATTACTTCTCAATCTTCTAATTTTAATTATTCTTCTCGACGGATCATTTCTAAAAATATTATAATATCATTTTAATTATTCTTCTCACCAGATTCTTTCTACAAATATTATAATGTTTCAAAAGGCGGACACCTATTTTAGAAGAGTATTTGTTTAAGCTTAGTTTTTGGCTTACAAGATTATACGGTTTTGACGTATGTTTTATAAGCCTATTTTTTCGGGCTTATTTCGACACTGACAGGCTTTTGAGCTTACATAAATTTATCATTTCATAATATCCTTATACAAAGTCCATCAATTTCAAAATAAGCATAAAAAGCAAACTTATGAAACATAAGCCAAAACCATATACTCCGTAACTTTCTAAGCACATAAAACAAGCTTAAACATTTTCCATTGCACAATTATCCATTAATTTAAAACTACTAAAAAAAAGTACCTGGAGTAAACGACTCCGATGATTTAGAAGGTCTAGTAAAAGGTGATGAAGACTCTATATCAACAGTTGTACGGACTTTATCAGGTAACCGAGTTAAGAAATCGGTCCTTCGGTCCTGAGCGAGTTCACTGAGTATTTCCGGCTTAATCTTCTTCTCCGACCGGTGACAGGGGTCCCCGGTGATAATAATGACTCATCCATTTTCGAGAGTGTTCACCTTTCTATCTTTAGACACAAATTTATGGGTGAAGTATGATTGTTTTTGGAAAGGGAGAAGATTTGTACTCTTTTAAAATGATTGGTACACTCAAAATTAATTGTATTTGGACATATATACCCTCATAGTTACACTTACATTTTCACCCCTATAAGTGTATAAATGTCCAAACACAACAAATCATCCCTTTTGGAAAGTAAAGTCCAATCACTTTTGAGTTGACAAAAGGAATATTAAAGAGTTTGTATTAAACAGGCATGTGGCCTAGTGGTCAAAGCTTAGATTGTTAAGCGAGTCACAAGTGAGAGTAGTACCGGGTGGGTGACCTATCGGGAAGTCCTCATTTGTGGTCCACATGCTCTGTTGATATTTGCAATGAGGATTTGAGCCCCTTAGACTAAGCCGCTGGGGGTTCGAATCTGAGCAAGGTCGGGGTTTTCATCCGGACGTTACTCCAGCAAGGAAACTTGTGTGGAGGCGGTACGGTTTCCTCGCGACACCGAGAGCCATATATTGTGCCAGCATGGACCCGGTTAAGACAACATAGTCTGGTCGATGTGGTGGTTAGGGCCCCTTGATTTGAGGGGTGATAAAAACCTAAGTTGGAAAGTTATCTGTCAAAAAAAAAAAAAAAAAGATGGTTTTGTTTATGTTTTAATGGAGTAGTTCAATAGAATGATTTGATATTTATTTGAGCAGAAACAAACAAATGTATAGGATCTTACTTAACCATTTTCTTTTAAAAATGCTTAGGATGTAGATATTCACAAAGCAATTATACCTAAAAGTATCAACTTCATTATTGTCACCTTGACGTCACGTACAATGTTTTAAAACCCAATTTTTAATTGATCCGGAAGAGTCGTTGGTTTACTGGGTTACTAGTTCAATCGGATCAACCACCGGGTCAAACCAGTTCTATACATATATATACTTTTCATAACATCTTTGATACTAAGTATTTGTCCGATTTCAAACTATATTCAACTGAACAGAAAAAAATAAAATGACACTATTGGGTTTTAGCCATTCATTTCCATATCTACAATACTAAAAATATGCAAAAACAATCAATCTATAATTCTTGTTTATAATAAGATGACTGTGGTTTTTTATATTTTTATATTTATAAATAAACTTTTTAAATGAAACAAACATAATACCAACATTAATTTATAATTATAGTTTGTTGTTTCATCAAAACTTAACTACATCAATTATCATCCTATTAACTTTTCAATTTAACTATAAAGTTTTCAAATCATATATGTTTGTCCATACAAGTATAAAACTTAACCTAACACAAATTTTGAGTTTAGCGAAAATGAAATAATAAAAAAGGTTTTGTTAGTTTTAGAGGAAAGAAAAGGTTTTTATTAAATAAAGAAAAAAAAGAACAAAAACCATGAACCGTTCAGGTTTATCAAACTGGGTCGACTCGGGTCAATGAAAAACTGTCGGTTCAATTCGGTTTTTAAATAGGAAAAATCCGCCACATCCGGCTTGTCTCCTAACCGGTTCCCAGTTCAACATGTCGGGTTGGCCCAGATTTTAAAACATTGGTCACATGAGCTTTTTACTCCATCAGCAAACACCCATAATTATGACCATCACATATATTTAAATTTAATTGATATTTAGGTTTGTTTTTGTGTCTCACAACATGGTCACCACTACCAACTCCTCGTCAAAAAGTCACCACCACGCATAGTGATGGTGGTGTAATAAGCGTTTACGCATGAAGAGGGGGAGGATGATTAGTCCAACCCACTATTACGATTAGTCTAACTTGTTGATTAGTTCACATACCAAAAAAAAAAGAAGCCCTTTGGGCATAAGTAAGTTAATTGTATGTATGTTAGTGTTACGATATACTGTAGTTACACAATCAATTTAGAAATGTGTCACCCTTTTCAGATGATTGTGATTTATTCTTGTGTAACCTTCTTCAGATGATTGTGATTTTGTTAAAAGAATGGGCAATTTCATATGGGTTTTGCTAATCTCTGCCCACTGGGCATTTGTTTAGTTATGCATATAAGGAATGTTGGAGTTAATTAATATCAAAATGATGATCCATTAGGGTAATTTTAGAGATGAATAAATGTTCATTAAATGCATTTTTTTGATTTAAAAGGAAATTTTGTCTTTATAAAATGCGTTTATCCTTTGCTCAGTGGGCAAAGATTAGCAAAACCCATTTCATATTTACCCAACTTAAACATGATAATTTCATATTTTCTCAAAACATGTTTTACATCATGCATTCAAAAGTTGTATTTTGGGTATATATGACATTTTCATGTTTAGATTGGGTAAATATGGGATTATCCCAAAGAATAATAAATGATTTTAGTTATCAAAATTACTTTTTCTGTCTTGAAATTATAGTTCATATTTATTTATTTTTGAATGTTTTAAAATAATTGTTTATTTTTTTTTAAGTAAAAACTAAAAAATTTAGTAGAAGAATTTTTATTTGAGTTTTTGAAAATTAAAGTAACTTTATTTTTTTTAAAGCATAATTTCATGTATATTTTTGTAAATTTCAAAAATTATATATATATCATTTTTATCAGTTTTTTATGAAAAGAAGATATTTTATTTTGATGAAAAGAAAAGGACAATGATTCATGCCATTTTGGAGACTTGCCGGCTCAACGGGGGGAAGTTGACTATTCAAACATGTTCCTTACGCTTGCATTCTTGTGCCATTTGGAGAAGTATTAATCATAAATGTTTTCTCATGTGTTTTATCAAGTCAAAGTATTGAACGAATGTTTTGTCAAACCAAATTATAAATGGTAAACTTTTTATTTATATGTTCATCAAACTATAACAAAAACTTTCTAATAAAAGATCATGTTATATTGCTATTGAATAGAAATGAAGATACAGAGTTTGGTTCAATAAAGATCAAAGAAAAATTAAAGATAAAAAATAAATTATTTTTAACCATTCATTTTTTCATCAAAACAATAAAATAAACGTTCACTTTCATTTTAAAAAACTAAATATCTCATAAACCATTGATCGTTAAACAAAACTAATCATATTATCACGACAAACATATCTTTTTGTATGTCGATTTAGCAAACCAATGCCTTAAGCCCTTGTGCTATCCTCCCATGATCTGATCAGATAGCCCTTTTGGTAATTACCTTTAATTTGATATCCCACATCATATATTTTCGACGAATTTTTTTTCGACTTTTTTGTGGGTTTAAGGTTTACGGTTTAGGGGTTTGACTTTTTTGGGTTAAGTTTTTTAGGGGTTAGGTTACTTACAGTTTAGTGGATAGGGTTTAGGTTTTTTGGTTTAGCGGTTAAGGTTTTAGAGGTTTAGGGTTGTTAGGGGTTTAAGGTTTTAGAGGTTTAGGGTTTAGAGGTTAGGGTTTTTTAGGGTTTAGGGGTTAGGGTTTTTAGGGTTTGTAGCTTAGGGGTTGTGTTAACACAAATAAGTATTTTTATAATTTTCATTTATAGTGTAATATATCGAACCTGCAAAACGATACAAAATAAGTTCATCGAAAGTATACAATATTTGATCTCTATAAAAAGATAATTATTAACGGTTTGTGAGATATTTAATTTTTAAATATAAGGGTGAAAGTTAATTTAATTAATTTGATCAAAAATGGATGGTTGAGATTGATCCATTTGATCTTTAGTTTTTATGTGATCTTTATTGAACTCACCCATGAAGATACAACCCACAAAGGAACCATGACCATAGTATAAAAACAAGTGAATCTGAAAATCCTACATTCAAACTAGTTATGCGCATAATTGCCCAATAGGCGACCAACGTCAACCGAGTTTCTAAATTAACGATGGCTTATCAATTGTGTAGTTTGGCACGCAAAGTAATATTAGGTCTCATACGCATATTCTCTTTTTTTGTAAAGCCTCTATATGGGTCTAAATTTGGGAAACGATATGCACAAGCTTTCGCTTCAAAGAAGACTTGAGTTTTAAGTTTTAACAATTCAAGTCATCAAGTGTCTTAACTCTTGCTCTTACTCTTACATACTCATCTTTTACAGGTAACTAAGGGTGTGTTTGTTTCATTAAGATGTTTTGGGTCTGAATCTGACTACCGCATCTTACTGAGAAGAGGTGGCTAGAAAGTCTAAATCTGAACGAAATAATGTTGTTTGTTTTTGTATGAGTGTCCGAATGATTTTAAGTGCTCGTTTTTGCAATTTGTTTATTAAACCAACGCAATGCGATAATAAGTAACTTATGTAAATATGAAACAAGACTTTTTATCATAAATAAAATATAGTTAATAAACAATCAAATATATTATATAAAGTTTACAAAATGAGTAAGAGGCAGTAAGACAAGTCTCCCACCTCTTACTGAGTAAGATGTTATATGTCTAACTGGGTCTTACTCAAAAGAAAAAAACAAACAAGCAAAACGTCTGCCCACCTCTTACTGGTAAGAGTAAGAGGGCTAGTAAGACTTTTTTTCAAAAAACAAACACACCCTAACTGAAGATACATTATAACAGTTAAATTTTATAAAACAAATTGCTGCCTTTTATCTTTAGTTTTAACCCACAAAACAAGGTATAAAAAAATCAACTAACAGTCACACATTTTTATTTTATTTTTTAGAACGGCAGCACACTTGAAATCCGACCCCCTAATTAAACCATCCAAATTGGCAGGCCTCGAGACTCGAACCACTAGGAGAGACCCGCAAAGAGAATCCTCTAAAACTCAAGGCTTCGCACTAGGAGGAAAACCTGGATTTTTTTGTCTCTTGCGAGACTTGAACCCTAGGTAAAACCTCTCAAACTTCAAAAGGAGCCCAGGTGGCCAACTAAGCTAAGTGAGTTGGTTCATAACGGATACATAACAGATACTACATAATAACCTAATACTTGTAACAAATTTTATATAGGAACAGTGAATTACACTGAAAGTCATTTTCATAAAACTCGAAATCCTAAAGTTCAGAAACACACAAAATGCACAATCTGTAATCCCCCTAAAGTTCAATCCTAAAACCAAAGTCAAACAAAACATGGAAACAAAAACTTAGAAGATATCCTGAACAAGTTCTCTATACTGACCCGACTAAAATGAATACGAATGTATGACACCAATTTGCAGAAATGAAAAAACTCGAGTTAACCACCAAAAGTACAGTTAGCAGAAGCGGCTTTCCTAGTTCCTACTCACACAAACTCCATCTCCTACCATGTCGTCGTCAATGGTTTTTGTTAGCTCAATGCTGATGTCGCTACTATCTACATTAACTACCATCCCATTTAATTTCATATCTTTAGCTCCGACTGTCACATTATCTGTCGCATTATTCTCATCTTCCATCTTATGGTCTTCGTTATGAACAGAACACTCGTTTTCGTCATTGTTATCCATCTTATTACCTTCATTATGAACCGAACACTGATTTCCGTCACTATCTTTACTCACACAATCATTCTCGGAATCATTCTGTTTCTTAACCTCCAACGACTGCAACCTAGTCCTCAAATCACCAAACTCCCTCTCCATATAAAACAACCGTTCCTTCAACACCATATTCTCTTCTTCCAATCTCGCTATATGACTATCCTGATCATCAACTCTACTCTCCAAATTCCCACCACCGTTACTCGGGTAAATCATCTCAAACCTACTCAAATCATCAATCACACCCTCACCCTCACCCTCGTCATCCTCACTTCCACTCGACCTAACCCTAATCAACCCTTTCATACTCCCATACCCATCCACCCCCCACTCTTCCTTTGCCATGTCACCTAAAACCTCCCTAGACGGCGAAAAAACAGGCGTGGGCAACACGGCCGGCGTAACAGCACACGGCGAAACTAAAGAGGCTATCCCTCCTGATTTTTTCGCACGTATTAAAAACGAAGTCGTGTTCCTAGGCGCTAATGGAGCTGATTTAGTAAACTTCTTTTTCGCAAAACGTCTCGGTTTAACTTTTAATCGATTGTTCTGTTGCTGCATTTCCTTCAAGTTACTTTTATTATTAGCATTATTAATATTATTAATATTCCTTTTCCAGTTATTATTATTATTTTTACTATTAATCCGATAACCGGAGTTGTTAACCGCCGGCTGCCACGTGGCATAACCACCGCAACCACCGCCGTAACCACCGTCGCTACGGTTATTCACCTGATTCATCAGAAAATGATCAGAATAATAACTATTGTGATTAAGCATATGATTATAGTTACGATTATATCTCACCTGATTATGCATCATCATCTTCTACAAATTTGAAACCCTAGAAAATTAAATTTTCACAAGTCGCGTGCAAGTCACGTGATTCAACCACCGGAAACTGCGATTGAACGGTTAGATTTTTTTGAATTTTGGTTTGATTTTTTGCGTTTTGAATTTTAACGATTTAATTTGTGTTTTGGTTTTTGGGATTTGGGGAAAGTGAATAAGGGGGTGTCATGTGTGGGGTATTTATAGGGGATGTGAGGGTGAGATGAGTTTGAGTCGGTTGAGAAAGATATAACTTGTGTCAGATGTGTGTGATACGGGATTAGTGTGAAAAAAAGAAAAGAAAAAGATTAATGGTTTACATAGTGATATTATTTAGGAGTGTCATTCGGGCTGATTCGACTCGATCCGAACCCGATTTGAGTCAATTTAGGTCGGGTCAATCGGGTTCAAAAATATATTCGGGTCAACCGGGTATGTTTTTTTAGCCTTAACCTGACCCGAACCCGACTAACGCGGCTAAACAACACTTTTACAATGTAAAATACTTGGGTTGACTCCGAACCCGCATTGACGCGATCCGAGTGACCCAAACCCGAATTTACCCGACCCGAGTTCTAAACAAGGTCAGGTTCGGGCAGTGGCGGAGCCAGAAAATGTGACTAAAGGGGGCATCGAGAAAGATTTGTTGTTTTCAGTATAGTCTGCCGAATCGGGTCGGGTTTAGTTAATGGTAACATAAGTGCTCTACTTGACGTAGTTAACAATTATTACGAGAAAATAAACAAATAAAATGCCATGAAAATTGTATTATACCGCTTGTCATTTTATAAACAATCTAATTTAAAGGAATGTTATTAATTTATCGAAACCATAACATTAAAAAAATTGACGAAATCTATTACATTTAAAAAGCGTATGTGGTTAATAATATCATATAAATTTTTACACGCTAACAAAGGTATATACCGAAAACTTAAAGAATCTGAATTAGTATAAACTGTGAACACAATATGGTATTTAAGAAAATAATTACAAAAGAGATATTTATTGCTACGTATCAACTATGTTAGTAAAAATAATGTATATTTTAAAAGGGACAAGATATTTTCACCCTCCCTAGTTCTTATATTCCCACCCCTCTATTGTTTTTGCATTTTTTTTTTATAATTTTGTTTATATCAAAAAACTATAAACCTGAAAATGCGGAACAGAAAATATAAAAATTAATAAGTCAAACGCTTAAAACTGTCAAAAGTACGGAACAAAAACTGACAGAAAACTGTGTTGTACTGAAACGAATGGGGGACAAAGGGAATAAAAAGTACAAACCCTCCATAGTAAGGAGGGTGAGAATAGTACATCCCATTTTAAAAAGATCCCTAATTTCTAATTGAATACAGTAATTTTGTACTAAGCTACTAGCCACTCACTTATCCCACACTCACCAAAGCCACAGTCAACTTTCTCAGTACCCAATTAAACTTTCTCACTTCCCTAGCTACTCAACCCATCTTCTCCATTCTAATTCTCCATTTTTTCCGATGAGAAAAACACGAGAAAAAATATTGAAACACGCTCATTATTAGTAACCAGAGAGATTGTCGAGGGCACACAAACTATTTGCTTGAGGGCACTGCACATTCTTTCTACTAATAGGACTTTTTTTTCTATACAGTTTGCATGTCCACAAGAAGTTAGTTAGGGGCAACACCACCCGCTACCATGCATGTGGCTCCGTCCCTAGGTTCGGGTATTTTTTTTAAAGCTTGACCCGATTTGACCCCACCCGAGTTGAACCAAACACGACCGGGTCAACCCAAATAACACCCCTAGTCATATTAAACTAGAAGGTTTCGAGGTGTCATGAAAACCAATGTTTTGAAACCAGGACCCGACCGGGTGAACCGGTCGGACTGCATACGGGGAAAAAAAACGGATAAAAAAAGTTGGGTTTTTAAAACCGGGTTAACCGGTTATACCTGTCGGGTTTTGAGTGACCCGGGTCAACCCGGTTCTCGAAACCCGGCCAGGTTTTTTTTTCCAAATCTTTTTTTATAAAAACCGGGTTGACGGTGGTCGAACTGGTTGACCCGATTATTTTTTATTTTTTATTTTTAAATGAAAAACCGGGTTAACCCGGCGGTCGAACCGGTCAACCTGGTGACTCGATCGGGTCGATTATAAACTCGGTTTTCAAAACATTGATGAAAACCATAAATAGTTTTGCTCGCGGTGCTAGTTTTCTAAAGAACACCGAATTTTTTAAAGTGCTTTTAATATTCTTAATTCTAATGTATTGTGTTTTTAGTTATTATTTCGTTTGTCTATAAATATGTGAAAAGTGAACTTATTTTCACTAAATTTAATCATTTTGAGTTTTTTCTTTATATTACAATTGAAAATAATGTGCGTTTGGTCGCTTTTGTTAACAATTATTATTCTTCACTAATTATATATTTATAATGCTAAAACATAAAATTCTAGAAGCATTGGCTGTGCACAATGGTTCGGTTGGGGAGAGGTCAACCGACCGGTTGAGCTAGGTTGGGCCACTGTGGCTATTTGGTTACCTTCGGTTGGGGGGGCAAAGTTTGGACGAACTAGGTTGGCTTGGCAACCGAGTTCAACACACACATAAAAGAAAAAATCGTTTCAACTTTAAAAAAAAAACAAAAAACAAAAAAAAAATAAAAATAAATAAATAAACTTTACCACTGCGGCAGTTAGGTTGTCGTCAGGTCGTCGGAGAGAGAAAACTGATGTGACATGGGTGACCTCTTGTGCATAGCCTTAAAGAGACTTTAAACTCACACATGGAATTTGGGCATTTTTATTAATCATCTAAAAAACACAATTCAATAAAAGATCTATTTGTTATTTTACACGTTATCGGAGCTTTAGGAACAACAAATCAAGAAATAGTTGTACTTTAGTTATCGGCAACTCGCTAACGATTCGGTGGGATCCCTGATGTAATTATTGTTTTTTTCTTCATTTAATTACTTTTTATCTGATAAACCATAGCATCCAAAATCCTAGCCTTCATAACACAAAGATTAAGTTGATTTAGCCACCAATCAAATGGTTTTGTGCACCTGCATAACTTTTTGTTTAAACAATGGAGACCATTATCGTATTCGAAAATAGTTAATAAAAAGATTGTCACTCTTACCTAAAAGCAAAATAAGCCATGACGTAAAAAAAGTTACAAAAAGAAACATCCCAAATACTAAAATAGTAAGATGGACACTTATTTTAAAACTACTAAAAAAAGTACCTGGAGTAAACGACTCCGATGATTTCGAAGGTATAGAGAAAGGTGAACAAGACTCGATCAGTGACGGAGCTTGACCGTCTTGACTGGGGGGGCCAAAAACTTTCGAGAAAAAATGTAACATTGTAACATTAAAGTTTATCCTTATGGTATGCAGTGGCAAGTTTTAAATAAGGAAAGGTTTTTTTCACTGATCTTTATGTTCTAGGAAGATAACAAATATAAAAAATAAAACATTCAAACTACTCCGTAGTAAAATGTCATAAGTTTATAACTGATTAGCAAGAGCTACCAATTGATAACCTTTTTCTTAAATACATAAAGAGGAGAGTTATTTTACATACCAAACTTTTCTCACATACTAAGGGACTCATCTCCACCATCCATCTAAAAAGAAAATCAATGGCTGAGATTTAAAAGCATTTTATTATTTCACCCATTTTTTATAATTTAAATATCTCTTAAACCGTTTATCATTAAGCGAAAATATTTGCACCGTCGCGACGAGCATTTAATTATCTTTCTATAGACGGGCACTTTGATATACTTTCGAAAAAAGAAAAAAAAATCATTTTCTTCACGTTTTTTCGTTTTTTTTTCCGTTTATTTTACGTTACTGAAATTTGCATGAAAAAATCATATATGATAAAACACTAAATTGAATATCACGTGTGATATTAGTGTTAAATCATATATGATATGTAATATCACATGTGATATCATATGTGATTTTACACTAATATCACATATGATATTACATATCATATATGATTTTACACTAATATCAAATTAGTGTTATATCATATATGATTTTTCAATGCAAATTTCAGTAACGTAAAAAAGAGAAAAAAACTTTAAAAAAAAAACGTGAAAAATACGAAAAAAATTTTTTTTTTGTCGAAAGTATATCAAAGTGCCTATCTATAGAAAGATAATTAAATGCTCGTCCCAATGATATTTTTTTTTCCGCTTAACGATTAACGGTTTAAAAGTTATTAATATTTGAAAAAAAATGATGAAAGTTGGTTTTTTATATTGTTGGGATTAATCTCATCCATTAGATCAAATAAAAATGAAGGGTGGAGATTGATCCCTTGGTATGTAAATAATCTTTTGTCCTCAAATGATCTTATATCATACATAAAAGCTTTAATACATTAAAGTTATTATGAAATAAACAAACTTCTACTAGAAAAAAGAAATAAATACTTATTAGAAGAAGTCAACACATATTACCACAATTTTAGGAAGCCATAACACAAAAATACTGCTTAATTCCCTACTTCCATGAAAATCGCTAATTGTGACCAAAATTCTAGGGGGGGGCAGCACCCCTTCCTGCCCCTATTATCCTCCGTCAATGGACTCGATATCAACAGTTGTACGGACTTTATCAGGTAACCGAGAAAAGAAATCGGTTCTAAGCGAGTTCACTGAGTATTTCCGGCTTAATCTTCTTCTCCGACCGGTGACAGGGGTCCCCGGTGATAATAATGACTCATCCATTTTCGAGAGTGTTCACCTTTCTATCTTTAGACACAAATTTATGGGTGAAGTATGATTGTTTTGGAAAGTAGGACAAAAGTCCAATCAGTTTTGAGTTAACAAAAGGAATATTTTAAAGAATTTGTATGGTTAGTTGGTTTGATATTGCCGTTCAAAAAAAAAGTTGGTTTGATATTATTTCTATAAAAAAAATGTTGGTTTGATATTTGTTTGAGCAGAAACAAACAAATGTATAGGATCTTACTTAACCATTTTCTTTTAAAAATGTTTAGGATGTAGATATTCACAAAGCTACCAGCTAAAAGTATCTTACATAAGGGTGAGCAAAACCGCCCGATTCCCGACAACTGACCCGATCCCGACATAAACCGATCGTCCCGAAACTGACTAATAGCTTCTCGGGTCGGAACTTGCTTTTTGTTTTAAGCATTTTCGGTTTTCGGGTCGGGACGTGCCAAAAACCGAGAAAAGACAAGCAAAGTTGACCGAAACCGACAGTCCCGATACCAACTATACCGAACCGACTGAAACCGAATGCTTTCGGATCGGTATTCGGTTTAGGACTTAGCTGCCTTTCGGGATCGGGGATTAGTCGGGACGGGTCAGGTCGGGTCAGGATCCGGCCCGATGCTCAGCCCTAATCTTAAATATCTTTTTATTAAAACATAAATCAAAAAACAGGGTATAATAACAATCAATCATTATCATCATTTTAACATCAGATACAATGTTTTAAAACTTGGTTTTTAATTGACCTGATCGAGTCGTCGGTTTATCAGGTCATTGGTTCAACGGAATCAACCATCAAGTCGAACCAGTTCTATACATATGTAACATATAAACATTTTTGATATGGGAATATATTAGCTACAATTTATTGTAGCCAATTGGCTACAATTTTGTGCTATATAATGTGGGTCTATGATTCTTTTTGTGGGTCCTGATTCTTTTCTGTAGGTCTCTAATTCATTACTAGTGTATTTTTTATGAAGGATTGTAGCCAATTGACTACAAAAATTATTGCCAAACTATCCTCTTTTGATATTATGTGTTTGTCTAATTCCCATCTTACATTCAATTCAACAAAAAAAAATGAGACGATACTATTTGGTTTTAGTTATTCATTTTCATATCTATAATACTAAAAAAATGCAACAATCAATCAATAGTTCTGGTTACAACAGATTTCTTGTTTACAATAATAAGATGACTACGGTATTTTTATATTTCTACACTAGTTATAATACCCGTGCACGCACGGGGTTTTTACTTTAAAATTTTAATTATGACGTTAATATATTATTGTGAATTTAAAGGTTGCAATTAAAGAGTACACACTTTTGTTGAGTCTAAATACCAAGTTGGACATTAACAATATCAAGCAATTTTGAAACAATATTATTGATGTAATAATACAGTTATTGAACACATTAATTGTTCATGCGCTCTTAAATATGTAGTAATTTGAGATTGAAGTACCATTAGAAGAACATGTTAAATCAGAATACAACAATACATATGAAACACATTGCAACAAATGAGAATAACCAAAACAACAATTTCGTCCTTCCAAACCTACATTCAACATCATATCTACTTCCAATGTCCATGTCCATTTACACCTTTATGACTTTTCTGCTTGATTTCTGTGAGTCACCTCTTTGGTTGCACTTATGCAAGTGTCACTCTCATATTTTCATCTGGTGTCGCGTCTCATGCACCAAATAACAAATCCTGGAAAAAAATTAACATTTTTAGAAACCAAATAAGGTTCTTGCAGGGTTGACTGACTAATATAGTTCTCGACTCTCATTTCTTTCAAGTTTCGGAAGTGTAAAAGGTCATTGGGTCTGTTTATTTTGAAGCATAGCAACAGTTTTGAGGTTCCGTATTTAGGAAATATTTGTTGACCTTATCATGTCTGGCAAAGTGATTATTAGAGATGATGTCAGTGGAACGGGCGAAAACAACAATAAGACCATCATATGATCCAACAAAGGAGCAATTGTCGATCCATACATCAGTAGTTCCAACTATGCAAATAGCATGTTCGTCACTATCTCATCTGATTCCAACGTAATCCGCTTTTGATCTAATCATCCTCTGATTCCAACATAATCAGCTTTTGATCTAATCATGCCACCCTTACCAGGAGCAATGTCGTACATGTGGATGTTGGATATGATAATGTTACGAATGTTTTGTAAGATTATTCCAGCCCTACCAGCAACATGGATGTGGAAACCACGTCCATCGATGGTCTTATGGCTTTAAAAAATGTGCTCTTGGCAAAGCTTGGTATTCATGTGTCCCGAGAAAGGATACAAATGGAGGACTGCATGACGGAGGGTTGACCATATCAGTATCGGCTGGGTTAGTTACGATGTAGACTTTGCGACCTTTGCTTATGTGGTATTGTGAGCGAAGCCTTGAACAACATGGGCTAACTTTTGAAGGTTGTCTACTCATTTGGGGTCGCATCGTCAACCTTTGTCAATTAAGTTATGAGCCTTGCATGGTGCTTCGTGTTTCTTATGCCTGATCAACCCCTTCTAGTGTTTATGGTGTCACTAAAAATCAAAAACCACATTTCTATTAGGTTCACTTTTTCCCCCTAAAGCGTAACATATGTCGGGCCTCAAATGAAAGCAAATGGTTCACTTAGAGATTTCTGTATCGATGAGACGACGAGTTACATTTTTATCTAAAATACAGGTAAATAATAATCACCAGAACTTATCATGATACACAGACATACAGTGAGCTAGCAGTGAAACTAAAGCTGTTAAATGGTTTAGTGAAACTCAGGAGCATGAGAGTGTTGCAAGAATGTACTAAACACATATTTGTTCAATGCTTTGCGACTTCCCTTATACCGATTATCAAGACATATATAAATTTATAGACACCATGCATCACAATCGTTATGGATACACGATAGAAACATCATGCTTCACGTATGCCTGGATAGGAAACATATTATACCGTTTTAGTTTATTTTTATATCATTAATACGTGCCAATTTAGCCTGCAGATTTTTGGACACAGAATTATTGAAATTGGGTGGTTGTGAACCTTACGGCAAAAGATGCATATACTATAGTAACTATAGCTATTGTTCCACACAGGCCATGATCTGGATGCACACATACATTGTTGTAATCTTTAATATTGGTATCAAAATGGAAAACCTTAACTTTTACTTAAACAATACCAACAACGTGATTCCAAAGGCAATGACATGTCCAATCTTAATAATCTTAACTGATGTCCTATTATGACCAATATCAATTATCTTAGCTACTATCCTATTATGATTAATAGGCATGCTTATACTCTTTATTAAGCTCTAACAAAGCACACTTGTGAATTAACCTGAACCGATATGGCCAATAATTCAAACAACGGATAATTTATAAACTAATTCATACCTATTAATCGTATTATAATGTTCCTTTACTGATATCTACTATTCTGTGTAGAAACGCAACAATTTGAATTCGAGTTTATCGAGTAGCTAGCAAAAAAAACAAAAAATAAATCGAATTAGCTACTTAAAAATTATTTCAGAATATTAAGAAAAGGATTATGATGACAATCAATAAATAGAGAGTTGTTACTCACTTGAGACATAGCAAGACAACTCTCACCACAAAGTAAAGAGATTGAGATTAGCTTTGAATCAAAAGACAACAAAATATTACTAAAAAATAAACTCTTTTTCATGATACTTGAGCAGAACATGTGACTTCCTAAGGTTTGATCACATGTGCATCATTTAAATCAAAGAGGATGCCAATGAATACAAAAAAGATAAACTTTAACTAATGGAGTATATGATATGGATGAAAGAGTGTGTGTCTCAGACCAACCCGTACAAAAATGATCCCTTTCAATTCAACCCCATTTGGCTATATGCAACCGACCCATCTTGTTCCAAGCTATATGCAAATTCATATACAAAAAAATGATGTATTGCACAATATGATTTATAGTATTATATAAAGACATCACACAATATGACATCATAACCAACAGAATCCAATCGGTATATAATTGTCTTGAAAAAAATCATGCCAAGTTGAGATGATACATACCAGAGATTCAGAATTGTTTGGAAACTGAAAAGTAACCACATCCGAAAAGGTCTCCTGCAAAATGGAAATTGACCATGTCACATCACAATATGACCTAATAAGCATCAACTTGAGCTTAATAAGAATGACGTTATTATGATTATGATGGAATCTCAACAATTTACCTTCATACGACATGATTGAATGCTAAGAGTTGATTTGCTGTGAAGTCTCTCTCTCTCCTAAACTCAAGTTTGGAGTCTCGCATGTCAAATGAAGAAAATCATCAATCGAAACCTTCCCCATTATGCAGTCTCCACATCCATCTACAACTTTAACAAATAGGACAAATGATCAAGAAACGAAACCAAATAACATCAAACACATAACTTGAGATTGAAAGCGTGAAAACATCAAAGTTCAGACCTCAATTTGTTTCTTTTCATATTGGCAACGTTAACCTCGATGAGGGTCTACATGTAAAACCTGATAATTAAAACCAACAAATATACAGAACCTTGAACTGGAATTGAACTCATGGAGTCCACAAAGGTATTCCAAATCGTGAAATTATAAAACTGACAGCAATATCATGTACCTGGCCTTGTTTTTTTTTCTTCAAAAGCCCAAAACTCAGAATACTCTACCATCCATTAAAAAAAAATCAAACCGTATGCAATTCAAAGCAATAACTAAAATAAAAATCCAAGCAACATAATATATTAAGAAACAATGTAGAAAAGGTTCGGCAAACTGACAAAAGGAACCATGAAAATTAAAGCATCAAGATGTAAAAGCGACAAAATAACAATATAATGTGACTCGTAAATTACAAATAAAACTTACCCTTTCGGACCAGCAGATTCATAATCTTTAGATATAGATAACCTTGTAATCTCAACACACATGAAAGTGTATATTCAATTAGGGATAGATTCATAAGTTATTTTTTTTGTAATATTTTTCGATTTCCATGTAAGACTATTATGTGTATGTCATTTTTTCATTCAAATCCTATTCTAAATCGTTACCCAACCTACCAAATGCGCTACCTTTGCTTCAAATCAATTTTTGTATCTCAATTAGGCACAACCACATATGGATTGTATAAAAAGCATAGCAAACATAGGCACTCGCCTAACATTCTATTTGTCATTGTCAGAGGCTGTAAGTTATGCAAGAACAATTACAAACGGAGATTAATTATATATAAGACCTACTTATTGTATGCATGGAAGTAGTATTAACAGATTTGGAAATCAATTACTTACTTTCATCGTGCTAGAAACTTTGTACTACGAACAAAGTAAAAGCACATGATATCGCGAGGAATATAAATCTCATTACCTGGATTTAACTCATCCATATCATTAGATGTGGTAGTTTATTCTTGTCCGATTCTAGAAGACTTATGAGCACCATGGTGAACTAAAATATCACATAACATATATGGGTGAAAAGTCGAAAAAAGAATCACATTAGTTTCAGAAAGTGTGTATCCACCACCCACAAGATATGAATTCTCAGTCAAATGTTCTAAAAACAAATGCTAAAAAATAATATAGACTAAAAGCATGTGAAGATGATAGATTCAGAAATATCCACTTAATTAGTAGTATTCCTAAATACCTATACCTACAGAGGAGCAAATGAATTTAAGAGAGCTGAACAATTAGCGATTCATCAGCGAGCATTTGAACCAAAACTTGTATTGCATCTATCTTCAACCACGTTTTGTTTTATGATATCAAAACATATTTACTCACCAGACAGTTTCTACCTTGTTCCTACTCTTTTCCACACCATTTCTTCCTATGGGTTCTTGTTGATCTGTTAATTTCATCTTGATTTCCTATTTGGCGACAGTAATGCCCATCATTTGCCCCTCAACCTGCACCACATTAAAATAAGATTATATACAAATGTACTTAACATATGAACAATTATATTCCAATGAACTTCGCATATTAATCACTATCAAAGGAAAGGCTCAATGAAAGACAAACTATAAAATCTTATCTCGACCATAACTTCTTATGCATCTTTGACAATAAAGGTTGTACAATTCGCAACCACCTTGCCATCAACACAATCCTCAAGTGTGATAAGATTTGTGTTTTATAATTAAAGAAAGTTGCATGCTCCATCAAAGACCAATACCTTTAATATATAGTGAAAATAACTTAAGTATAATCAAATAGAACTTTATGTTTATCATAATTCCGAGTTTATATAGATGCAGCCTAATCTCATAAATTAAGTTCCAAGTCAACTAAGGTTTACTTGTACATTGATTATTCCTAATAAAGATATGTGTTTCTGATCCAATTCTTGAATTTTTTTACTCTTATACATGCTTATCAGTATCAAAATTAATCATACAAAAACCTTACAGCTATTTTCACTCAACTTATTAGCAGTGACAAACGCACTCTATAAATCCTAATCTTTCAACCTTTGCAAGAGAAACCATGAAGCACTATACCCATAAATATCAAACAATTATATTTACTTAGATGCAAAAACAAAACAGAATGACTACGTATCACAGACACAATTATAGTCATTGTTTAAGCACAAAAGATTCTCAAGACTATACAGTTGAGTGATAGCGTTCTAACACCCATTTTCCATTCTTGTTTGTTAACAACTACATTCCCAACAAACTGTATTAGCTTAGACAAAACAACAATCCATAAATACATTTGTCAAAAGTAACCTGAATGAAATTGGATAACAAACACACCATCTACAATATCATAGATGCAAAAGTGTTTGGCATTAAGTTTTCAATGCATTTGTAGGAGCCATAGATTGGATCCAAGTAATTCCAAAATTCCGTACTGGCACCAGTCTTGTTAACATATATTTTTTGTAATATTAGTTGATTCAAAGAGATTAAACTTTAATATTTATACATGATGCTTAAAGCACCATCCAGTACATGATTAACCTGGACAAATATATCAATTAATGAAAATTAATAATGAACATAGTAAAAACAAATAATAACAGAAAAAAATAAAATAATAATAAACCCCAATCCGATTGTATAACTAACTTACTCTTCGAGATCAATTGAATTTTCCATTGAAACGGATTATGTTCTTGTGGAGAGGATTTTTGTAGATTAAGCGAAAAACATACATTCGATTAATGAGATTAATTGATGTTGATTTAAGGTTGGTTAGTCGCCGCAGTTTCTTCATAGTCTGCACACAAAAAAAACCTGAGTACCTTTATTTCTTTTTGTGTGTGTTGAATGAACCTTGTAGGGAGAAGAACTCCGTCCTTTTTTTCTTTCTAATTTACACTTTGATCCAAAACTATTGGAAAATAACCACCAAGTACATATGTATTTTAAAGTTTTTTCTACATCTCATATATAAAAATGAATTTATAAAACTTTATGTCAAATTAGGAAGTATTTAGAATTTTTTCTATTAAACATCTTTTCAAAAAATATAATAATAGTTTGATTATTTCCTAAATAGGAATGAATTGATTTTTTTGAAATGAAAAATTCCCACTAAAGGTTTTGTTTTATTATATAAAAGATTTCTTAATGAACTTTTTAAATCAGGCAAACATGATATTAATATTAATTTATAATTGACTAAAATACACGATTGGTCCCTAAACTTGGCAATTCGCTTCGCGATGGGACAAAACTCGGCGATATCATCGCCGGAGGTTCAAACCTTGGCCTTTAAATGCCAAACTCGTCCCTTGACCATGATTGGCATAGTCAACTTTAATTTTCTGGATTTCCTTCGAAGGTATAATAGACCATTCACATTTTTGACCCAACCTTCAACCCAGGGACCAATTGTGATTATGCCTACTAGCCGTTTCTTCCCCGATACGCTTGCATTTAATTTCGCGTGAACCAATACACCCACCCAACAAACAACTTTACCAATCATAATACACCATTATCCAGAAACGATAAACTGAAAATCGAAATCCAAATCTAAATCGTCATTTCCAGAACTCAAAAGACCAACCCAACTTCCAACAAAACCATGTCGATCGATCATATTAGCAACATGCCAGATGTAGTGATCACTAACATTTTGAATCGATTGCCTTTGTTAGAAGCGGTGAGAACCTCTAGTTTAGCGCGAAACTGGAAGTCTAAGTGGACTTTGCTCACCGATGTCATAGTTGATGAGGATTTCTTTTATTATTTAACATATGAGTTTGATGGGAGGCTTGTTACTAGATTCTTAAATCGGCTTATGGGTCCAATAAGAAAGTTTGTCTTCGCTGTAGAGCAAAGATCAATGCTTGGAATAGACAACTTTCATTATGAAGAGATTCGTGAGTGGCTCTTGTTTTTGGCTGAGCATGGAATTGAGGAGCTGATTATTACAAACTGGTATGGTGACCCAGTTACGTTCCCAACCCAACTTTACTCTCGTAGTGAGCTGAAACATCTGGTATTTCATGTTTGTGGTATGGCTAGTTTGGAATATTTTCATGGCTTTCAAAATCTACTGAGCTTAGAATTGATTCATGTCAATTTTCTAAGCGGTACAGTTTGGGACTTTATTGTTGGTTGTCCCTCACTTGAGTCTCTTAAAATGAATCGTCCTAGTACAAACGAGATGAGACTATGGGATATTGCAAAAGTTAGGAATTTGAGGAAGTTAGATTTGAGATTCGGTCGTTATAATGTTGTGACGACAATCACGACATCCGATATCTTTCACCTGACAAGACTTCAAAATCTTGAGACCCTTACATTGGATTTTGATGATTGCACGGTAAGAGCAATTTGAGTTTTACACTTATGATTTTACAATGTTAAAGAAATGTGTAACAGTAATGACATTTAATATTAAAAACTTGTTGTAGTTGATACGGGAAGCTAATTCTAGGATGAATGTGCCGTTTGTATCCCTGATTAAACTTAAGCTGTCCCATGTCGATTTTGGGAATATTGTTATGTTATCGTTCATCATTGAAATGATTCGTGGATGTCCAAATTTGAAAATGCTGGATACCAGAGTAAGTGTTTTGGAGTAATGCGTATGTACCAAATAAACATTCCTAAATTTCCATGTTTGTGTACCTCTCAACACTATTTGATTTTTCAGGCTGCAAACACGCTTAGTGTTCTACCTTTGGAAAATTTTCCCAATATTGTAGACAGAAACACATTCAGCCATGGCCAGCTACAGACTGTGGTGTTTCGAGCTTTTCCTAGAACAGAGCATGAATTGACTTTAATAAAGTTTATACTTGCGTGTTCCCGGTCGCTAAAGACAATCAATATCAGGCTCAGCGATAAGAGTCATGATGGGAATGAAAATATCAAGAACAACTGGGAGTTGGCTAGGAAGCTGTTGAAACTCCACCGAGCTTCCCCCACAACCGTGGTAGATTTCTTTGAGTGGTTGTAGTTTATGTATGGGTTGAATACCCTATGAAAATTAATGTTGCAAAATAGTTTTGGTATTTTGGTATAATGTTTGTTTATATGGTTTGCATAAAATAAGCTTGTTCATATGTTGTTGTTTGTGCGTATTATAGGTGATGCAAGTTTGACATTCGAAAGTCAAACTTTCATTCAGCATTTCATTTTGATTGTGGCAAGTAAAACTGCATTTCCAGTTTACTTTAGTTAGGCAATACTTGAAAATGGTGAATGGCTATTTTGTAGGTAGTATTTGCATTTTCACTATGTAAAGTCAAAATTGCAAAACCATTACTCAAATATTTGACTTTGTAAAGTCAAAATTGCAAAACCATTACTCAATATTTGTTTTGGAGTTTATTGTTAATTTGATATGTTTTAGAAGTTTGACTTAACAAAGTAAAACTTCTAATACATTTTTTGTGTTGTTTAATCTTCAACTAAGTTGTAGTATACGTAACTTGGCAACTTGAGGGACCAATTGTGTATTTTACAATGATTATTGGGCGGGAGTTTTAAGTATGACAACGGAAACCAAGACAAATTCAGGGACCGAGTGTGAAAAAAAAATCACTATTAGACCATTGACCGTCTCTTACCGGAGACGCTATTAACTAGTGCACACCAAACGATAAACCCATCTACCACTTTTTTCACACGCAAACAATTTTTCAATGGCAGATTTCCCCATTTTGAATGAACTCATGGAGGTTGGTGGTTCATCAAACTTGAATGATCGTATGGCTGTGTGGTTTGAACAAGAGGTTGCACAAGAAGGGATTCTGAAAAACCTAGTTCTTCAGTGCATTGATCATCTGAAGAGAGGAATCATGAAGCGTAGGGAGCTGATCGAAGAGAATGAAGCTCTGGGACCTCGGGGAATTGCGCTTGACTGTGTGGATGCGCTGACAAAAATCCAGTCGAGGCACACACACCAACTTGTTCAACTCATACAGATTGTTGGTCAAACTGATGAAGCTATTCGTTTTAACCAAGATTTTGTTAAGAAAATGGCTGAACATAATGCCTGAATTTTGGGTTTTCCATGGGGGTAGATAAAGGTGGTCTTTTGGGTGCTAGTTTTGGAAATATAGGTTGGTAAAAAGGGTATGTAAATTGGATCTTTTGGCTAGTTGTTGCTCTTGGTTTGATGTAGTTGTTTATGATCTTTAACAGACTATATTATTGATAAAATATCATCTTGGTTTTGTGTTGTTTAATCTGTTCTTGTATTGTGATATTGGGTGTATTTTAGTCTAATTAGTATCAACAAAATCAGACATCCTCTTGTATCAGCAAAACCAAACAACCCCCTTTTATCAGCAAAACTTTAATCAGCAAAACCAAATACCCACTTGTATCAGCAAAAGCAAAATCAATGGTTTAAAAATATGTGTTGAAAATGCAAATACTTTAGCACTAAATCATAATGTATCACCAAACATCCCCTTGTATCAGTTAAACCAAACAGCCCCTTTTATCAGCAAAAGCTGTTACAGCAAAACCAAACACCCCCGTATAAGCAAAATTAGAGGCAGTGGTTTAAAAATATGGGTTGAAAATGCAAATGCTTTAGCAGTAAACAATAATGTATTAACAATGGTGTATTGTAACATCTTGAATTTTGACTTACCCAAGTCAAACAAACTTATGAAAGGCAACAAATTGTAACTTACTATTGTGGTATGACTTGGGTAAGTCAAACCTATTAAGAAATGCAAAACGATTTGAAACACAATTACTTAAATAAGAACCCAATTTTTTATTCATCGATTTCATGTTCTCAAGAACTACAAATGTTTACTATCATCTAAACATACACTTAGTTAGACCCACAACTCTCCCTATCATCGTTTTCCTTCTTTTCCTTCATTTCCTTAAGATATTTAAACAAAATTTCCAGATTTTTAATCATTTCTCCCAAATCGTTAAACTTTGATAACAAGATGTCAGCCTCTTCCTTCTCCTTCTTAACACCCAAACCCTTTCATTTGGGCAGTCTGCTTTCCTCAACGAACTCAACAAAGCCTTCCCCTTCTCGTTTTGTGCCATTATTGCTTTTTTTTTTTTTGGGTAGAATGTGTGTTGATTGTATTTTAGGGTTCAATGTTGGTCGTTGCCGATACATATATGGTTGAAGGTCGGGTTACATTTTAACTATGTTGGGTCAAAAACATGAATGGTCTATTATACCCTCGAAGGAATTGACTATGCCAATCCTGGTCAAGGGACGAGTTTGGCATTTAAAGGCCAAGGTTTGGACCTCAGGCGATAATATCGCCGAGTTTTGTCCCATCGCGAAGCGGATTGCCAAGTTTATGGACCAACCGTGTATTTTAGTCTTTATAATTATAGTTTGTTGTATCATCAAAACTTCACCACATCAGTCACTATCATATTAACTTTTCAATTTAACTATAAACTTTTTAAATCATAATATGCTTGTTCGTACAAGTATAGAGCTTAACCTAACAAAAATTTTGAGTTTAGCAAAAATGAAATGACAAAAAGGTTTTGTTAATTTTAGAAGAAAGAAATGTTTTTATTGTAAAAAAAAAATTAAAAAAATAATAATAATAAAAAAAAAAATGACCTAGTCGGGTTTATCAAATCAGGTAGACCTGGGTCAATGAAAAACCGTCACTTTAATTTGATTCTTAAATAAGAAAAAAAACAGCCACATCCGGCTTGTCTCCTAACTGGTTCTCGGTTCAACTGGTGAGATCGACCCGGATTTTAAAACATTGGTCACATTAGCTTTTTACTCCATCAACAAACACGCATAATAATGACAATCAAAAATATATTTCAATCTAATTGATATTTAGGTTTGTTTTTGTGCCTCACAACTCGATGGTCACCACCACCAACTCCTCGTCAAAAACCCACCAACTCTTCGTCAAAAATCCCCCACCATGCGTAGTGATGGTGGTGTAATAAGCGTTTACGCGTGAAGATTAGTCCAAGCCGCTATTACGATTAGTCTAACTTGTTGGTTAGTTCACATAACAAAAAAATATAAAAATATATAATTAAAAAATTGGCCTTTTAGGCATAAGTAAATGAGTTAATTGTATGTTGGTGTTAGGATATACTGTAATTACACAATCATGAATTTATCGAGAAACAATATAGAAATGTGTCACCCTTTTCAGATGATTGTGATTTATTCTTGTGTAACCCTTTTCAGATGATTGCGATTTTGTTAAAGAATATAATAAATGATTTTAGTTATCAAAATTATATTTATGGGAATAAATGATATGTTCAAAGGCAAGGTGCCTTTGTTTAAAAGAAAGATTTTTTTTTTTTTTTTTTTGATGAAAAGAAAAGGACAATGATTCATGCCATTTTGGAGACTTGCCGGCTCAACAGGAGGAAATTGACTATTCAAACATGTTCCTTATGCTCGCATTCTTGTGCCATTTAATCATTAATTCAAAATATAGAAGTATTAATAGTGTTTTAAAAATCCGGCCGGTTGAATCGCGAACCAATCAGGCGATTGGTAGGTAGTTTTGAGCGAAAAACCCGGTTGAACCGCCGGTTAAACTGGTTGAACCGTAACCCGGTGGCTCGTCTGTGTTAATTAAAACCCCGGTTTTTAAAACATTGGTATTTAATCATAATGTTTTCTCATGTGTTTTTTCTTATTGAACGAATGTTTTGTCAAGTCGAATTATTATGGTAAACTTTTTATTTATATGTTCATCAAACTATCAACAAATTTTTTCTAATAAAAGATCATGTTATATTGTTATCGAATAGAAATGCAGATACAACAACCCACAAAAGAACCATTATCATAGTATAAAAACCAAGTGAATCTGAAAATTCTACATTCGAACTAGTTATGTGCATAATCGCCTAATAGGCGACCAACGTCAACTGAGTTTCCAAATTAACGATCACTTATCAATGATGTAGTTTGGCACGCAAAGTAATATTAGGTCTCATATGCATATTCTCTTTTTCGTAAAGCCTCTATCTTCCAAATCACGTGTATGGGTCTAAATTTGGGAAAGGATATGCACAAGTTTTCGCTTCAAAGAAGACGTTTTAAGTTCCAACAATTCAAGTCATCAAGTGTCTTACTCTCGAGCTCGTTATAACAGTTAAATTTTGTAAAACAAATTGCTGTCTTTATCTTCAGTTTTAACCCACAAAACAAGGTGTAACAAAATCAACAAAACAGATACATAATAACCTAATAACAAATTTTATATAGAAACATTGAATTACACTGAAGTCATTTTCATAAAACTCGAAATCCTAAAATTCAGAAACACACAAAATGCACAATCTGTAATCCCCCTAAACTTCAATCCTAAAACCAAAGTCAAACAAAACATGGAAACAAAAACTTAGAAGATATCCCTGAACAAGTTCTCTATACTGACCCGACTAAAATGAATACGAACGGTATGACCAATTTGCAGAAATGAAAAACTCAAGTTAACCACCAAAAGTTCAGTTAGCGGAATAGGCTTTCCTAGTTCCTACTAACACAAACCCCATCTCCTACCATTTCGTCAATGGTTTTTGTTATCTCAACACTGATGTCGCTACTATCTACATTAACTACCATCCCATTTAATTTCCTATCTTCAGCTCCAACTGTCGCATTATCCTCATCTTCCATCTTATGGTCTTCATTATTAATAGAACCCTCAATATGAACTGAACACTGATTTCCGTCACTGTTATCATTATCTTTACTCCCACAATCATTCTCGGAATCATTCTGTTTCTTAACCTCCAACGACTGCAACCTAGTCCTCAAATCACCAAACTCCCTCTCCATATAAAACAACCGTTCCTTTAAAACCACATTCTCCTCTTCCAATCTCGCTATATGACTATCCTGATTATCAACTCTACTCTCCAAGTTCCCCCCACCGTTACTCTTGTAAATCATCTCAAACCTACTCAAATCATCAATCACACCCTCGCCCTCACCACAATCATTTTCAGAATCATTCAGTTTCTTAACCTCCAACGACTGCAACCTAGTCCTCAAATCACCAAACTCCCTCTCCAAATAAAACAACCGTTCCTTCAACACCATATTCTCCTCTTCCAATCTTGCTATATGACTATCCTGATCATCAACTCTACTCTGCAAGTTCCCACCACCGTTACTCGGGTAAATCATCTCAAACCGACTCAAATCATCAATCACACCCTCACCCTCGCCCTCATCATCCTCACTCCCACTCGACCTAAGCCTAATCAACCCTTTCATACTCCCATACCCATCCACCCCCCACTCTTCCTTCGCCATATCACCTAAAACCTCCCTAGACGGCGAAAAAACAGGCGTGGGCAACACAGACGGCGTAACAGCACACGGCGATGCTAAAGAGGCTATCCCTCCTGATTTTTTTAAGCGTATTAAAAACGACGTCGTGTTCCTAGGCGCTAGTGGAGCTGATTTACTATACTTCTTTTTCGCAAAACGTCTCGGTTTTAATCGATTATTCTGTTGCTGATTATGTAATGTAGCTAAATTACTCTTACTCTTATTATTATTAACATTATTCATTTTATTCATTTTCCAGTTATTGTTCTTATTAATTCGATAACTGGAGTTATTAACCACCGGCTGCCACGTGGCATAACCACCGCCGTAACCACCGTCGCTACGGTTATTCACCTGATTCATCAGAAAATGATCAGAATAATAACTATTGTGATTAAGCATATGATTATAGTTACGATTATATCTCACCTGATTATGCATCATCATCTTCTACAAATTTGAAACCCTAGAAATTCAAATTTTCACAAGTCACGTGCAGGCCACGTGATTCAACAACCGGAAACTGCGATTGAACGGTTAGATTTTTAATTTTTGGTTTGATTTTTAAAGTTTTGAATTTTGTGATTTAATTCGTGTTTTGGTTTTGGGATTTTGGGGAAAGTGAACGAGGGAGGTGCTGCGCGGGGGTAGAGGTGGCAAAATGTGCCCAGAAGCAAAAATATGGGTTAAATCGGCACATTTTTAAAAGATTTGGGCACATTTAGCCCTTTTATTTTTTTGAAATGGGCACATATAGCCCATTGAAAACTTAAATGGGCACAAACGGACACTTTTTTTTTCACTCAATTGTTGAACATTAACGATCATTTTAAAGATTTTTTTTATATAATATATTTATTTTTGTTAATATAAATAAGATATTACGTTTAAGGAATTTATTTAGTCGTTTTAGGTTTTTTATTAAGCGATTTGTATAACATGTGCCCGTTTGGCCCGTGCCCGTTTAGCCCGTGCCCGTTTAAGCCCGTGCCCATTCTAGCCCGTGCCCGTTTTAGCCCGTGCCCGTGCCCGCCCGGCCCGCCCATTTTGCCACCTCTACGTGGGGGTATTTATAGGGGATGTGAGGGTGAGATGGGTTTGAGTCGGTGGAGAAAGATATAACTTCTGTCAGATGTGTGTGATACGGGATTAGCGTGAAAAAAAATAAATAAATAAAAAGATTAATGGTTTACATAGTGATATTAATTAGGAGTGTCAAGCCTCGACTTGATCCGAACCCGATTTGAGTCAAATTAGGTTGGGTCATATTCGGGTCAACCGGGTATGTTTTTTTAGCCTTAACCTGACCCGAACCCGACTAACCCTGCTCAACAACACTTTTACAATGTAAAATACTTGGGTTGACTCCGAACCCGCATTGACCCGATCCGAGTGACCCGAACCTGAATTGACCCGACCCGAGTTCTAAACAAGGTCAGGTTCGGCCGTTCGGGTATGTTTTTTTAAGGCTTGTCCCGATTTGACCCGACCCGAGTTGAACCGAACCCGACCGGGTCAACCCGAATAACACCCCTAGTCAAACTAGAAGGTTTCGAGGTGTCATGAAAACCAATGTTTTGAAACCTGGACCCGACCGGGTTAACCGGTCGGACTGCTTCCGGGCAAAAAAAACGGATAAAAAAAGTTGGGTTTTTAAAACCGGGTTAACCGGTTAGACCTGTCGGATTTTGAGTGACCCGGGTCAACCCGGTTATCGAAACCCGGCCAGGTTTTTTTTTTTCAAATCTTTTTTTATAAAAACTGGGTTGACCTGACGGCCAAACAGGTTGACCCGGTTATTTTTTATTTTTAAATGAAAAACCGGGTTAACCCGACGGTCAAACCGGTCAACCCGGTGACCGATGACTCGACCGGTTTGATTATAAACTCGGTTTTCAAAACATTGATGAAAACCATAAATAGTTTTGCTCGCGATGCTAGTTTTCTAAAAGAACACTGAATTTTTTAAAGTATTTTTAATATTCTTAATTCTAATACATCATGTTTTTAGCTATTATTTCGTTTAAATTTAATCATTTTGAATTTTTTCTTTATATTACAATTGAAAATAAAGTGCGTTTGGTCACTTTTGTTAACAATTATTATTCTTCATTAATTATATATTTATAATGCTAAAACATAAAATTCTAGAAGCATTGGCTTAGCACAATGGTTCGGTTGGGGTAGAGGTCAACCGACCGGTTGAGCTAGGTTGGGCCACTGTGGCTATTCGGTTACCTTCGGTTGGGGGGAAAAGTTTGGACGAACTAGGTTGGCTTGGCAACCGAGTTCAACACATACATAAAAGAAAAAATCGTTTCAACTAAAAAAACAAAAAAACAATTTTTTTTTAAAACTTTACGACTGCGGCAGTTAGGTTGTCGTCAGATCGTCGGAGAGAGAAAGCTGATGTGACAAGGGTGACCGAGGTCACCACTGTGCATAGCCTTAAAGAGACTTTAAACTCACACATGAAATTTGGGCATTTTTATTAATCATCTAAAAAACACAATTCAATAAAAGATCTATTTGTTATTTTACACGTTATCTGAGCTTTAGGAACAACATATCAAGAAATAGTTGTACTTTAGTTATTGGCAACTCGCTAACGATTCGGTGAGATCCCTGATGTAATTATTGTTTTTTTCTTCATATAATTACTTTTTATCTGATAAACCATAGCATCCAAAATCCTAGCCTTCATAACACAAAGATTAAGGGCCCGTTTGGTTCGTAAAAGGTTTAAGATTTGGATTAGAATTTGGATTTTGATTTGATGTGGGAGAGAGAAAATATAAAATGTAATAAAATAAAACTGTTTTATATTATTTTATAATATATTATTGAATTTAAATATTAAACTAGTGATATTTGTGGCTGAGAATAGTTTAAGAGTAATTAATACACAATAACTTACCAAAACTTATCAAGTAGATGTGTATTCACGTTTCAGTGATGACTCCCGAATATTTGGCTACATTAGCATACCAAACAATATTTTTTAGGCATTAGTCCAATCTTGGCTACTAAAACCCAAGTACCAAACGGACCCTAAGTTAATTTAGCCACCAATCAAATGGTTTTGTCGCACCTGCATAACTTTTTGTTTAAACAATGGAGACCATTATCGTATTCGAAAATAGTTAATAAAAAGATTGTCACTCCTACCTAAAGGCAAAATAAGCCATGACGTAAAAAAAGTTACAAAAAGAAAGAAGTCATCAGGCAGTATACAACTTTACCGCCGAATACAACTCTACCTCCATTCAATAAAACAAATAAATTGCAAAACTCAAAAGAAGTAGAAAAGCAAGGAGGCAATTTTAACATTTTATCAAATTTTTACGTCCGAGACCTCTCGTTCAAACTGCAATGGAGTGTTAGATGATAGGTTAAGGCTCAAGCCTAATTGTTCGATAAGTTATTTTATCACTATAAATGCACATGTAACGTTACATGTGTAATTAAAAAACACAATTCAGTAAAAAGATCTATTTGTTATTTTACAACTTTTACCTCTGTTTCCGTTGCTGGTCACATCCATACGTAAAAACCGCTTCTAAATGAACTATGGGAATACATATATGTGTGTTGGTATATCTCTACTACGTATGATGCAAAAATGTTTTTCTTCAATCCTTACAAAACTTAAAAATTAGTAATGTTTAATCCATAAAATACCTTTAAAAACTTAAATTTCAATCATTTGTTTATTTTTTTTTAAATAATTTTTAAAATAGTTGCTTTAAAAATAGTTTTTATTTCTAAAATTAATATTGTTTCTAAAATTATCCATCTTTACCGTTTTTTTTACAAATTCATCCGAATCCTGTTTTCAATCTCGTGGCATATATCGATCCTAATTTGTTAAATTGGAACTAGTATAATGTTGTTGTCATTTCGGATGATGATGAATACTTGTGAGTGTCAATTGCTAAATGTTACACAAAACATTTAATCACAATCTTTTATATAATAAAAAAAATTACATTATTTCTGAGTGTTTTTGCAAAACCTTCTCATTGAAAAAAAAATTAGACCAATAAGAGAGGTTGATTTTGCCACGTAAGCGAAACCGGGCGACTTGATTGGTTAATAAAAGTCAAAATTAAATTGATTTTGGTCAACCTTTACTTTATTTGGTGTAAAAATTTGGTTGAGAAGAAAAACACATTAAAATATAGGTGTCAAATTTGTGAAAACAAAAACTTTAAAAAAGATGGGGTAATTAATAAAACTTTAGTGGTTAAATTTTTAAAAATTATATAGAGTTAAGTGTAATATTATAAATTTTCATGTTTTTTTAATAACTTTGAAAATTAAACAAATACTCCCTTATATTTTACACCCCGTATACTTTATAACTTAAAAATACAATATATATGTTTTTTAAAACTCCAACATATAAATAAACATAAGATTATAAATATAATTTTTTTACTATATATATTTACTAAAGACTCATTTATTTCATATTAAAAGTATGACAAATGTGTACACGAATTTAAATGTTAAATACGGCTAAATTATTGAAAACGAGAATATCATTATCAAATTGTAAGTACTAGCTACTGTAATATGAAAAAAAAACTTGATTTTACTTATAACAACTACTCATGTAACTTTATTTATTTATATAAGAATATGTACAAAAACATTTTTTAAAAACTTTAATGAGTATATTTTAACTTCATCAACGTTTATTATGTGCAACTAAACTCGCATCTTGCGTACATCATAATATCAATAGTGAAATTTAAATAGGAACATCAACATCTATATCAGCTAAATATAGTTGAATTTTGAGTTATCTAACAAATTTTTTTTTACAAAATTTGATTATACAAAATTCTAATGAATATAATGAATAATGAAAAACTCGTGCATAAATATACAATTATATGTAATTACCTTTAAAGACATAATATTTAGCATTGAAACAAAATAATTTTTTATGTAAAAATCCTGTGCGTGCACAAGTATTATAACTAGTATACCAACTATAGATATTTACCGCTATAAATATGATCGCTATGCATTATGCCTAGTACGAGTTTATGCGTGTATGAAAAGTTTACTCTTAGTATTGCAGATACCCAAACACATGAAAAATACAAAATTGTTCTATGATTATATCTAGTCATTGTTCTTTTAAAAAAAGATGCTCAGCTTTATAGCTCGATGTTGCAATGTCAACATATACTTTGATAAAACCATGTGTTTTATTTCTGTAACTGTATATGTGCATGTTTGGTGAATCCCTGATTTCGATGTTAATATTGCGAATGCGTAAGGCCTTATGTTAATACATAGAAATATAGAATTATATTTGTCAAAAAACAAAGTTATTGACCGATATTGTGGTTTCATTGACAAATATAAAAACAATCTTCATAAAACTCGAAATCCTAAAGTTCAATGAATTACACTGAAGTCATTTTCATAAAACTCGAAATCCTAAAGTTCAGAAACACACAAAATGCACAATCTATCATCCCTAAAGTTCAATCCTAAAACCAAAGTCAAACAAAACATGGAAACAAAAACTTAGAAGATATCCCTGAACAAGTTCTCTATATTGACCCGACTAAAATGAATACGAATGTATGACCAATTTGCAGAAATGAAAAAACTCGAGTTAACCACCAAAAGTTCGGTTAGCAGAATAGGCTTTCCTAGTTCCTACTAACACAAACCCCCATCTCCTACCATGTCGTCAATGGTTTTTGTTATCTCAACGCTGATGTCGCTACTATCCACATCAACTACCATCCCATTTAGTTTCCTATCTTCAGCTCCGACTGTCGCATTATCCTTATCTTCCATCTTATGGTCTTCATTATGAACAGAACACTCGTTTTCGTCATTGTCATCCATCTTATTACCTTCATTATGAACTGAACACTGATTTCCGTCACTACCTTTACTCCCACAATCATTCTCAGAATCATTTTGTTTCTTAACCTCCAACGACTGCAACCTAGTCCGCAAATCACCAAACTCCCTCTCCATATAAAACAACCGTTCCTTCAACACCATATTCTCTTCTTCCAATCTCGCTATATGACTATCCTGATCATCAACTCTACTCTCCAAATTCCCACCACCGTTACTCGGGTAAATCATCTCAAACCTACTCAAATCATCAATCACACCCTCACCCTCGCCCTCGTCATCCTCACTCCCACTCGACCTAACCCTAATCAACCCTTTCATACTCCCATACCCATCCACCCCCCACTCTTCCTTCGCCATATCACCTAAAACCTCCCTAGAAGGCGAAAAAACAGGCGTGGGCAACACGCCGGCGTAACAGCACACGGCGAAACTAAAGAGGCTATCCCTCCTGATTTTTTCGCACGTATTAAAAACGACGTCGTGTTCCTAGGCGCTAATGGAGCTGATTTAGTAAACTTCTTTTTCGCGAAACGTCTCGGTTTTAATCGATTATTCTGTTGCTGATTATGTAATGTAGCTAAATTACTCTTACTCTTATTATTATTAACATTATTCATTTTATTTATTTTCCAGTTATTATTATTGTTATTAATTCGATAACCGGAGTTATTAACCGCCGGCTGCCACGTGGCATAACCACCGCAACCACCGTCGCTACGGTTATTCACCTGATTCATCAGAAAATTATCAGAATAATAACTATTGTGATTAAGCATGTGATTATAGTTACGATAATATCTCACCTGATTATGCATCATCATCTTCTACAAATTCGAAACCCTAAAAAATCAAATTTTCACAGGTCACGTGCAAATCACGTGCTTCAACAACCGGAAACTGCAATTGAACGGTTAGATTTTTTGAGTTTTGAATTTTAACGATTTAATTTGTGTTTTGGTTTTTGGGATTTGGGGAAAGTGAATAAGGGGGTGTCATGTGTGGGGTATTTATAGGGGATGTGAGGGTGAGATGAGTTTCAGTCGGTTGAGAAAGATATTAAACTTGTGTGTGATACGGAGGATTAGTGTAAAAAAATAAAAATAATAATAATAAATAAATAAATAATTAAATATTAATGGTTTCCATAGTCATATTACTGTGTAATAAAGTAGAAGGTTCCGAGGTGTCATGAAAAATTGAAAACCATAAATAGTTTTCATAAAGGGTCATACTAATCTTGCACCCTCTAAAAAAATTTTAGGGGGTGTTAAAGTTTCCGTGCCAATCATTTGGTACAAGGTTTTTTTTTTTTTTTTTTTTTTTTAACTTTTACTCCCTCCGTCTCAAAATTATTGTCAGGGGACAAGAATTACAAAGTTTAATAAAAGTGGGACCTCTATAAATCTCAACCACTCAAATGGAATATTCCTCAATTATATTCTCTTTTTCTTACTAAATATGGAAAGTGGACAATTAATTTGAGACATCCATAAAAGGAAATATGGACAATAAATATGAGACGGAGGGAGTACTATTTATTTTTTTTGTCACTTTTTTTTATGCAAGTCTTTTTTTTTTTTACATTTACTCTTTTTTACAAATCTTACTTTTATAAAAGTAAGATTTTTTTTACTTTTTTATTTCTTTTTTACTAATAAAGTATATAACTTTTTTACAAGTTTTTTTTTTTTATTAATCAGTTTTAAAACTTAAAAAAAACGTAGTCGGAAATTTTTTGAGGCTCAGTTCGAAGGTTGCAAAAGTGAGATGTTATCTCACTTTGCCGTCCATTCGGTTTTCATCATCGCCTCGGAAAATTTTTAGGCTCAAAAATCATCATCGCCAAGTATTTTTCATCGACAAAGTTCACATTCACAATAGTAAAGATTCTCAAATCTGCATAAAGCAATTCACTAACAGTAAAGATTCTCAATCAATCTGCTGCTTTCCTTCGTTATAAGGAATATCACATTCACAATTCACAGCTCATACCACAAAGAAGCAATCACAGCAATCACAGTTCATACCACAAAGAAGCAGCAATCACAGTTCATACCACAAAGAAGCTAACCAGGGGAAAATGTCGAGCTCACCATTTTATACCAATGAGGTAATAAACTTTACAATATGACATGCAAAATTTATAAAAAACGAGATTTTTAATAGACTCAGATTATTATTGTTTTATCATTTTGGCTGCAAATTTGAAGGTTGCAAAGTCATTTTGCCATGCCATTCGATTATGCCACGCCAAATCATTTTTGCTGAAAATCAACAAAAGTTTTTTTTTTATCATCGCCGTATCTCGATTTTTTTTTTGCATGTTTTCGGCTTATTTTTTTGGCTTATGTTTTCGGTTTATTTTTTGCCAAAACAACCATGAGCCAAAACAGCCAAAAACAAAAATAACCACTATCATAAACTTCAAAACCAAAAAATACTTGATTATGATAGTGGTTATAAACAACCAAAACTGCCATGAGCCAAGAACAACCATGAGCCAAAATAAACCGAAAACAAAAAATAACCACTATCATAACCATGAGCCAAAACTGCCATGAGCCAAGAGTTGCAACGACGGCGGTTTAAGCTTATTTACCGGCTTATTTTTTTGGCTTATGTTTTCGGTTTATTTTTTGCCTCACAAAAAAACTGAGCCAAAACAACCAAAAACAACCATGAGCCAAAACAGCCAAAACAACCATGAGCCAAAACAACCAAAACAACTGAGATATGGTATCAACTGAGATATTGCGCCAAAACAACCATGAGCCAAAACAACCAAAACAACTGAGATATGGTATCAACCATGAGCCAAAACAACCAAAACAACCATGAGCCAAAACAGCCAAAAACAACCATGAGCCATGCGTACAATATACCAACTTCAAAACCAACTGCATCCATATATACCATGCACCTCATTAGACCAACAACAACATCAACCCATATACCATCACGAAAACCGAATCTAAAACTTTAGATCTAGGGCGCGTCGGTGAGAAATACCGCACGTGCCCTATGTTAAAATGATCACCTTTTCCCGATCTATCGTTTGGTATATGGGGTGAAAATATCCGGTGGTGCGTGGCCGGAAACATTTTTAGTTCGCCGGAAATAGAGAGAGAGAAGAGAGATAAAAGAGAGTAATAATTGTGGGTAAGAGATAGAAAGATGGGGACAAATGGGGTAGGATGCAGTTGGTTTTGAGTTGGTATATTGTGGGCGGCACCCGGTTTTAAATACCGGGTTTGCCTTTTTTTTTTTTTTTTTTTTTTTTTTGAAAAGTAAAAGTTATTTGTTAAAAAAAAAGTAGAGTTTGTAAAAAAAAGGTTTGTTAAAAAAGTTATTTGTAAAGTAGTTAAAAAAAGTTATTTCAAAAGTAAACGTAAATTTGCGTAAGGTTTGTAAATTTATGTAAGGTTTGTTAAAAAAAATTTGTTAAAAAAAATAAAAGTAACAATAAAAATAAAACTAATATAAAAAAATGTTACAATAAATAAAGTTGTATTTTTTATAAAAGTTTGTTAAAAATAAAAGTTCTTGTGTTTTTTATTTTTTAGGTGTTTGGTAATGAAGATGCTTTAATTGATTGGGTGAAATCTACTGCTGAATCAATTGGTTTTCTTATTGTTAAAGGAAGAAGTAAAACAGATAGGGGCTATAAGTACTCTATCGAATTGTTGTGTTCTAGATATGGGACGTCTGCACGTGAAGGTTTAGAAGATGAACTTGAACGGCAGAGTAGTACCGCTAAAATTAATTGCCCATTCAGATTACTAGCGAAATTTCATAAACGTAAAAATGGTTGGATATTGAATGTCAAGTGTCTGAGGCATAATCATGTATTCGTAGACTCATTCCATGGTTTTTCACAAGCCATGCGATTAAAAGAAAATGAGTTCGTTTTTGTGAAGCAGATGACAGAACAGCATGTAGCACCACGAATTATACTTTCTACAATAAAAGAGAGCGATCCGAATAACGTGTCTGGCATTAAAACGATATACAATGCACAAGACAAGATACGTCGCGCCAATCGTGGTGATTTGACTCCGATACAACTCCTGTTAGTACATTTGCAGCGTCAAGGTTATACATATTACCCTAGGATAAATGACCACACAAATGAACTGGATGAAATATTTTTTGTTCACCCGACGTCATATGCCCTGTGGACAACATATCCGGAAATCATGCTGATGGACTCCACATACAACACCACGATGTTTAAACTGCCATTCTTTATAATTGTTGGGGTTACTCCAACAAACACAACATTCTCAATGGCGTTTAGCTTTTTGGACAAGGAAAAAAAGACAAATTTCAAATGGGTGTTGGAATGTGTTAAGTTGGTGATACAAGAACAATATTACCCACGGGTTATCGTCACCGACAGAGATTTAGCGTTGCTTGGGGCATGCGAAGAAGAATTCCCAAACGCTAACAGATTACTCTGCCGATGGCATATCAATCAAAATGTGCTAAAGCATTGCAGACCCAAATTCGATTCGTTAAAGGAGTATGAGTCCGTTAGATGGACATGGGAATTGATGGTTACAGCTCCGACCGAAGATGTGTTCACGCATTATTACGAGCACCTACAAGATTTATTAGCCCAAAAACCGGGTACTTAACCATTAATTCTTTGTTTTATTATTTAATAAATAACTACTCGAATTGTTTTCTCACTTTGTTAATTCTTTGTTTTATCAGATGTTTTTCAAGATTTCCGAACTGGCGCAAGATTACGACAACATGTTTGTGTCATACATTACCGATCAATATCGCAGCTTCGGCCAGACAACAACATGTAGAGTTGAGAGTCAACACGCGCTGTTGAAGTTATACTTGGGCAACACACAGTCCAGCTTAGACACGTTGTTGTGTTCGGTCGACAAGATTATAGCTGCGCAAGAAACTGCGATACGAGCCTCTTTGAATACAAGCAAAATCAAGAAACTGCATGCGTGTAAGGATAAGCTATTTAGCGAATTGCGCTATAATGTTTCAAGAGATGCTTTACTACTGTTACTCGCAGAAAGTCAACGGGATGGCGACCCACATCAATGTGATCATCAGTTGCGGTCAATTTATGGTTTACCATGCTATCACCAACTGTATTACCTTAAAGCAAACGGTATGAATTTCAAATTTATGCCTATCAAGTTATTCTCCCCGTCGATACCGATAATTTTAACTAGTTCCTTTTTTCGAATACAGGATTGCCTATTCCGCTTGGTTTTGTTGATAATTTTTGGAGAACCTTAAGCGTTCCCTGGCCAGTTGTCCGAAATACTCAAGAGTCTGAAGAGCCTCAAGGGCCTGAAGAGCCTGAATATTTTTCTTATCAAGATGACGTACAAAAATTCCAAAGTGTTTATACCAGAGCATCGTCGTTTGTCAAAAAAATATGTTAAACAGGCTCAGAGGTATATACGCTTCTGAATCTGTGTCACCCAACAACCTGCTGTTAAAGAAAGTAATCGTGGACGTCCGAGCGCAAAGGACAACAAATCCAAGTCTAAACCAAATATCCCGGATTTGAACGAAGGACTTAACGAAGAACCCCCCACAAGGCACCGCAGAAGCTACACAAAACCTAAAAAAGTCCCAGAAGTAAATAAAGAATCTGCGAGACACAGTTCTTATGTGGGAGAGCCTTCTAACGTCTCAGACTTAAACGAAGGACCTAACGAAGGACCTAGCGAGGGCGACTTAAGACACCACTTGTACGTTCCAGATTACTTTAGCGAATATTGTATGACTGAAATTCCATTGGTTTTTCGACGCTGGATCATGGGGATCTTTAACGTGGAGGGTGATGGAAATTGTGGCTATCGAGCTGTTGCCGTAGGTCTTGGCGGTCATCAAGAAATGTGGCCCAGAATTCGAGCTCTTGCCAGGGCAGAGGTAGACAATAACGAGGAAGTTTACAGGGAGCTGTGGGGTAATTCTTTTACATCTATACGTAACTCGATGAATTGGTTTAGGGGTGCAGCACCCCGGCGTTGTTGGATGACTATGCCAGAACTGGGAGTGGTTATTGCTACATCTATTAACCGTCCTATTGTATGTATAACCAATTCACAATCTCTTTTGTGTCTTCCGCTAAGAGGTTCTCCCGATTCAGCAGAAATATTGTCTCCGGTTGTGATTCTTCGTGTGGGGAACAACGAATGTGCTCACTTCGTTCTTGCGTTTCTTGATGAAGACTCACCACTCCCGTATAATCACCCACAATGGAGACATTATAGAAATGCCGAGGCCGCGCCATGGGAACATGTGTTTGCTCAACGACAGAGGATGTTAAGATATACGTAGAAAACAGTTATTGATTTATATTGTAAATGACACAACATGTATAGACGATTACTGATTTATATTGTAAATGACAAAACATGTATAGACGATTACTGATTTATATTGTAAATGACAAAACATGTATAGACGATTACTGATTTATAGCAAACGACTCGTCATCTTTTGTTACAGATTTCTTAGTTTCTAGTTATATTGTAATTTTGTGAACCATGTATCAACTATTAATCTATAACAAGATTGGTTCTTGTGAACCATGATATTACTAATTTATGTTGTGAATAATTATACAAATTCTTTTGGCCAGATGCAACAACAAAATCCTTACTTGTGTCGTTGTCAACGTGGATTAATAATTGAAAGAACATCCCACCAGTCCAGTACTCGTGGTCTGAAGTATTATGCATGTCCTTTCTCAAAGGTAAATAATTAAACGTTTGCTTATTTGCGTAAATATATCAATAACTTGTTTGTTTAGAATACATTTCTTATAATTGTTTCGTCATGTAACAGCCAGGGACTAAAGACTATGGGTGTCGATACTTCATGTGGAAGGAAATATTTCAACAAAAGTACTTTGGTGAAGCCTCTTCTTCAACGCAGTGCTCAAACTGCGAAACTAAAGATACAACGATCAACATGCTATTGGCTGAAAACAATTTGTTGCAGGCAAAAATAAAGGCGTTGGAGGCATCACTGGAATTGGCAAGAAATCCAGTTGATCACGCATGTCAGCCGAGTGGAATACTCTATGAGCTTATAGATGACATTAATAATCTTCACGTGGAGTAGATTTCGTTGTAATATTGAAAACATTGTTGTTTTACTTGTTTAATGTTTTAATGTTATTGTTTAATTAAATGGAAACAAACACACAATTAAAAAGCATAACGTAAAATAAATATCATATAAAAACACTACACAATTAAATACACTATACATATAAAAACACTACACAAATAAATACACACTATATATACTCTACAAATAAAAACACTATATATATACATTACACAAATATAAATTATACACAAAACAAAAATAAAAACTAAAAACTAAAAAAAAAAAAAAAAAAAAAAAAAGACAAACCAATCATTGGGCCAATGATTGGCCAATGATTGGCCTACTATGGGGTGCAAAAAAAGGATTTCATGGGGTGCAATATTAGACCCACCCTTCATAAAAGAACACTGAATTCTTTAAAGAGAAAATTTCTTAAAGAACGCATTTTACTGCTACTTTACACATATGAATCTCGCGTATACATTTTTCTAAAATGAACTTTTCAATATTATTCATTAGATTCCTATCGTAATACTTTTTAAACCGTACACGTGTACAAGGAATTCTTGGGCGTGGGCGAGTCGAGAACCTAGGCGAACGAGTGTCTAGGGCGAGAAGTTTGGGCGTGTACAACTACTTCTGGGCATGCCCTGGGGGAGAGACTACTGGCCTGGGCGTGTGTGTGGGCGTGTGTTGGGCGTGTGTGGAGTTAAGGCGGAGAGGTGAGCTGGCGTGGCCTAGGCGTGTGTTTGGTGAAATCATTTTTCTACTCCCACACGTGAATATCATTGTATTAAAAGTAATCGTATCCATAGCAATCACCGACTTCAACATCTCAGCAAACACATCAGCCGCATCTTTCAATCTCCCAGCTTTTCCATATAAATCAATCAAAGAATTATAAGTAGCAGTCAACCGAGGCTTTTGAACAGAGCCTTCAACATCAGGTTTCACCACACTCTTCGTATGATCTCGTCCACCAGTCCTAAAAAGCTCAGTCAACAAAAACCTTGTCAAACTAATCGGTTCCAAACACGAATCCACCATAGATTCCAAATCCAAATCACCCAACTCAACTTTCCCAACACACCAATCTTTATAAAATTGATGCGCCCTATCATACTCACCCCCGTCTTTCAACACACGAACAACCGTATTCATCGTCACTTCATCCGGAAAAACACCTCTAGAGGAGGGCCTGGGCGTGGCCTGGGAGAGGGCCTGGGCGTGGACCTAGGCGTGGGCTAAGGGACTTAGTTTTTCTTCAAGAATTGTAGCCAAACCAAACCTCCAAACCCACGTTTGGAACTCATTAAACAGATTGATCTTAAGTTTAGATAACGTTTCTAGATTAACTACTCTTAAAAAAGTACTTATCCACTAAACTCTAAAGCCAACATGTGTGAGATTGACATTATTTTGTTGAGGCAAGGTGGGTCTGGGCGTGGCGAGGCGAGGTGGGTCTGGGCGTGTCCTGGGCGAGGGCCTGGGCGTGGACCTAGGCGTAGGCTAGGGCGAGGATTTGATGTGTATCAGATGTGTTCTTAACTTTCGTAAATAATTGTTGCACCTTCAATGACTTCAATGGCTTCAACCAGATCTTATCAATCAGGAAAACTGAATTGAGTAATGGATGAAAGTGTTGTGGGTAATGATAATCTTCCTAATCTATATCTATTTGAGATCTTAATTAATTAAATCTTGGGTGATTTAGGGTTTGTTGGGTTTTATATTATAATTTTAATTTTTTTTTTGTTGCGTTTGTAGGAGTAAATGTTCAAAGTGGAGAAGAAGTTGCTGTTAAGTTGGTATGTTTGTTTACGCAAGTAGATATTGATGTTATACTTATAATCTACTTGTTGTTACTTTGTGTTTTGTGGAAACTGTTTATATCAAGTTATCAGTCGTAAATGTGACTTTTGGTGCTTGTTGGAGTATAATGGTTTCATAGAGTATCTTTGTTTAAGGCTATAGGGAGTTAAAAGATATGACCGCTAAAGCCAACATGTTTGAGGCTGCATATTTCAAAAAGAAAACCATGTTAAAAGAATGTTTATAAAAGTGTTGTGGGGCAATTGGAAAAGGAGACTCATAAAACATTCTTTCCGTATATTGTATAATTGTGACATGTTTATAAAAGTGTGGGGCAATGAAAAACGAAAATGACATGTTTTGGTCATTTTGGTAAAGTGTAGGAAAAAGGTTCACTTTGGTATAATCACTATGTATATGGTTCATTTTCGTAATTTGCTTTTCTTTAAAATGTGTTTAATTTTTTTTTTTTTTTTTGAAAGGCAAAATATGTTTAATTTTAATGCATTGTATTTTTAGTTATTATTTTGTTTGTCTATAAATATGTGAAAAGTAAACTTATTTTCACTAAACTTAATCGTTTTAAGTATTTTCCTTATATTACGATTGAAAATAATGGGCATTCGATCACTTTTGTTAAACAATGAAAACTCGTAGGTTATTATCTTTCATTAATCATGTATTTATAAAAAGACTCTAAATTCACACATTGGGTGTAGGCCAATTTATTAATCATCTAAAAAACACAAATTAATAAAATATCTATTTATAGTTAACATGGTATCAACCAAAAAATTAATCAATCACAAAATAGTGATCTTTCGATTATCAGCTCGCTGATGATTCAGAGAGATCCCGAGGTAATTATTGTTTCTTTTCTTCATTTAGTTAGTCTTTTCTTTTTATTCGATAAACCCTAGCATCCAAAACCCTAGCCTCCATAACACAAAGATTAAGTTGATTTAGCCATCAATCAAATAGTTTTGTCGCACATGCATAACTTTTTGTTTAAACATTGGAGACCATTATCATATTCGAAAATAGTTAATCAAAAGATTGTCGCTCCTACCTAAAGGCAAAGCAAGCCATGATGTAAAAGAAAGTTACAAAAAGAAAGAAGTCATCAAGCAGTAGACAACTTTGCAGCCGAATACAAGTCTACCTTCATGAAAATAAACAAAAAAAATGTGCAAAACTCAAAAGAAAAAGAAAAGCAAGGAGGCATTTCAACATTGTATCCAATTTTTACGTCTAAGACCTCCCATTCAAACTGTAGTTGAGTATTTGATGATAGATTAAGGCCAAAGCCTAATTATTCGGTAAAGCCTAATTATAGCTACAAGGCCGAACCACTATAAATACTCGCGTTGTGGTTTTGTGCTTCTTACTCCTTATCTTTTCATTACATAGTTATATATACTTGTCTATCAACATCCAACACACATGTTTAATAGATTGACATAAGTCGATCTAAATAGTTTAAAACCAAGTTTTAATCGGTAAAACTATTCAACCCCCCTTTCTAGTTTTCCACAATTGGCATCAGAGCTTCGTTACCAAGTTTCTTAAAGTATATTGTACTTTAAAAACTTGATACGATCCGTGTTTAATTGAAAACTACAAAGAAGGTCTTTTTACAAAAACAAACACCATTGTTTTTAAACACTTTGTTTGGATATTGATTAGAGGACAACATCTTTTATTTTTTTTTAATTGCACTAACCTTCTTTGTCATGTTGCTTAGTTAAAGCTCATACCTACCAAGCCATAGGAATTGCTTGGTAACAAGAATACCTTCCCTAAGAAGGTATCTTAAACACGAAGGAATTGGAGTTGTCTTGTGACATTTGTAAAGACATTCCTAAGTGCATTAAAGGTATGATCTTCCACTTATCTTTAGATTACATTAGCCTAAATAATTAGTATGCTTACATAGGAATTTATATGATTGTCTTTTGCATATACTCATATATTACATGTAGCCTCGTTATGAAACTTTTTCTTGCATACGTGTTGCTCTTTCATCTAAAAGTCTAAGTTTATAAAATTCATATTTTATTTTACTTAATCCAAATCATATTTTTCTAATAATAAAACAAAACACAAATCTCAAAAATTCCTCCTACCCCATAAATCATCCCTCCGACGTCCACTCCACCAAATCCTCATTTTTCAAATCTTCCACTTTCAAAAATTACTCTCATTCAAACTTCATCTTCCTTCTCATCTCATCTCATCTCAAATCAAAACCAAGAAGGATCTTCATCAACATGGTTTACATCGCCTTCGTACTCATCATCTTAACACTCATCGCTCTCGTGTTCCCCATGATTAAGTTTTCCTATGGAGACATGTACTTTGTGTTGTTAATCTACACTGGTGTTATATACCCAATCCCTTGTATCGTCCTTAGCATTTGTCACAATTCTCAATTTCTGGTAATTTTGCGAACTTTAAAAAATTTTACTATTCATCTCGGGAATTTACTATTCATCATTTTACTATTCATCGTTTTTGAAGTCGATTTGATATTCTGAGAACATATTTCAAAATATTACTATTCATGAAACACTATTCATGATTCACTATTCATCAATTTTCGTAAACTAGATTTACGAGTATCAAATTCGCGTAACCGTAATGGTTTAGCTGCGAATTCATGAAAAATCATTGAGGACATTTCATATAGACTGGATTTAGTGTACACATCATTAGTAACATCATTATCATATTAGTTCATGCATGGTTTGCATATTTCAGTAAACGTATATATTTCCTATTAAATAAACTCTATCGCGTAATCATTTATTTTGAATAATTGATCCAACACTTCCAAAAATTATCCTATTATATTTTTATACTCATTTCAAGACTATAAAAATTATATTATTAGTTTACCCGATGTTTTAAATTTATTTTGTATATAAATTGTTATATATATATATATATATATTTACGATGGTTTTCGTAAATTTAACTCGATAATTATTTATTCACTCAATACTTGCAAGAAATGTATTTTTATAAATTTTACGACTTTGATATATTTTATTTTGTCCCGTAAAAATCGATTTCTAGCTAACGCTACACTAAATACCTAATTATACTTACTTAATATACATAATACTTACACTTAAAACTTTTAACACATCAAAAAAAAAAAAAAAAAAAAACTTATCACTTGTCCACCCATTTAAGGCTTGCCGACACCCTCACCATGACACACCATCTTTATAAAAATCTTGTAAAGGAAATGTACACATACACAAAAAAAATGACTAGGCTTGTGTTATTAGTAGATATTTGTAAACAAAAAAACACATAGAACACAATTTGCAAAGGTGAAAAATTAAAAACACTCTCCAACTCCATCCCTAGTGACCGGCCAAGGAAGAAAAAGGAGAAGAAACTCAAGATTTTTCAAGAACAAGTTAATTTATAAACTCCAGTATACTCTATTTTAAGGGTTTTGCAATAAAAACCTAAAGTATTTAAGAAAAACCTTGTTCCGTAAACCTCATCATTATACTAGTAAGCATTTCATGATCATTTTTACTTTTTCATAATATTCATGAGTTATTTTTATCATTCTAGTAGAAATCATGCAAGTTTCATATGTATCTCTATACCACTTTTAATGTTTTTAGTACTTATAATTAGTGTATATCATGCTATAATTAATCCCTTGAAACATATTATTTTTGATGATGTCTAGGAACCCATGACACCCTAAGAAGGTTTATGGTAGGTTTATAATAGATTTGGTGTTGATTTGCAATGGTTATAATAAGTATTACGCAAGAAAAATCACTTTCAACAACTATAAAATAGGGTCTGATCATTTTTGCAAAGTCTGGAAATTTCGACAGTTTATAAAATATTTTGGGCTAGATATTCATAAAATATACTTTAAAACGAAACCGTGGTCGCTTGAATGGGTTAAAATGGATTTATAACGAAGAAGTTATGCTATTTTCAAGTTTAACGACGAAAATTATATTTTCCGGAAAAACAAAGATGCTGTCCAGATTTTTAAGGGTAAAAAATGAGTCTTAAGCATTATCTAAATGAGTCGATTTATCAAAAATATATTAGTTGTAAAACCCTAAAACCGTAAATGCTTTAAAAGACTATAATACCCCTTAACAAATAATCCGAATAATATAACGAGCTCGTCAGATTCGTTGTACACTTAACGATAATTGATTTGCACAAGACCTTGAAAATTATAAACCTATAACTAACTCATAATTTAACTTACAAATAAAAGTATATAACACATCAAATGTAGCATGAACAAATTTAAAATACATAAAAGGTGGAACAATATTATTATAGTAACTAAATAAGGCATGATTTTGGTCTTCTAAATTTTCCTTTGATTGGCTCAATACCCACGCCAATATCCCTGAAAATATGGCCTCATTCAAATCACATTATCACATTTAAAACCCCATATATCTCTCTCAATATAACATCACCAAAACCCTAGTATTTTCCCAATAAAAAGTGTCGGCAAATTGGTTATCTCCTCCATTTCTCTGTCAACTGTGGAGCTGTCCAAAAAGAGTAGTACGTGTGATATAAAGGGGCTGAATTCACGTGTCGTATCGAAGGTTGTTTGGCATTGGTGTTGGGAAATAACTGCTGTTGCTGTCGTGGGATGTGAAGCACCAAGGAAGTGACTATTTTGCTCCATTCGACCCTTGTTCCTCCTCATTTGTATCGTGACTACAAGGTAAACTTCATGGCCTCATCCTCTTCCTTTCGTCTCTGATTCTGAACGTGGACTAGGCCTGCCATATGCACAGTTTATTCACTCTCACGCGTAACATAAATGATCAACACAAACCTAGTATCATAGCTACATAAAATCATGAATCACACCTTCATATTGTCGATTTAATGTACCCTTATTTTCTGTTTTGAAACTGAATCTGGTCGTGGGTCTTAAGGGCTATCAACATGAATAAAAATGGTACGTAAGGCATTGATTTATGGTCACGTCATCTCCTTTATTTTCTGAATTCTGGTCGTGTGATTCTCACATCATGCGCTTGATTCTTTTCACATAAACATGCTACTAAAACGACTAAAACTAATCTAACTATTGGCATATTAAAATCAGACCTTAGACCTCTTTTCTTGGCGTTAAAAGACTTATAAAAACCTACTCATATTGCATTAAACCTGGTCATGGCTAGTCCTCTCATTCGCATGCTTTAGACCAAATAAAACAATATAAAACTTGTGATAGATGAGACATGGGTATATGGATAAAATATTGTCATTGAGACATGGATATACGGATAAAATATTGTCATGATAAACTAATGATGTGCATGTAAGTATGTGTTGAATAATCTGGTCCTATGAAACTAATATATAATAATATATCTTACTAAATAAAAAAAAGGGTAATACATGAATGAGTTTTGGCTTGGTCTCATGGCCTTTTAAAAAAAAAAGGCGTACAAAATCTGGTTTTGGGCTGGTATGTGTATCGATCAAATATCATGTCGGACGTGAGTTATCCTTGTCGTGTGTATGTCGGTGTTGATCTAACGAGGGTTCATGTCACATTACCTATATGATTACTAATCTAATAACAGCCTTGATATCAAGTAATGTATGGTGCGAATCGAGTCGGCATAACTAAGGTCTTACGTAATTCATTGCATGCAAAATGTCTTTTGATGTACTAGTACGTAGTATAAATTCTTTCAATAACTAAATTTACACTTTAGCCCTTCACTTTGATTATTGTCGCATAAAACCCAAAACTTTTATAAAATGTCATATAAAACCTAACTATGACTACTGTCTTTAAGTTAACCTATTGTCATTTTAAAACCTAAGTTAACTAACTGTGAAGTTTACCTGAACGTACTTAAAATGGAAAGATTACTAAAAGTGGAAACCTGATAAAAAAATGAAAAGCCGTCTAAAACGAGTAATCTGATTCTTATGGAACGTTATCTAATTCTTATAGGTTCCGGACGGCGCGATTGATCTTATTTCTTGATTTTACTTTCATTGTTGATTGCTTCGAATAAGGTACAGATATTCTATCCCTTTTCAGTAGGGATTTCTCCTGACTTTTCAATCCTTGACTTTGCTTCACTCATGATATTCCTTTGCTATGATTTCCTTATGCTATGATCCTTTTGATATGATTCCGACATAATCCTTTGATATGATTCTGTTCGCTATGATATTCGTTTGTTATGATTCGAACTTCGATTATGAACCTTATGATTATGAACCTCTGATTATGAACTTGATATGAAACTTCGATATGAACCTTTGATATGAACCTTTGATATGAACTTCGATATGAACCTTTGATATGAACCTTTGATATGAACTTTGATATGAACCTTGATATGAACTTTGATATGAACCCTTATGATATGATATGTTTATGCTTTGACCTGTCAGTTTGATACCCGAGCCAAATATGTGTTCCTAGTCATGAAGGTAACATGACCATGTCATTGATGCACCAATAGCATGACTCCAGTGTGCACGAGTGATGTTGTACACCGTCCCCATTATGATATGATGTGATATGTATATGATTTGGCCATTATGTTCCGGGGGGCGTATGGATACATCCTAGATATGATATGTTTCGAGGGATTTGATCTGTTTGATAGATATGATATATATGGTGAATGATGTCGGGTGCAATCCGCGTCTTCACATTCCGGGAGCTAGCTACTCCATTTGTTACTGAGGTCTCCCCTCCTATGATATATGGTATTCCGAGGTCACCCCTCCGAATACAATGGTTACTTATGATATGATATGATATGATATGTTCCGGGCTCGTGGTAGATTTCTGACAACCCTTACACCTTTGATATGCTATATTGTACCTTTTGTATTCCCCAACGCACTATATGCTACGTTAATTGTTCATTACTCAGTACCTTTATATGACTCACTCTACTACCAAGATATATATATTCCATTGCTTTGATCTGTCACACTCTCATTCCGTTACTTCAGAATATCGTTCCATTCACGTACCGGGTTATTATATGCTTATTGAATTTGATTATGCTATTCATGTTTTATGTGACTATTGATTATCCTGCTATGATGTGATTACTATGCGGTTATCTGAGTTACCTATCTTCATATGATGATATGTGATCTCACTGTTATGTGACTCTCTGAATTGTCTGGTGACCATACTAAGGTGTAATCGATAGTTTTGTCAGTTTATTATGTGTGCTTTGTTCGGTATCTCGTGGACTATGATTATTCCGTTGTATTCTCATCTGTTTATTGTTGACCTGTCATGTTTACATTTCTGCCTATGCTACGGTTTGATTGGGTAAATGGGTCATCTTGTGACATCTGGCTTGTTAATTTGTTTAGTTGCCCTGCTAGGTCTTTAATTCATTTAATTATATCGTTTATATTGTATTCCTACTTATTACGTGTGACTGCCATGTGTTGACTGCCGTTAGTACTTCCGTTGTTATGATACTGGTTATGTTTTCAACTAAGGGTTTTGACCTGTGTGAATTGCTATGCTCACTTATTAATTAATTGCTTCCGCTTTCCTGTAGATATCTGTTTGGCTTGTATGCCTTCTGATTTCCTGAATTGATTGTATGATATATATGTTGTGTGGATGCTACGCCTGCTATGCTTGCTTATGTTTCAGTTCTTGTATGTCTGGTTTGTATGTGCTTGTTTATATGTCGTCGATGCTTTGCTTTGTTTCGTTCTCCTTGTTATCAGTTCGTATTGGATATCTGTATAATTGTGTTCTGCAGGATCCTCATTGACTCATTGTTCTCATTTCCCTGCAACTTTGTTATCCGTTTCCTTTCTTTCATTTTGCATTTGATTTTATTTAGCTTTTGTTTTGTTATATCTGTTCACTGGGCTTTTTAAGCTCAGCCGCATTTCTTTTCCTGCGGCAGGTTTTAGATTTGAAGATGGGCTTTGATGGGTTGAGAGTTGGATTATCTGAGTGGACCAACCCTAGTTACCTTTCTAGTTGGACTCATTTTGGCGGGCTATTGTTTTGGAATTTTGGTCTATTTTAGACATTTGGATTTTGTAATTTCCTTGTAAATCTTTTGTTTAAATGACTTGGTATGTTATTCTTTAAGACTTCCGCTTGAAGAATTTTATTTGTATGTTCTGATATGACACCAGAATGTGACACTTCTACCCTTGTCGGGTTGGGGTGTTACAATTATGGTATCAGAGCCCAGGTTTCGTCTTGTTGACCTTAGGATTGACCTGTGAGGACTGGGTAGACATTAGGCTTCCGTCTGTTTTGATTCTTTCCGATTCCTTTCGATTGTCGTTCAGAGTTGACTTCGATATTCTCTTGTTTTCGCTGAATTGACCTTCTTCCTTTCGCATTTGATTTTGTTTGATTTGCCTTCGCACATCTGGTTGTCGATCGTTAGATGGAGACTACTCTTGGAGTAGAAGGTGATGGTGCTGACCCTGCGTTGCTGCTGCAGTTCCTGAGCTGGGGAGGTTCGTGAAGCAGAAGCCGCACCCGACTGCCATGCTAACAAGACATCAGGATGCTGCTGAAGAGAGCTGGACGGATCAACCAAAGGCGCGAAGACGGTGACAAGATTCAACTGGTGGCTAAGAAGATTCATCTACTTCATATGATTGGGCGCGACTTGTGTTACTCCGATTTGTTTGTCACGCGTTTTGAGGTGGTTTGATATTTTGTTATGTGATTTTGATCAGTACTACTTTTCCTTGATCTTTCGGAACTCGGTTTGAATCGTGAAGTTTATCGTTTATGATTTTGGTGATATCTCAGCTTTTCTTTTGGATCATCAGTAATGAGTCATGAGGAACCGTTTTGTGCATTGGTGGCCTTCTTTTCTTTTGTGGTATGGTAAGTTGTTTAATGTGTTATATGCTGCATGAATGTGTATCTGGTCTGCTTTGGTATGTTATTGATATCGTTATGTGATATGTTTTGTGTGATATTGGTTATGTGGTTTGTCATGACCCGAGACAGAATATGATGACAATAAGGACTTGTTATGTGATGCAAGTATTATGACGCCTGATCAACGTGATAATACCGAGATCATATAATCTGAACTTATTGAAATCATACGACGTCTTGGGTAATGCCTGGGGTAGGTACGTGAATGGACTATGACTTATATCCGTTATCTCTTGATCCTCATATTCGTTTGAAATTTTGTACCTCTTTGCGAGATTCTCACCGATATCTGTTAGGTATAAGTTTTGTACGCTTTGGAACCGAAATTTTTATGATCTGTGTGAAGCTATGGATGGCTATGCTTGCCTTAAACTCATACGTCTCTGTGTACCTCTGCGACTTCAATTTTCGAGGACGAAAATTTTTTTCTAGTGGGGAAGAGTTGTAAAACCCTAAAACCGTAAATGCTTTAAAAGACTATAATACCCCTTAACAAATAATCCGAATAATATAACGAGCTCGTCAGATTCGTTGTACACTTAACGATAATTGATTTGCACAAGACCTTGAAAATTATAAACCTATAACTAACTCATAATTTAACTTACAAATAAAAGTATATAACACATCAAATGTAGCATGAACAAATTTAAAATACATAAAAGGTGGAACAATATTATTATAGTAACTAAATAAGGCATGATTTTGGTCTTCTAAATTTTCCTTTGATTGGCTCAATACCCACGCCAATATCCCTGAAAATATGGCCTCATTCAAATCACATTATCACATTTAAAACCCCATATATCTCTCTCAATATAACATCACCAAAACCCTAGTATTTTCCCAATAAAAAGTGTCGGCAAATTGGTTATCTCCTCCATTTCTCTGTCAACTGTGGAGCTGTCCAAAAAGAGTAGTACGTGTGATATAAAGGGGCTGAATTCACGTGTCGTATCGAAGGTTGTTTGGCATTAGTGTTGGGAAATAACTGCTGTTGCTGTCGTGGGATGTGAAGCACCAAGGAAGTGACTATTTTGCTCCATTCGACCCTTGTTCCTCCTCATTTGTATCGTGACTACAAGGTAAACTTCATGGCCTCATCCTCTTCCTTTCGTCTCTGACTAACGTGGACTAGGCCGCCATATGCACAGTTTATTCACTCTCACGCGTTACATAAATGATCAATACAAACCTAGTATCATAGCTACATAAAATCATGAATCACACCTTCATATTGTCGATTTAATGTACCCTTATTTTCTGTTTTGAAACTGAATCTGGTCGTGGGTCTGAAGGGCTATCAACATGAATAAAAATGGTACGTAAGGCATTGATTTATGGTCACGTCATCTCCTTTATTTTCTGAATTCTGGTCGTGTGATTCTCACATCATGCGCTTGATTCTTTTCACATAAACATGCTACTAAAACGACTAAAACTAATCTAACTATTGGCATATTAAAATCAGACCTTAGACCTCTTTTCTTGGCGTTAAAAGACTTATAAAAACCTACTCATATTGCATTAAACCTGGTCATGGCTAGTCCTCTCATTCGCATGCTTTAGACCAAATAAAACAATATAAAACTTGTGATAGATGAGACATGGGTATATGGATAAAATATTGTCATTGAGACATGGATATACGGATAAAATATTGTCATGATAAACTAATTATGTACATGTAGGTATGTGTTGAATAATCTGGTCCTATGAAACTAATATATAATAACGTATCTTACTAAATAAAAAAAAAGGGTAATACATGAATGAGTTTTGGCTTGGTCTCATGGCCTTTTAAAAAAAGGCGTACAAAATCTGGTTTTGGGCTGGTATGTGTATCGATCAAATATCATGTCGGACGTGAGTTATCCTTGTCGTGTGTATGTCGGTGTTGATCTAACGAGGGTTCATGTCACATTACCTATATGATTACTAATCTAATAACAGCCTTGATATCAAGTAATGTATGGTGCGAATCGAGTCGGCATAACTAAGGTCTTACGTAATTCATTGCATGCAAAATGTCTTTTGATGTACTAGTACGTAGTATAAATTCTTTCAATAACTAAATTTACACTTTAGCCCTTCACTTTGATTATTGTCGCATAAAACCCAAAACTTTAATAAAATGTCATATAAAACCTAACTATGACTATTGTCTTTAAGTTAACCTATTGTCATTTTAAAACCTAAGTTAACTAACTGTGAAGTTTACCTGAACGTACTTAAAATGGAAAGATTACTAAAAGTGGAAACCTGATAAAAAAAATGAAAAGCCGTCTAAAACGAGTAATCTGATTCTTATGGAACGTTATCTAATTCTTATAGGTTCCGGACGGAGCGATTGATCTTATTTCTTGATTTTACTTTCATTGTTGACTGCTTCGAATAAGGTACAGATATTCTATCCCTTTTCAGTAGGGATTTCTCCTGACTTTTCAATCCTTGACTTTGCTTCACTCATGATATTCCTTTGCTATGATTTCCTTATGCTATGATCCTTTTGATATGATTCCGACATAATCCTTTGATATGATTCTGTTCGCTATGATATTCGTTTGTTATGATTCTGAACTTCTGATTATGAACCTTATGATTATGAACCTCTGATTATGAACTTGATATGAAACTTCGATATGAACCTTTGATATGAACCTTTGATATGAACTTTGATATGAACCTTTGATATGAACCTTTGATATGAACTTTGATATGAACCTTGATATGAACTTTGATATGAACCCTTATGATATGATATGTTTATGCTTTGACCTGTCAGTTTGATACCCGAGCCAAATATGTTTCCTAGTCATGAAGGTAACATGACCGTGTCATTGATGCACCAATGGCATGACTCCAGTGTGCACGAGTGATGTTGTACACCGTCCCCATTATGATATGATATGATATGTATATGATTTGGCCATTATGTTCCGGGGGGCGTATGGATGCATCCTAGATATGATATGTTTCGAGGGATTTGATCTGTTTGATAGATATGATATATATGGTGAATGATGTCGGGTGCAATCCGCGTCTTCACATTCCGGGAGCTAGCTACTCCATTTGTTACTGAGGTCTCCCCTCCTATGATATATGGTATTCCGAGGTCACCCCTCCGAATACAATGGTTACTTATGATATGATATGATATGATATGTTCCGGGCTCGTGGTAGATTTCTGACAACCCTTACACCTTTGATATGCTATATTGTACCTTTTGTATTCCCCAACGCACTATATGCTACGTTAATTGTTCATTACTCAGTACCTTTATATGACTCACTCTACTACCAAGATATATATATATTCCATTGCTTTGATCTGTCACACTCTCGTTCAGTTACTTCAGAATATCGTTCCATTCACGTACCGGGTTATTATATGCTTATTGAATTTGATTATGCTATTCATGTTTTATGTGACTACTGATTATCCTGCTATGATGTGATTACTATGCGGTTATCTGAGTTACCTATCTTCATATGATGATATGTGATCTCACTGTTATGTGACTCTCTGAATTGTCTAGTGACCATACTAAGGTGTAATCGATAGTTTTGTCAGTTTATTATGTGTGCTTTGTTCGGTATCTCGTGGACTATGATTATTCCGTCGTATTCTCATCTGTTTATTGTTGACCTGTCATGTTTACATTTCTGCCTATGCTACGGTTTGATTGGGTAAATGGGTCATCTTGTGACATCTGGCTTGTTAATTTGTTTAGTTGCCCTGCTAGGTCTTTAATTCATTTAATTATATCGTTTATATTGTATTCCTACTTATTACGTGTGACTGCCATGTGTTGACTGCCGTTAGTACTTCCGCTATTATGATACTGGTTATGTTTTCAACTAAGGGTTTTGACCTGTGTGAATTGCTATGCTCACTTATTAATTAATTGCTTCCGCTTTCCTGTAGATATCTGTTTGGCTTGTATGCCTTCTGATTTCCTGAATTGATTGTATGATATATATGTTGTGTGGATGCTACGTCTGCTATGCTTGCTTATGTTTCAGTTCTTGTATGTCTGGTTTGTATGTGCTTGTTTATATGTCGTCGATGCTTTGCTTTGTTTCGTTCTCCTTGTTATCCGTTCGTATTGGATATCTGTATAATTGTGTTCTGCAGGATCCTCATTGACTCATTGTTCTCATTTCGCTGCAACTTTGTTATCCGTTTCCTTTCTTTCATTTTGCATTTCAGATTTTATTTAGCTTTTGTTTTGTTATATCTGTTCACTGGGCTTTTTAATCTCAGCCGCATTTCTTTCCTCTGCGGCGGGTTTTAGATTTGAAGATGGGCTTTGATGGGTTGAGAGTTGGATTATCTGAGTGGACCAACCCTAGTTACCTTTCTAGTTGGACTCATTTTGGCGGGCTATTGTTTTGGAAATTTTGGTTTATTTTAGACATTTGGATAATTGTAAATTTCTTGTAAATCTTTTGTTTAAATGTCTTGGTACGTTATTCTTTAAAGACTTCCGCTTGAAGAATTTTATTTGTATGTTCGATATGACACCATGTGACACTTCTACCCTTGTCGGGTTGGGGTGTTACAATTATGGTATCAGAGACCAGGTTTCATCTTGTTGACCTTAGGATTGACCTGTGAGGACTGGGTAGACATTAGGCTTCCGTCTGTTCTGATTCTTTCCGATTCCTTTCGGTTGTCGTTCGAGTTGACTTCGATATTCTCTTGTTTTCGCTGAATTGACCTTCTTCCTTTCGCATTTGATTTTGTTTGATTTGCCTTCGCACATCTGGTTGTCGATCGTTAGATGGAGACTACTCTTGGAGTAGAAGGTGATGGTGCTGACCCTGCGTTGCTGCTACAGTTCCTGAGCTGGAGAGGTTCGTGAAGCAGAAGCCGCACCCGACTGCCATGCTACTGAAGACATCAGGATGCTGCTGAAGAGAGCTGGACGGATCAACCAAAGGCGCGAAGACGGTGACAAGATTCAACTGGTGGCTAAGAAGATTCATCTACTTCATATGATTGGGCGCGACTTGTGTTACTCCGATTTGTTTGTCACGCGTTTTGAGGTGGTTTGATATTTTGTTATGTGATTTTGATCAGTACTACTTTTCCTTGATCTTTCGGAACTCGGTTTGAATCGTGAAGTTTATCGTTTATGATTTTGGTGATATCTCAGCTTTTCTTTTGGATCATCAGTAATGAGTCATGAGGAACCGTTTTGTGCATTGGTGGCCTTCTTTTCTTTTGTGGAATGGTAAGTTGATTTGATGCATTATATGCTTTGCATGAATGTGTATCCTGGTCCGCTTTGGTATGTTATTGATATCGTTATGTGATATGTTTTGTGTGATATTGGTTATGTGGTTTGTCATGACCCGAGACAGAATATGATGACAATAAGGACTTGTTATATGATGCAAGTATTATGACGCTGATCAACGTGATAATACCGAGATCATATAATCTGAACTTATTGAAATCATACGACGTTTTGGGTAATGCCTGGGGTAGGTACGTGAATGGACTATGACTTATATCCGTTATCTCTTGATCCTCATATTCGTTTGAAATTCTGTACCTCTCTGCGAGATTCTCACCGATATCTGTTAGGTATAAGTTTTGTACGCTTTGGAACCGAAATTTTTATGATCTGTGTGAAGCTATGGATGGCTATGCTTGCCTTAAACTCATACGTCTCTGTGTACCTCTGCGACTTCAATTTTCGAGGACGGAAATTTTTTTCTAGTGGGGAAGAGTTGTAAAACCCTAAAACCGTAAATGCTTTAAAAGACTATAATACCCCTTAACAAATAATCCGAATAATATAACGAGCTCGTCAGATTCGTTGTACACTTAACGATAATTGATTTGCACAAGACCTTGAAAATTATAAACCTATAACTAACTCATAATTTAACTTACAAATAAAAGTATATAACACATCAAATGTAGCATGAACAAATTTAAAATACATAAAAGGTGGAACAATATTATTATAGTAACTAAATAAGGCATGATTTTGGTCTTCTAAATTTTCCTTTGATTGGCTCAATACCCACGCCAATATCCCTGAAAATATGGCCTCATTCAAATCACATTATCACATTTAAAACCCCATATATCTCTCTCAATATAACATCACCAAAACCCTAGTATTTTCCCAATAAAAAGTGTCGGCAAATTGGTTATCTCCTCCATTTCTCTGTCAACTGTGGAGCTGTCCAAAAAGAGTAGTACGTGTGATATAAAGGGGCTGAATTCACGTGTCGTATCGAAGGTTGTTTGGCATTGGTGTTGGGAAATAACTGCTGTTGCTGTCGTGGGATGTGAAGCACCAAGGAAGTGACTATTTTGCTCCATTCGACCCTTGTTCCTCCTCATTTGTATCGTGACTACAAGGTAAACTTCATGGCCTCATCCTCTTCCTTTCGCTCTCGATTCGAACGTGGACTAGGCCGCCATATGCACGTTTATTCACTCTCACGCGTAACATAAATGATCAACACAAACCTAGTATCATAGCTACATAAAATCATGAATCACACCTTCATATTGTCGATTTAATGTACCCTTATTTTCTGTTTTGAAACTGAATCTGGTCGTGGGTCTTAAGGGCTATCAACATGAATAAAAATGGTACGTAAGGCATTGATTTATGGTCACGTCATCTCCTTTATTTTCTGAATTCTGGTCGTGTGATTCTCACATCATGCGCTTGATTCTTTTCACATAAACATGCTACTAAAACGACTAAAACTAATCTAACTATTGGCATATTAAAATCAGACCTTAGACCTCTTTTCTTGGCGTTAAAAGACTTATAAGAAAAACCTACTCATATTGCATTAAACCTGGTCATGGCTAGTCCTCTCATTCGCATGCTTTAGACCAAATAAAACAATATAAAACTTGTGATAGATGAGACATGGGTATATGGATAAAATATTGTCATTGAGACATGGATATACGGATAAAATATTGTCATGATAAACTAATTATGTACATGTAGGTATGTGTTGAATAATCTGGTCCTATGAAACTAATATATAATAACGTATCTTACTAAATAAAAAAAAGGGTAATACATGAATGAGTTTTGGCTTGGTCTCATGGCCTTTTAAAAAAAGGCGTACAAAATCTGGTTTTGGGCTGGTATGTGTATCGATCAAATATCATGTCGGACGTGAGTTATCCTTGTCGTGTGTATGTCGGTGTTGATCTAACGAGGGTTCATGTCACATTACCTATATGATTACTAATCTAATAACAGCCTTGATATCAAGTAATGTATGGTGCTTAATCGAAGTCGGCATAACTAAGGTCTTACGTAATTCATTGCATGCAAAATGTCTTTTGATGTACTAGTACGTAGTATAAATTCTTTCAATAACTAAATTTACACTTTAGCCCTTCACTTTGATTATTGTCGCATAAAACCCAAAACTTTAATAAAATGTCATATAAAACCTAACTATGACTACTGTCTTTAAGTTAACCTATTGTCATTTTAAAACCTAAGTTAACTAACTGTGAAGTTTACCTGAACGTACTTAAAATGGAAAGATTACTAAAAGTGGAAACCTGATAAAAAATGAAAAGCCGTCTAAAACGAGTAATCTGATTCTTATGGAACGTTATCTAATTCTTATAGGTTCCGGACGGAGCGATTGATCTTATTTCTTGATTTTACTTTCATTGTTGACTGCTTCGAATAAGGTACCGATATTCTATCCCTTTTCAGTAGGGATTTCTCCTGACTTTTCAATCCTTGACTTTTCTTCACTCATGATATTCCTTTGCTATGATTTCCTTATGCTATGATCCTTTTGATATGATTCCGACATAATCCTTTGATATGATTCTGTTCGCTATGATATTCGTTTGTTATGATTCGAACTTCGATTATGAACCTTATGATTATGAACCTCTGATTATGAACTTGATATGAAACTTCGATATGAACCTTTGATATGAACCTTTGATATGAACTTCGATATGAACCTTTGATATGAACCTTTGATATGAACTTTGATATGAACCTTGATATGAACTTTGATATGAACCCTTATGATATGATATGTTTATGCTTTGACCTGTCGTTTGATACCCGAGCCAAATATGTGTTCCTAGTCATGAAGGTAACATGACCATGTCATTGATGCACCAATGGCATGACTCCAGTGTGCACGAGTGATGTTGTACACCGTCCCCATTATGATATGATATGATATGTATATGATTTGGCCATTATGTTCCGCGGGGCGTATGGATGCATCCTAGATATGATATGTTTCGAGGGATTTGATCTGTTTGATAGATATGATATATATGGTGAATGATGTCGGGTGCAATCCGCGTCTTCACATTCCGGAAGCTAGCTACTCCATTTGTTACTGAGGTCTCCCCTCCTATGATATATGGTATTCGAGGTCACCCTCCGAATACAATGGTTACTTATGATATGATATGATATGATATGTTCCTGGCTCGTGGTAGATTTCCGACAACCCTTACACCTTTGATATGCTATATTGTACCTTTTGTATTCCCCAACGCACTATATGCTACGTTAATTGTTCATTACTCAGTACCTTTATATGACTCACTCTACTACCAAGATATATATATATTCCATTGCTTTGATCTGTCACACTCTCGTTCGTTACTTAGAATATCGTTCCATTCACGTATCGGGTTATTATATGCTTATTGAATTTGATTATGCTATTCATGTTTTATGTGACTACTGATTATCCTGCTATGATGTGATTACTATGCGGTTATCCGAGTTACCTATCTTCATATGATGATATGTGATCTCACTGTTATGTGACTCTCTCAATTGTCCGTGACCATACTAAGGTGTAATCGATAGTTTTGTCGGTTTATTATGTGTGCTTTGTTCGGTATCTCGTGGACTATGATTATTCCGTCGTATTCTCATCTGCTTATTGTTGACTGTCATGTTTACATTTCTGCCTATGCTACGGTTTGATTGGGTAAATGGGTCATCTTGTGACATCTGGCTTGTTAATTTGTTTAGTTGCCCTGCTAGGTCTTTAATTCATTTAATTATATCGTTTATATTGTATTCCTACTTATTACGTGTGACTGCCATGTGTTGACTGCCGTTAGTACTTCCGCTATTATGATACTGGTTATGTTTTCAACTAAGGGTTTTGACCTGTGTGAATTGCTATGCTCACTTATTAATTAATTGCTTCCGCTTTCCTGTAGATATCTGTTTGGCTTGTATGCCTTCTGATTTCCTGAATTGATTGTATGATATATATTTTGTGTGGATGCTACCGCTATGCTTGCTTATGTTTCAGTTCTGTATGTCCGGTTTGTATGTGCTTGTTTATATGTCGTCGATGCTTTGCTTTGTTTCGTTCTCCTTGTTAGCTGTTCGTATTGGATATCTCAGATAATTGTGTTCTGCAGATCCTCATTGACTCATTGTTCTCATTTCGCTGCAACTTTGTTATCCGTTTCCTTCTTTCATTTTGCATTTTGATTTTATTTAGCTTTTGTTTTGTTATATCTGTTCACTGGGCTTTTTAAGCTCAGCCGCATTTCTTTTCCTGCCGCAGGTTTTAGATTTGAAGATGGGCTTTGATGGGCTGAGAGTTGGATTATCCGAGTGGACCAACCCTAGTTACCTTTCTAGTTGGACTCATTTTGGCGGGCTATTGTTTTGGAATTTTGGTCTATTTTAGACATTTGGATTTTGTAATTTCCTTGTAAATCTTTTGTTTAAATGACTTGGTATGTTATTCTTTAAGACTTCCACTTGAAGAATTTTATTTGTATGTTCGATATGACACCGAATGTGACACTTCTACCCTTGTCGGTTGGGGTGTTACAATTATGGTATCGAGCCCGTGTTTCGTCTTGTTGACCTTAGGATTGACCTGTGAGGACCGGGTAGACATTAGGCTTCCGTCTGCTTTTGATTCTTTCCGATTCCTTTCGATTGTCGCTCGAGTTGACTTCGATATTCTCTTGTTTTCACCGAATTGACCTTCTTCCTTTCGCATTTGATTTTGTTTGATTTGCCTTCGCACATCCGGTTGTCGATCGTTAGATGGAGACTACTCTTGGAGTAGAAGGTGATGGTGCTGACCTGCGTTCTGCCTCGCAGTTCTGGCGGGAGGTTCGTGAAGCGAAGCCGCACCCGACCGCCATGCTACTGAAGACATCGATGTCTGAAGAGAGCCGGACGGATCAACCAAAGGCGCGAAGACGGTGACAAGATTCAACTGGTGGCTAAGAAGATTCATCTACTTCATATGATTGGGCGCGACTTGTGTTACTCCGATTTGTTTGTCACGCGTTTTGAGGTGGTTTGATATTTTGTTATGTGATTTTGATCAGTACTACTTTTCCTTGATCTTTCGGAACTCGGTTTGAATCGTGAAGTTTATCGTTTATGATTTTGGTGATATCTCAGCTTTTCTTTTGGATCATCAGTAATGAGTCATGAGGAACCGTTTTGTGCATTGGTGGCCTTCTTTTCTTTTGTGGTATGGTAAGTTGTTTATTGTGTTATATGCTGCATGAATGTGTATCCGGTCCGCTTTGGTATGTTATTGATATCGTTATGTGATATGTTTTGTGTGATATTGGTTATGTGGTTTGTCATGACCCGAGACAGAATATGATGACAATAAGGACTTGTTATGTGAAGCAAGTATTATGACGCCTGATCAACGTGATAATACCGAGATCATATAATCTGAACTTATTGAAATCATACGACGTTTTGGGTAATGCCCGGGTAGGTACGTGAATGGACTATGACTTATATCCGTTATCTCTTGATCCTCATATTCGTTTGAAATTCTGTACCTCTCTGCGAGATTCTCACCGATATCTGTTAGGTATAAGTTTTGTACGCTTTGGAACCGAAATTTTATGATCGTGTGAAGCTATGGATGGCTATGCTTGCCTTAAACTCATACGTCTCTGTGTACCTCTGCGACTTCAATTTTCGAGGATGAAAATTTTTTTCTAGTGGGGAAGAGTTGTAAAACCCTAAAACCGTAAATGCTTTAAAAGACTATAATACCCCTTAGCAAATAATCCGAATAATATAACGAGCTCGTCAGATTCGTTGTACACTTAACGATAATTGATTTGCACAAGACCTTGAAAATTATAAACCTATAACTAACTCATAATTTAACTTACAAATAAAAGTATATAACACATCAAATGTAGCATGAACAAATTTAAAATACATAAAAGGTGGAACAATATTATTATAGTAACTAAATAAGGCATGATTTTGGTCTTCTAAATTTTCCTTTGATTGGCTCAATACCCACGCCAATATCCCTGAAAATATGGCCTCATTCAAATCACATTATCACATTTAAAACCCCATATATCTCTCTCAATATAACATCACCAAAACCCTAGTATTTTCCCAATAAAAAGTGTCGGCAAATTGGTTATCTCCTCCATTTCTCTGTCAACTGTGGAGCTGTCCAAAAAGAGTAGTACGTGTGATATAAAGGGGCTGAATTCACGTGTCGTATCGAAGGTTGTTTGGCATTGGTGTTGGGAAATAACTGCTGTTGCTGTCGTGGGATGTGAAGCACCAAGGAAGTGACTATTTTGCTCCATTCGACCCTTGTTCCTCCTCATTTGTATCATGACTACAAGGTAAACTTCATGGCCTCATCCTCTTCCTTTCGTCTCGATTCAACGTGGACTAGGCCCGCCATATGCACAGCTTTATTCACTCTCACGCGTAACATAAATGATCAACACAAACCTAGTATCATAGCTACATAAAATCATGAATCACACCTTCATATTGTCGATTTAATGTACCCTTATTTTCTGCTTTGAAACCTAATCGTCGTGGGTCTTAAGGGCTATCAACATGAATAAAAATGGTACGTAAGGCATTGATTTATGGTCACGTCATCTCCTTTATTTTCTCAATTCGGTCGTGTGATTCTCACATCATGCGCTTGATTCTTTTCACATAAACATGCTACTAAAACGACTAAAACTAATCTAACTATTGGCATATTAAAATCAGACCTTAGACCTCTTTTCTTGGCGTTAAAAGACTTATAAAAACCTACTCATATTGCATTAAACCTGGTCATGGCTAGTCCTCTCATTCGCATGCTTTAGGCCAAATAAAACAATATAAAACTTGTGATAGATGAGACATGGGTATATGGATAAAATATTGTCATTGAGACATGGATATACGGATAAAATATTGTCATGATAAACTAAATATGTACATGTAGGTATGTGTTGAATAATCTGGTCCTATGAAACTAATATATAATAACGTATCTTACTAAATAAAAAAAAGGGTAATACATGAATGAGTTTTGGCTTGGTCTCATGGCCTTTTAAAAAAAGGCGTACAAAATCTGGTTTTGGGCTGGTATGTGTATCGATCAAATATCATGTCGGACGTGAGTTATCCTTGTCGTGTTCATGTCGGTGTTGATCTAACGAGGGTTCATGTCACATTACCTATATGATTACTAATCTAATAACAGCCTTGATATCAAGTAATGTATGGTGCGAATCAAGTCGGCATAACTAAGGTCTTACGTAATTCATTGCATGCAAAATGTCTTTTGATGTACTAGTACGTAGTATAAATTCTTTCAATAACTAAATTTACACTTTAGCCCTTCACTTTGATTATTGTCGCATAAAACCCAAAACTTTAATAAAATGTCATATAAAACCTAACTATGACTACTGTCTTTAAGTTAACCTATTGTCATTTTAAAACCTAAGTTAACTAACTGTGAAGTTTACCTGAACGTACTTAAAATGGAAAGATTACTAAAAGTGGAAACCTGATAAAAAAATGAAAAGCCTTCTAAAACGAGTAATCTGATTCTTATGGAACGTTATCTAATTCTTATAGGTTCCGGACGGAGCGATTGATCTTATTTCTTGATTTTACTTTCATTGTTGACTGCTTCGAATAAGGTACAGATATTCTATCCCTTTTCAAGTAGGGATTTCTCCGACTTTTCAATCCTTGACTTTTCTTCACTCATGATATTCCTTTGCTATGATTTCCTTATGCTATGATCCTTTTGATATGATTCCGACATAATCCTTTGATATGATTATGTTCGCTATGATATTCGTTTGTTATGATTCTGAACTTGAACCTTATGATTATGAACCTCTGATTATGAACTTGATATGAAACTTCGATATGAACCTTTGATATGAACCTTTGATATGAACTTCGATATGAACCTTTGATATGAACCTTTGATATGAACTTTGATATGAACCTTGATATGAACTTTGATATGAACCCTTATGATATGATATGTTTATGCTTTGACCTGTCGCTTTGATACCCGAGCCAAATATGTGTTCCTAGTCATGAAGGTAACATGACCATGTCATTGATGCACCAATAGCATGACTCCAGTGTGCACGAGTGATGTTGTACACCGTCCCCATTATGATATGATGTGATATGTATATGATTTGGCCATTATGTTCCGCGGGGCGTATGGATGCATCCTAGATATGATATGTTTCGAGGGATTTGATCTGTTTGATAGATATGATATATATGGTGAATGATGTCGGGTGCAATCCGCGTCTTCACATTCCGGGAGCTAGCTACTCCATTTGTTACTGAGGTCTCTCCTCCTATGATATATGGTATTCCGAGGTCACCCCTCCGAATACAATGGTTACTTATGATATGATATGATATGATATGATATGTTCCGGGCTCGTGGTAGATTTCCGACAACCCTTACACCTTTGATATGCTATATTGTACCTTTTGTATTCCCCAACGCACTATATGCTACGTTAATTGTTCATTACTCAATACCTTTATATGACTCACTCTACTACCAAGATATATATATTCCATTGCTTTGATCTGTCACACCCTCATTCCGTTACTTCGTAATATCGCTCCATTCACGCATCGGGTTATTATATGCTTATTGAATTTGATTATGCTATTCATGTTTTATGTGACTACTGATTATCCTGCTATGATGTGATTACTATGCGGTTTTCTGAGTTACCTATCTTCATATGATGATATGTGATCTCACCGTTATGTGACTCTCTCAATTGTCCGGTGACCATACTAAGGTGTAATCGATAGTTTTGTCGGTTTATTATGTGTGCTTTGTTCGGTATCTCGTGGACTATGATTATTCCGTTGTATTCTCATCTGCTTATTGTTGACTGTCATGTTTACATTTCTGCCTATGCTACGGTTTGATTGGGTAAATGGGTCATCTTGTGACATCTGGCTTGTTAATTTGTTTAGTTGCCCTGCTAGGTCTTTAATTCATTTAATTATATCGTTTATATTGTATTCCTACTTATTACGTGTGACTGCCATGTGTTGACTGCCGTTAGTACTTCCGCTGTTATGATACTGGTTATGTTTTCAACTAAGGGTTTTGACCTGTGTGAATTGCTATGCTCACTTATTAATTAATTGCTTCCGCTTTCCTGTAGATATCCTTTGACTTGAACTAAGGGTTTTTACCGTTTTTACTAGATTTTGTGGCGAAATGCATGAACCATACTTGAACTAAATTGATTCCTACTTTTGTGAATTCCTTTGACTTGGACATTTGAACTTGAATCAAATCCTTGAACTTAATTATGAACTTATGACTTGTTTGAACTTATTGAACCATACGTGCTATGACCCTGACTTAAAGTCTCCCCTGTTCGGAGCAAGTGCAAATTCTCCCATGTTCGGAGTGTTCTTAATTGTATATAATAGTTGTATGATGTACTGTTCGTACATTCGCATTGTTAGTCTCCTATTAGTAGGTAGTATGGATAACGCTATTAGAGGTCGGCCAACCTCTCGTTCACTATGTTACGGAACGCATATTATTTATTCTAGGGGCTTTGCCTGGCATACATTATTATATACGTGGTGCTATATTGTGAACTATTATGACAGCGTACACTTGACTACTAGACACACCATATTTTGTGCAATGGGTTGTGAACACACAGGTTGCAAGTTTTGTATAGGCGGAACTTGGAACTGAGTGGATTTACAATGCCTTTGCTTTGTGGACTATTCTCGATGACCGAAACCTTTGACTCCCTTTTGCGAGTTTTCTTATTATACGAAACGTGTATACTCACCAACTATTTTCATAGTTGACCCGTTTTTCTCTCATGCATTTCAGGTGATCGTTAGTAAGCTTTTCTCCAAGGTCTTTGCATAATGAAGTTTTCCCATGTCACTATTAATCATTATGTATTATAACGAAATCTTTTGGGATCTAAAACTTTTTATTATATTTGCCGATGTCGGCTAAACTGGTATTGTAATAATGTATCTTTTCCTTTAATCTTAAACGTTGGTATGTTCTATTATCTTTTGCTTGTGTTACTTTTCAGTTACACCTCGTGTTTCCGCCATCGGCGGGGTGTGACAGATTGGTATCAGAGCCAAAGGTTATAGAGAATGCCGATTTTTCAAAAATAAAAATCGCAACTATAACCGGAATAAAGTTTTATTAAACATCGAACATCATACGAGTCAACTAGTCCTATCGTTGCATCGTTAATCCTAAATTATACATAGCCTGATCACCTATGTCTAATTTATGAAGAACCATGCAATGATAAGAGTGGTAGTTTTAAATCATGTTTAGTCGAGTCTTTAGAGTCTGGTCACCTGAAATTGCATTGGTCGGGTGGGTATGCATAGCATGTTTTTACATTCACGTCTACGTTACCATAACTTGTTTATACCTTCTCTTTTCAACCTTTCGACTTGTTAGACATAGTTTAACAATTCGCATTTTCGAGAATTTACTATTCACTTTCACTATTCATCCCGTAAAATTTTTATTAATAGTGTACGAGAGTTCCTTATCGGCTTGTGATGTTTACTCAACATATTAGACAAGTGTTAATATGTGACTATGTGTCTTGATTAAGTTTAGCATACGAGTTGTGTATTGAAATGGTGCGCCTAACATGTACTACGTGTGATATTCGACATACATGAAAGAAATGGACAAAGGTTTAGAAGAAAACTTACAACACTCTCTAGGAGTGATGATGATACGTGAGCGAGATGAACGAGTAGTAATAGACACGAGAACCCCTTGTTCTCCTTATAACCTAATATAGTTTACCCAAGACTTGCGTGTTCCCTCTTCTTCCTTCGTTACCCATAGTGGACATGCTATGCGAATAGTAGAGAGTTGTATTGAGTGAATTAGTAATGAGTTTTGTCAAGTTATTTGAGGTTTATAAAGTGGATGCATGCATGGCCTTTTCCTTTGTGTAGTTTACCCAAGACTTGCGTGTTCCCTCTTCTTCCTTCGTTACCCAAAGTGGACGTGCTATGCGAATAGTAGAGAGTTGTATTGAGTGAATTAGTAATGAGTTTTGTCAAGTTATTTGAGGTTTATAAAGAGGATGCATGCATGGCCTTTTCCTTTGTTTATTTGTATTTCCCACGTTTTCAAAGAATGGGGAAAAGTGAAGTGCTTGTTCTTGAGGCATGCTCCACGTTCGGCTGATTTGGTGGGCATGTTCTTGTGAGGTCAAATCGAAAATGGGCATGGGAAACATATTTCCCAATGGTTCATAAGGTCAAATGGTAAGTCAAGGGATTAGGGGGTATTTTATAATGGTAGGGGATTATTTAATTTTTGTTTGGGGTGCTTAGGAACTTGCGTTTTGTCTCCTTTTCAACACATACACGTGCTAACACATGAGGGACCAAGATAATTGCATTTTTTTGCTTGTGTCATTTTGTTGCATTTCGTTGGCTTCGACTGTCCACAGGAACGAAATCGCAACTAGTAAATCCTAACTAAGTTTTGAGTACAAGATTCAAGTGGTACTTGGGCTTAGGTGTCGAAACCAGTTAGGTCCAAAGAAAAGAAAGGGAGGTTGGGCTCAATATTTGCGCGAGGCCCAATGGCTTTGTTTGGGTCGGGTGGTGTGCGAAAGCCCAAAAGGAAAAATGGTAACGTTGGGCTTGACGAGGCAATGAGGCCCAATGGTGAGTCCAATAAATTTCGAGGCCAAATACGAATTTTATACATTTATATTATAATTTAATTTGTATTTTTACAAATTTTTACGCATTCGTTACGTATTTTAAGGTTATCAGGATCGTGGGGAATTTCGTTCTGATCACAACGGTATGTTTATGAATGCTCAAGCTGCGTTGATCATGCATATGCTAAATGATATGCAAAATGTGATGTTTAGAAAATTTCATGACAAAATAAATCGTGCTTAATTTCTGATTAAAGCTTTAAGTACATTGAAATTTTCCGGGAGCTTACACATGAACACATCTTAGGTCGGAGCTTTAACTATCAAATCCCATGACCATCTAACGGACGCATACTCCTCTTCCGTATCGAATTTGTGTCTACAATGCTTGAGCAAATTTTGATTAATATGCCATCGACAGAGTAATTTGTTAGCGTTTGGGAATTCTGCTCTGCATGCCCCAAGCAACGCTAAATCTCTGTCGGTGACGATAACCCGCGGGTAATATTGTTCTTCTATCACCCTCTTAACTCATTCCAACACCCATCTAAAATTTGGCTCTTTTTCACATTTCAAAAAGCTAAACGCCATTGAGAATGTTCTGTTTGTTGAAGTAACTCCAACAATTGTAAAGAATGGCAGTTTAAACAACGTAGTGTTGTATGTGGAGTCTATCAGCATGATTTCTGGGAATCTTGTCCATAGGGCATATGACGTCGGGTGAACAAAAAATATTTCCTCAAGCTCATTAGTGCGGTCATTTACCCTGGGGTAATATGTATAACCTTGACGCCTCAAATGAGCTAAAAGGACTTGTATTGGAGTCATATCACCACGAATGGTGTTGCGTATCTTGTTTTGTGCATTATATATCGTTTTAATGTTAGACACGTTATCCGGATCGCTCTCTTTTAGTGACAAAAGTATAATTCGTGGAGCTACTTTATGTTTTGTCAATTGCTCCACCAAAACTAACTCATGATCTTTTAATCGCATTGCGTGTGGAAAACCATGGAACGAGTCTACAAAATGTTGATTATGCCTCAGACACTTGACCCTCAAGATCCAACCATTAGTTTCACCTTTTATATATTTCGCCAGTAATCTGAATGGACAATTAGTTTTAGCGGTACTAGTCTGCCGTTGAAGTTCATCTTCTAAACCTTCACGTGCAGACGTCCCATGTCTTGAACACTTAAATTCGATTGAGTACTTATAGCCCCTATCTGTTTTAGTTCTTCCTTTAACAATAAGAAAACCGTTCGATTGAGCAATAGATTGTACCCAATTAGTTAAAACATCTTCATCAGGGAACACCTAAAAAATAAAAAATACAACTTTTATAACTTTCATTTTTAGCATATAATTTATAACTTTTTTACATTTTTTAACAACTTTTTTTATTTTTACAAATTTTTAAAAGACTTTGTACCTTTTATAAAATTACAACTTTTTTTTTTTTTTTTTTTTTTATCTTTTTAACAACTTTTTTTATTTTTACAAATTTTTAAAAAACTTTGTACCTTTTATAAAAAATACAACTTTTTTAACTTTTTAACAACGTTTTTTAATTTTACAAATTTTTTAAAAACTTTGTACCTTTTATAAAAAATACAACTTTTTTTTTTAACTTTTTAACAACTTTTATAAAAACATTTGTATACAACATTTTTTAACATTTATTTAACTTTTATATAACTGTTTACAACTTTTATATAACTTTTGTATACTAGTAACATTTTTTAACTTTTGCAAAAAAAAAAAAAGAAAAAAAAAACGCGTTTTGTGTTAAACCGTGTGCTAGCTGTCCCCTTTTGTCTCACTCTTATCTCTGTTTCTCTCTCACTATCTCACACACAAATAACTTTGTCTCTCTCTCTCTAATCTCTCTTTTCTCTCTCACTCTCTCAGTCTTTGATAATACTTTTTAGATCTAGATCTAACAAGTTTTTTACTTGTTAGATCTAAAAAGGAGAGTGGTTTCTGTTGTGAGTTGGTGATGTTTGTTGTGATTTTGTGGTGGTGTTGTGGTGGTATCTGTTTTGGTAATGTTGTGGTTTTCGTTGCTTATTTTTTTAGATCTAACAAGTTTTTAGATTTTGAATATTTTTTAGATCTTGAAAAAAAGATGATGTTTCTGTTGTGAAAAAACTTGAGGTTGGTTTAAAAACTTGTTTGTTTTCGTTGCTTATTAGACTTTATAAGATTTAAAAACTTGTTAGATCTAAAAACCTGTTTGGGTTGGTATCTTTTCTGTGGTGGTATCTGTTTTTGTTAAATTAACTTTTTGGTTTTCGTTGCTTATTTTTTAGATCTAACAAGTTTTTAGATCTTGAATATTTTTTAGATCTTGAAAAAAAGATGATTTTCTGTTGTGAAAAAACTTAAGGTTAGTTTAAAAACCTGTTTGTTTTTGTTGCTTATTAGACTTTATAAGATCTAAAAACTTGTTATATCTAAAAACTTGTTTGGGTTGGTATATTTTCTATGGTGGTATCTGTTTTTGTTAAATTAACTTTTTGGTTTTCGTTGCTTATTTTTTTAGATTTAACACGTTTTTAGATCTTGAATATTTTATAGATCTTGAAAAAAAGATGATGTTTCTGTTGTGAAAAAACTTTTGAGGTTTGTTTAAAAACCTGTTTGGTTTCGTTGCTTATTAGACTTTGTGGTGATGTTTTGCAGGTGATACTCTAATGAGTCACCCCATGATTTGTTGTGATGACGTTTCTGTTGAAACTTGTTGGGGTGCCTCATTAGACTACCCCTCTGTTTGGTGTTGCAATAGCATGACCTAGCTGGTGCTGTTTGGTAATGCAACACCACATTAAGGGGTCTTTGTACTTTGCTTAAGCAGTTTCATTACTGGATGGTAAAGTGATGATTTTTATAAAATAAGCAGTTTTATCTCACTTTGCAACTTTCAATGAAATAAGCAGATTTTAAAAAAAGGCAATGATGATTTTTATTTTAAAAAAAAAAGCTTGGGAGTTTTGGCATGGCAAAACTAAATGGACGGTAAAGTGAGTTTCTATCTCACTTTGCAACATTCGAATTTGCAGCCAACATGATATAAAGAGCTAATAATCTGAGCCTATTCGATAAGTTTTTTTTACCTCTTGTCTGTCAAATGGTGAACTAGACATGGTGTTGTTGTTTGTTGTGGTGGACTGTGAGACTTGTGTTGTCTGCCTTCTTGTGGTGGACTGAGACTTGTTGCTTTCTTGCTAGTTGGTGGAATGTGAGACTTGTGTTGTTGCTTTCTTGCTAGTTGGTGTTGTTGCTTGTTGCTGGTTGGTGTTGTTGCTTTCTTGTGGCATTATAAGCCTGAACTGCCTGCAGTTTGAGAATCTTGTTTACTTTCTTGTGAACTTTTGCATTTTGGGAATCCTACTTACCAATTGCACATTGAAAACGTGTAAACGTGAAAATTTTTGAACTTGTGAGGCTTGTGCAGTTTGAGAATCCTGTGAACTTGTGACTTGTGTAGTTTGAGAATCTTGTGACTTGTGCAGTTTTGAACTTGTGAGACTTGTGCAGTTTTGAACTTATGAGACTTGTGAAGTTTGAGATAAAATTTAGAACTTGTGAGGCGATGATGATAACCGAAACCGAATGGACGGTAAAGTGAGATTTTTATATCACTTTGCAACCTTCGAATTTGAGCCTTAAATTTTTCCGAGGCGATGATGATAACCGAAACCGAATGGACGGTAAAGTGAGATAAAATCTCACTTTGCAACCTTCGAATCTGAGCCTCAAAATTTTCCGACTACGTTTTTTTTAAAGTTATAAAACATAAACTTGTATAAACACAAAACTGAAACAAAAAAAGTTATAAATCTGAAAACAAAAAAACTTGTAAAAAGTTATAAAACTAAAACTAAAAACTTTTTACAAGTGAGACTTGTGCACTTTTGAAATTATGAGACTTGTGCAGTTATTAAAAAAAAACTAAAAAAAACTTGTAACAAAAAAACTTGTAAAAACACAAATTTTGTAAAAACTTGGCACGAAAATCGAGGAAAAACATTCCCCCCCTGCCCACTGTCACAACAGTCTAATGAGGCACTCAAGGAAAAGTACAAACACCCCCTATGAGGTGTTGCAATAGCATGACCCTTAAACTTTCTCACTTCCCTAGCTACTCAACCCATCTTCTCCATTCTAATTATCCATTTTTTCCGATGAGAAAAACACGAGAAAAAATATTGAAACACGCTCATTATTAGTAACCAGAGAGATTGTCGAGGGCACACAAACTATTTGCTTGAGGGCACTGCACATTCTTTCTACTAATAGGACTTTTTTACCTATTCAGTTTGCATGTCCACAATAAGTTAGTTGGGGGGAAACGCCCCCCGCTACCCTGCATGTGGCTCCGCCCATGGGTTCGGGTATGTTTTTTTTAAGGCTTTACCCGATTTGACCCGACCCGAGTTGAACCTAACCCGACCGGGTCAACCCGAATAACACCCCTAGTCATATTAAACTAGAAGGTTTCGAGGTGTCATGAAAACCAATGTTTTGAAACCTGGACCCGACCGGGTTAACCGGTCGGACTGCTTCCGGGAAAAAAAACGAATAAAAAAAGTTGGGTTTTTAAAACCGGGTTAACCGGTTAGACCTGTCGGGTTTTGAGTGACCCGGGTCAACCCGGTTCTCGAAACCCGTCCATGTTTTTTTTTTCAAATCTTTTTTTATAAAAACCTGGTTGACCCGGCGGTCGAACTGGTTGACCCGGTTATTTTTTATTTTTTATTTTTAAATGAAAAAACGGGTCAACCCGGTGATCGGTGACTCGACCGGGTCGATTATAAACTCGGTTTTCAAAACATTGATGAAAACCATAAATAGTTTTGCTCGCGGTGCTAGTTTTCTAAAAGAACACTGGATTTTTTAAAGTGCTTTTAATATTCTTAATTCTAATGTATTGTGTTTTTAGTTATTATTTCGTTTGTCTATAAATATGTGAAAAGTGAACTTATTTTCACTAAATTTAATCATTTTGAGTTTTTTCTTTATATTACAATTGAAAATAATGTACGTTTGGTGACTTTTGTTAACAATTATTATTCTTCATTAATTATATATTTATAATGCTAAAACATAAAATTCTAGAAGCATTGGCTGTGCACAATGGTTCGGTTGGAGGAGAGGTCAACCGACCGGTTGAGCTAGGTTGGGCCACTGTGGCTATTCGGTTACCTTCGGTTGGGGGGCAAAGTTTGGACGAACTAGGTTGGCTTGGCAACCGAGTTCAACACACACATAAAAGAAAAAATCGTTTCAACTTCATTTTTTTTTTTTTTTTTAAACTTTATCACTGTGGCATTTAGGTTGTCGTCAGGTCGTCGGAGAGAGAAAGCTGATGTGGCAGTGGTGACCGAGGTCACTACTGTGCATAGCCTTAAAGAGACTTTAAACTCACACATGGAATTTGGGCATTTTTATTAATCATCTAAAAAACACAATTCAATAAAAGATCTATTTGTTATTTTACACGTTATCGGAGCTTTAGGAACAACATATCAAGAAATAGTTGTACTTTAGTTATCGGCAACTCGCTGACGATTCGGTGGGATCCCTAACGTAATTATTGTTTTTTTCTTCATGTAATTACTTTTTATTTGATAAACCATAGCATCCAAAATCCTAGCCTTCATAACACAAAGATTAAGTTGATTTAGCCACCAATCAAATGGTTTTGTCGCACCTGCATAACTATTTGTTTAAACAATAGAGACCATTATCGTATTCAAAAATAGTTAATAAAAAGATCGTCACTCCTACCTAAATGACGTAAAAAAAGCTACAAAAAGAAAGAAGTCGTCAAGCAGTATACAACTTTACCGCCGAATATAACTCTACCTCCATTCAATAAAACAAATAAATTGCAAAACTCAAAAGAAGTAGAAAAGCAAGGAGGCAATTTTAACATTTTATCAAATTTTTACGTCCGAGACCTCTCGTTCAAACTGCAATGGAGTGTTAGATGATAGGTTAAGGCTCAAGCCTAATTGTTCGATAAGTTATTTTATCACTATAAATGCACATGTAACGTTACATGTGTAATTAAAAAACACAATTCAGTAAAAAGATCTATTTGTTATTTTACAACTTTTACCTCTGTTTCCGTTGTTGGTTACATCCATACGTAAAAACCGCTTCTAAATGAACTACGGGAATAAATATATGTGTGTTGGTATATCTCTACTACGTATGATGCAAAAATGTTTTTCTTTAATTCTTACAAAACTTAAAAATTAGTAATGTTTAATCCTTAAAATACTTTTAAAAACTTAAATTTCATTCATTTGTTTATTTTTTTTGAAAATAATTTTTAAATTAGTTGCTTTAAAAATAGTTTTTATTTCTAAAATTAATATTGTTTCTAAAATTATCCATCTTTACCGTTTTTTTTACAAATTCATCCGAATCCTGTTTTCAATCTCGTGGCATATATCGATCCCAATTTGTTAAATTGGAACTAGTATAATGTTGTTGTCATTTCGGATGATGATGAATACTTGTGAGCGTCAATTGCTAAATGTTACACAAAACATTTAATCACAATATACCAACTATAGATATTTACCGCTATAAATATGATCGCTATTCATCATGCCTAGTACGAGTTTATGCGTGTATGAAAAGTTTACTCTTAGTATTGCAGATACCCAAAGTCCCAAACACATGAAAAATACAAAATTGTTCTATGATTATATCTAGTCATTGTTCTTTTTTTAAAACAAGATGCTCAGCTTATAGCTCGATGTTGCAATGTCAATATATACTTTGATAAAACCATGTGCTTATTTCTATAACTGTATATGTGCATGTTTGGTGAATCCCTGATTTCGATGTTAATATTGCAAATGCGTAAGGCCTGATGTTAATACATAGAAATATAGAATTATATTTGTCAAAAACACAAAGTTATTGACCGATATTGTGGTTTCATTGACAAATATAAAAACAATCTTCATAAAACTCGAAATCCTAAAGTTCAATGAATTACACTGAAGTCATTTTCATAAAACTCGAAATCCTAAAGTTCAGAAACACACAAAATGCACAATCTATCATCCCTAAAGTTCAATCCTAAAACCTAAAACCAAAGTAAAAAAAAATATGGAAACAAAAACTTAGAAGATATCCCTGAACAAGTTCTCTATACTGACCCGACTAAAATGAATATGAATGTATGACCAATTTGCAGAAATGAAAAAACTCGAGTTAACCACCAAAAGTTCAGTTAGCAGAATAGGCTTTCCTAGTTCCTACCAACACAAACCCTAACTCCTACCATGTCGTCGTCAATGGTTTTTGTTAGCTCAATGCTGATGTCGCTACTATCTACATTAAACACCATCCCATTTAATTTCCCATCTTCAGCTCCGACTGTCGCATTATCCTCATCTTCCATCTTATGGTCTTCAATATTCACAGAACACTGGTTTTTGTCATTGTTATCCATCTTATAACCACCTTCAATATGATCTGAACACTGATTTTCGTCACTTTTATCATTATCTTTACTCCCACAATCATTCTCAGAATCATTTTGTTTCTTAACCTCCAACGACTGCAACCTAGTCCTCAAATCACCAAACTCTCTCTCCATATAAAACAACCGTTCCTTCAACACCATATTCTCCTCTTCCAATTTCGCTATATGACTATCCTGATCATCAACTCTACTGTCCAAGTTCCCACCACCGTTACTCGGGTAAATCATCTCAAACCTACTCAAATCATCAATCACACCCTCGCCCTCACCCTCACTCTCGTCATCCTCACTCCCACTCGACCTAACCCTAATCAACCCTTTCATAGTCCCATACCCATCCACCCCCCACTCTTCCTTCGCCATATCGCCTAAAACCTCCCTAGACGGCGAAAAAACAGGCGTGGGCAACACGGCCGGCGTAACAGCACACGGCGAAACTAAGGACGCTATCCCTCCTGATTTTTTCGCTCGTATTAAAAACGAAGTCGTGTTCCTAGGCGCTAATGGAGCTGATTTACTAAACTTCTTTTTCGCAAAACGTCTCGGTTTTAATCGATTATTCTGTTGCTGATTATGTAATGTAGCTAAATTACTCTTACTCTTATTATTATTAAGATTATTCATTTTATTCATTTTCCAGTTATTGTTCTTATTAATTCGATAACCGGAGTTGTTACCCACCGGCTGCCACGTGGCATAACCACCGCAACCACCGCCGTAACCACCGTCGCTACGGTTATTCACCTGATTCATCAGAAAATGATCAGAATAATAACTATTGTGATTAAGCATATGATTATAGTTACGATAATATCTCACCTGATTATGCATCATCATCTTCTACAAATTCGAAACCCTAGAAAATCAAAATTTCAAGAGTCACGTGCAAATCACGTGATTCAACAACCGGAAACTGCGATTGAACGGTTAGATTTTAAAATTTTGGTTTGATTTTTAAAGTTTTGAGTTTTGAATTTTGTGATTTAATTCGTGTTTTGGTTTCGGGATTTTGGGGAAAGTGAATAAGGGGGTGGGGGTATTTATAGGGGATGTGAGGGTGAGTCGGTGAGATGGGTTTGAGTCGGTTGAGAAGGATATAACTTGTGTAGTTGTGTGTGATACGGATTAGTGTGAACAAAAAAAAAAGAGATTAATGGTTTACATAGTCATATTAGATTAATGGTTTACATAGTCATATTAATAAACTAGAAGGTTCCAAGGTGTCATGAAAAATTGAAAACAATAAATGTTTTATATAATAAAGAAATTATTATTTTGAAGTAATTTTGTTAATTTGTTCTTATTAAAAAAACAATTGCGTCAATAGGAGAGTTCGATTTTGTCATGTAAGCAAAATCGCGTGATGTTATTGGTTAATAAAAGTAAAAATTAAATTGATTTTGGTCAAACTTTAATAAATTTGGAGGAGAAATTTGGTTGATAAAAAAAACACATCAAAATATAGGTTTTAAATTTGTGAAAACAAAAACTTAAAAAGAAAGGAGGTAATCAATAAAACTTTAGTGGTTAATTTTTTAAAAATTATATAGAGTTAACTGTAATATTATAAGTCTCCATGTTTTTTAATAACTTTGGATTATAAACAAATATCCCCTTATACTATATACCCTTTATACTTTGTATCTTAAAAAATACAATGTATATGTTGTTTTAAAATAACAACATATAAATTTATTATAAGTATCAATTTTTTTACTATATACGTTCAATAAGGACTTATTTATTTCATTTTTGAAAGTTTAATCTGCGTGGACACGGGTGTACATTTTAAATACGGCTAAATTACTGGAAACGGGAATATAATTATTAAATTGTAAGCACGGGTTACTTTAATATAAAAATAAAAAAATGCGATTGTACTTATAATAATGACTCTTGTAATTCTTATTTATTTATATAAGGATATCTAGAAAAACATTTTTAAAAAAGTTTAAGGAGTATACTATAACTTTATCAACGCTCATTATGTGCTATTAAACTTGCATCATGTGTACAACATAATATCAGTACGTAGTGAAATTTAAATAATAACATCGACATCTTTGTCAGCTAAATAAAATTAAATCTTGAGTTACCTAACATAAATTTTTACAAATATTTAACCTAATTCTAATGGATATTAATGCATAATGAAAAACTCGTGCATAAATATTAGTTGTACTTATATCACAATTTTCATGGGCAAATTCTTATATGTGAATATACTGAAATAAAATATTAAAATAAATTTGATTTGTGTGTAAACTTCGTGCGTGCACGAAACTTATAAATATATAATTATATGCAATTACCTTTAAATATACAATATTCAGTACTAATACATAATAAATTTTTTTGTCAAAACCCTGTGCATGCACCGGTATTATAACTAGTAGTTTTCATAAAAGAACACTAAATTCTTTAAAATTTATTTAATTTTAATGTATTGTATTTTTAGTTATTGTTTCGTTCGTTTATAAATTATGTGAGAAGTAAACTTATTTTCACTAATCATTTTATGTTTTTTTTATTTTTATATTACGATTGAAAATAATGTGCATTCGATCACTTTTGTTAAATAATGAAAACTCTATCTTTCACTAATCATGTATTTATAAGAGACTCTAAACTCACATATTGAGCTTGGGCCAATTTATTAATCATCTAGAAAACACAATTTAATAAAATATTTATTTGTAGTTTTACATGATATCGGAGCTTTAAAAATAATCAATCACAAAATAATTGTCATTCGGTTATTGGCCCGCTGATGATTCCAAGGGATCCCGAGGTAATTATTGTTTCTTTTCTTCATTTAATTAGTCTTTTCTTTTTATCCGATAAACCCTGGCATCCAAAACCCTAGCCTTCATAACACAAAGATTAGCCATCAATCAAATAGTTTTGCCGCACATGCATAACTTTTTGTTTAAACATTGGAGACCATTATCTTATTCGAAAATAGTTAATCAAAAGATTGTCGCTCTTACCTAAAGGCAAAGCAAACCATGATGTAAAAAAAAATCACAAAAAAAGGAATCCGTCAAGCAGTAGACAACTTTGCTGCCGAATACAAGTCTACCTCCACTCAAATAAACAAAAAAAAAGTGCAAAACTCAAAAGAAGAAGAAAAGCAATGAGGCAATTTCAACATTCTATCCAATTTTTACGTCTGAGACATCCCGTTCAAACTGTTATCACTATAATACACATATTATTCGATAAATTATGTTATCACTATAATTACACATATAACGTTACTTGTGTAATAAAAAAAACACAATTCAATAAAAGATCTATTTGTTAGTTTACACCTTTTACCTCTGTCTCCGTTGCTGGTCACATCCATACATAAAAACCCTTCTAAAGTAACTACAGGAACAAATATATGTGTCGGTATATCTCTACTACATATGATGCAAAAAAAAAATAATAAATAAATAATAGCAACAACAACAACAACAACAACAATAATAATAATAATAATAAGGCCGAATCCACATGTCGCTAAGAAAATGGCAGATATATATTTCACACATGTCGCTAAGAAGGCCGAATCCACCTTCTGCTTATCTTCTAGACAGATGGCTTTATGGAGATCACAAAAGGAGGACCACACTTCAGACTGGCTTAGAGTGGTTCCGATTTCTGGGTTGGGACAAACCATGAAAGCTAGAACTTACCGTTGTGTGCTATGTTATCGTTTAGGTATCCCTCTTTTTTCCACACAAATGTCGTGCTCAGCTTGTTCCAAGGTATTCGTGGGGGACATCTATGGGGACCGTGCGGTATCTTGTGCTGGTATCGTGGGTATTAAACATCGGCATAACTTGGTGCGCGATACCCTGGTTGACATATGTTCTCGTGTTGGGATTTTTGCTCGTAAAGAGGTCGACATTGGGCTCTGCGGTGCAAGGGACCAACCCTTACGCCCAACTGATATGTTGCTCTACTCCTGGGATGGTGGTCAAGATGCATGTGTTGAATTGACTGGGTCGTCTCCCCTGACGCTAACTAACATGGTTGATTTTGTACCTGGTCGTGCGGTGGTTGATGCCGCACAACGCAAGTGTGCCAAGTATGAGGCTAAATGTGCAGACATTGGATATGTGTTCCTCCCCTTCTCATTCTCTTCATTTGGAGAACTTGAGAAGGACGCGGAGACCTTACTAAAGCGTATCCGGAAATTTTCACTGACTCAGGACATTGGAACTCGTGCTGCTGACTATATTTTTAGTAGGATTAGCCTTGCTATTGCTAGAAGAGTGGGAGCCCAGTTATTATCTCGGCTCCCCTCTAATTTCTTGTAATTCCTATTATTTTCTAATGAAGTGATGTTTTTATAATAATAATAATAATAATAATAATAATAATAATAATAATAATAATAAATTAATAATAAATACAATAACATACTCAATCCGTAAGCGGAGGTAGAATGTAGACATATTCTACCCCTACCTCAGGACAAACCCGAAAGTAAGGAGACTGCTTCTAAAATGACCTCCGACAAGTGTGTGATGATGCAAAAGAAAATGTTTTTCCTTAATCTTCACAAAACTTAAAAATGAGTAACATTTAATTCTTAAAATACCTTTAGAAACTTACATTCCAATCATTTGTTTACTGTTTTGAAAATAAATTTTATAATAGTTGCTTTAAAAGTATTTTTTTTTCTAAATTAATATTGTTTCTAAATTATCCATGTTTACAATTTTTTTTTTACAAATTTATTCGAATCCCATTCTCAATCTCGTTACATATTTCAATCTTAATTTGTTAAATTGGAACTGATATAATGTTGTTGTTATCTTGGATGATAATGAAGACTTGTGAACGTTAATTGCTAAATGTTCACGATATATATCAACTATATATATTTACCGCTATAAAATATCATCGCTATGCATAAATACATGCATATTACGAGTTTATGTGTGTATGAAAAGTCTACTCTTAGTATTGCCGATACCCAAACACATGAAAAATACAAAATTGTTCTATGATTATATCTAGTCATTGTTCTTCTTTTATAAAAAAAGATGCTCAGCATTATAGCTCGATTTTGCAATGTCAATATATACTTGGATAAAACCATGTGTTTATTTCTATAACTGTATATATGCATGTTTGGTGAATCCCTGATTTCGATGTTAATATTGCAAATGCGTAAGGTCTGATGTTAATACATAGAATTATATTTGTCAAAAACACAAAGTTATTGACCGATATTGTGGTTTCATTGATATCTTGTAGTTTTGTTGCTACGTTGTTCGTATATGATGTCCTTGTCTTTTAATAAGTTTAAATATAGAATCACTATAAGACTCAACCAAAAAATGAAGACAGCTCGTTTGTTATAACCAAAGTGGAGTAAATGACCTACTTTTGTGACTCGTTGAATGCTACTTCAAAGTCTAACTTGTTCGCTCTAACCACTTTTCTGTTAATGCATTTATTACTTGAGTTGTAAATAACCAATATGACATAGGTGTCAAATGTATAGTAAAACGACCATGAATGCATAGATGTACTAAGACTCAAAGTCGTAGATTTAGAAGTTATTGAACAAACTTGTTCGCTCTAACCACTTTTCTGTTAATGCATTTATTATTCTTTTGTGAGTTGTAAATAACCAATATAGTTACATAGGTGTCAAATGTATAGAAAATAAAACGACCATGCCATACTGACATAGATGTCACCAGTCTTAGCTCTATAATCTTGAATAATGCAAAGCTAATGATTTATCTGAATTTAAAACCGTAAATCATTGAAAATAAATTCAACAATCGGTTACAAAAGAAAGAGGATGTTATGGTGAAAACAAATATGCCCTTGTTTGATCGGTCACATATGAATATCATACTTTTAGAAAACGTTTAATTTATAGCTCTAAACTAGTTATATGTTTCGTTGCATCAGGCCTCCACTTAAAAGGAGGCATATTTTTCTTAGTCTTATATATAAATACGTTAGATATTAAACATATATGAGATACACAATTTAAGTTTACATGCAATTTGTTTTTAATATACAAGTGTAATGAAGCTTATTTGTTGTTATATATTGCTTAAGGTAATAAAAAATCACGAGACGACCCTACAAACTTGTTGGTTTGTGGGAGTTATAAACACACGTAAACGACTAGAAGTGTGTGAGCCGATGGAGGCACATACGATAAACACGAGTATACGTGTTGAACGTAGGATGGGCGGGCTAGCTTCATGAGTTTACTTGACGTAGTTTAACAAGACGTAAACAAATATCGAATGAAAATCTCTTAGGCACATAAATTGGAAGACAAAATATGAAATTGTTAATGCATCTTATGTAAAAATAATAATGAAATGTATGAGAAACAACTGAATTAGATGGTACATATTAATAGACTAAATAAAACTTGTTCATACACAACTTTTGTTATATACATTGTATTTTCACCGTCTTTGTAGAAACAAAGACCGTTGTAAACATTGTTTGTTGTCTATTCTAATAAAAACATTGTTTGTTATCAAGTTTGTATAATTGTAGTATGTGTAGTAACATATATGATGTAGTCAAGCCAATTGTTTGGATACTGTTAATAAGAGATCACCCAACCATTATCGTCATTATTTCCTGAACGTCATGCTAGTTATTCTCTCTACAACCAACATCACCACAAAACATAACCCAATTAAATGAAAATATGCTTTCGAAAAAACAAAATCACATACATACAACCACAAGTTCTATAATTCTGTCGGCTGAACGATCAAGTTCTCCCCTCAACGCAACAAAGACGCGTCATACATGACGAGGGTAATAAGGTGGATGCGTGGTTGTCCATGGCCTTATTAGTCTTACAAATTACAACGTTGGTTTCAATGCAAGTTTTTTTTTTTTTTTTTTTTTTCGTTTGGAAATTGAAGTAAGACAAAAAAATTAGAAACTTTAAAAAAAAAACACTTCAAAAAAAAAACATGTCATAAAATAAAAGCAAACCAAATATGACATTCTTTAAACCAAAATATGACATCCTTAAATAAACTATGTGACCAAATATGACATTATCTATATAAAACATTCGCCGACGGCACTTTCCCCAAAGGTATAAAAAATTAGTTTCCGCGTGAGGAACTTTTTCACAAGGTATTAAAAAATGCGTTTTCCTTCTACTCACAACTCACAAGGTAATAAAAAAAGCTTTTTCCTTCTACTCACTGGTCAAGGTACTTAAAAAAATGTTTTCTTTCTACTCACTGAGAGTGGGAGAGAGTCATAAAAAATGATTTTCGTAGATATACATAACCATACACATCACCGTTATTTATTATTATTTTTTAAGCTTAAAGATATACATCAGCGCTTGAGTTTCTCAAAGTTTCCGGTAGAACCTCATCGCCTCCTCTTCCCGAACTTCCATATTTAATCCACAATATTTTCTGCAAGCTGACTATCAAAGAAATCGGACACTCATACGGCAGCGGAATCGGAGGGGGATGATCACGCCACGATTAGAGAATAGGGGTTTTGGTTCTAAGCGAGCTTTGAAAACCCACGTACCACCGTTGTCGGTTTTATTGGTGTTAGACAGGTAAACAACATACCCGATCTCTTTTGTATACGAATTTAATTATGCAGTTGTAGGTTTGTAGGTTCGGTTTCATTTGGTTTAGAAAATAAGATCCGAGTTTTGGTGAAGTTAACATGTGACGAAAAATAGATCAAACCAATAACGATGTTCAAAACTTTGTGGAAGAATTTTTTTCTCCATCTTGATTGTCTTTTGAATAAATATTGATTGATTTATTTATGTTGAATCTTTTAATATGGAAAGGAAAAAATGGCTTTTGCAATCAAGACCTACAAGTGTAGAAAAATATACCAAAGGTTACTCCCCAAATAGCACATTGAACCACAATCACTTGCGCCAGGTAGAGTACGAAAATGCCCATTCAATAAAATGGAAGGGTCTGTATCTTTTTGACTCTAATGAAGAGATCCTGTAATTACCGTAGGTTAAACCTATGTGGAACAGAAAACCAAGCGGCGACTACAAGTGTATATATAGAGACTTATTTACTGTTCCTGGTAAGGTATTACTTTGTGAAATACATTATTTAATTAGCATTGAACTTAGTTAGTTTCAAGATTGTATTACCATTAAGATCACAAACAAATAAAGATAGCTGAAAAGATCGGTTTACAGTATCTCAGAGTACATCATTACTATATTGGGGTAAAATATACAATGTTCAACGGTTTTTTGTATGCTGCCAAAACACTTTACGCGATAAAGATTGCTCACTTTAGGCATGTAGTCAATTGCAATGATTTTTTTTTGTCTATTTTGGGGTAAAATATACAATGTTGGACAGTTTTTTGGCTTATTTTTCTAGCTGTAATTTGATTTCCAGGATGTTGTTAGCCGAAATATCAGTTTCGATACGATTGCGCGCTTTGCTATGGCACAAGGATGCTACCGGGTTTTCGTCACACCTCAGGATACCAGGTGATCACATATCCTTTACGAAAGTTTTTTTTTAATTGTGCATTTAAAAGTACTACTCTTGAAAAATCATATGGCCACGAAGACATCAAGCATATGATTCAGTATTCGTGTAACTCATTATCTGGAATGTACGTCATAGTTTCTGCATTTTTTCTTTGCTTGGCTACTATGATGTTGCTTTTGCCTTTCCTTTCCACCAGGATGGTAAGATTCGATATGATAAAAACATTTATGAAAGCCTTCGTACCATTGAATAGTTAGTAGTTACTTTAAGGGATTTCCACAACATTAATTTTGTGCCGAAATATTTGTTGTTACTTACTGAAATTTTGAAGCTCTTTTATGCAGTTGGTGATCTCAGTTTTCCTATGTGTTTGATTCAGATGGCTTTATCAATGATGTCATTCACGGGTCTCTCTCTGTCCGGTATCCAAGACAAGTGCAAGGTAATGTCGATTAGTTTTGTTTTATACTCCAATTCCTTGAAATGAAGTTGTAAACAAGTAATCTCGATCCTTTTGTCAATTAATCAGTACAAACTGAAGCTGTGAGACACTTTCTTTGGAGGCAATATCAGGATAATACCTGAGACCGTGGTTGCTATTGCAAGTTCACGCATCTAACAGGCTTGACAGGTTAGTGTTCATCTTAAATAACCTAAAAAGGGCAGAATGGCAAACCAAATAATTTTTGTAGCTGGTGTGAAACTATTATCCCATAGTTTTTCTTGACCCATAAACCTCAAACTTATGCATGAACCGATGTTGCCCACATGCTTTTGTAGGACCAGGCCTGCGGCTATTAATATCGGGGTAGTTCGTGGTAAGATAGATGCGGCGTTATTTGTTTAATTGATCATTGATATGATGTAAATTTGATTGTTGTGAATTATGGTGTATTAACTATTGTATGTGGTAAGCTAATCGTTGATATGATGGATTACGATTGTTTTTTGCGAATCATGTTCTTTTCAAGACTTACAGATTAGTGGTACTTCTTTAGGTAAATAATGTAGCTTTATCATTGTTTTTATGAATTATCATGTTATTTTAGATATTTGGTTTATTGTATGATGATTGATGACTGTAGTGAGTGCAGTCATGATTGTTTGTGTGAATTGTGTTATTGATCAGGTGTTGCAATAACTTTCCTTTTGCCAAGTGTCATATATAACAATTGCAACGACCTACTGTTTATGACGGATTTAAGATGTTATAGTCAAAGTCATGGTCGGATAATTAACTTATAGTTTTTGTTATCTTTGTTACTCAGCCGGAGCAAATTCACGAGATGAAAGATTTCCTTCTCATTGCAAGAAGGAAAGATTGTCGCCCACTGAAGATCAAAAGAGGCAAGGATATCGTTCAGCTAAAGGTTCACTGTTTAAAGTACCTGTACACACTATGCGTCCACGACAAGGACAAGGCCGACAAGTTGAAGAAATATCTTCCTACAGGTTTGTATACTTCCACTTTGTATCTTATGTTTTTGAATTTAATAAAAAGTAATATTTTTTCAACTGGTAATATTCAGAGCTATAAATTGTCTCCGCCATAAATGTGAGATGTAATTGTTTGTCGTTTCAGTTTGGCCTACCCTTATCAAACCTGGCATATTACTATCATTGCATACACATATGAGTCAGGTGCTGCAGCTGCACGAGCAACAGTTGCACAACAAGCTCGAGGGCCACAGATGCGACCGCCCGTTCCATTTTCTTCCAAATGTCCGGCACTTTTTTGTTGTAACATGTTCATTCCTTAGGCTTTTGTCTAATCAGCAACTATAATGTAAGTACTAGGTTACCTACAACTGTACTATTTTCCAACGGCACTCTTACGCTTACAAAGATCGAAAAATATAGCAAATACCCCCGCCGCAACGCGGCGGGTTCCTGCTACTCGTTCTTTAAACCAAAATATGACATCCTCAAATATGACATGCTTTCGAACAAATGACCAGAAGTGTCCTTAACAAACTAAGAACACTACAGCAGCCTCAAGAGCCAAAATGAAAAAAAGAAAAAATACACAACATTCACTGAAGCACTAACTTCAACTATCTCAAAGAAAGAAAAAAAATTGTCCGAATTATTCCACCACCACCCACCAGTGACCACCGCAACAAACCACCATGAAGTCACCACTATCCGACGAAGACACATACTTATCGAACTCACAGCTCTTATCAAATGAAGGCTATGGTGTTAAAAAAGATGATTAATTGTCTTGTTCCATCCAAAAACTCAAAGGTATTATTAGTTCTATTAAATACCATTTAGGATAATGCTTATTGTTTTGATTTGCTGTGATGAGTTAATAAGAATGCAATAAAAATGATACTGTTTGGATTTGCTGTGATGAGTTAATAAAAATGCAATAAATTGATAATCTTACCCATCCAATTAGGATTATATGATAGTTAGGGGGTGTTTGGGACTGGTTTTGTATCTTTCTTTTGAAAAAAGCGTATTTCTGGATTGCCTATACTTATGGTGGTATCAAGTGGGTGTCCTGCCACTTTGTTGTTTGCACATTGTTTTTTTAATAATCTACTAAGCTGCTTAGATAAGATTCACCAAAACTACGTTTAGTATTGTTTTGTTTTTTTAGTAGTTGTGTTATATTTGATGCCAAAATAAAAATAAGTAGACAGCTAAGAAATAAACCAAACAATAAACTATTGTTAGTCAAGAAAGAAAGACACAATTTAAATAGCAGGATTACATAATATCTTAAAGACCAGAAATTGAAAAACAATTATGAAGTAGTTAGTTTTTTATAAAGGGTAATGCGAATTCAAATACGAAATAAGACTTCTTTGTAAACGACGTTTGCTGTGGAGTTCGAATAGTTTCCTTCTTTATCGCAACAAAGAACCTTCAATCCGTTCTTGCTCTTGACTCTTGACACCGCCACATATAGTTGTCCGTGTGAAAATACCGGCTTTTGTAGAAAGAGACCAACCTGCGACAATGTTTGGCCTTGACTTTTGTTAATCATCATAGCTAAACAAACCTGACGAGGAAACTGTCTTCGGTTCAATTTGAAAGGCATCTTATTGTTTGAAGGGCTAATGACCATACGCGAAATAGCGCAAATTCTACCAACCGTGCCACCGGATATGATCTTAGCTTCAATTATGTTGATCCCCATCCTTAATACCTGAAGCCTAGTTCCGTTGCATAGTCCTGCTTTTTGATCAATGTTTCGCATCAACATTACAGGAGTACCTATCTTTAACTTTAAGCTATGTCGGGGAACACCTGACATCCTTATACCGTTAAGGAATTCTGTTGTGTATATCGAGTCATCAAAATTCGAATCTGAATCAGCCAAACAAATAGAGTCTGGAGATTCGTATAACTTCTCGTTTCCTTTAATTAAAGAAAGCATCCGTTCATTTATAACATCAACCATTTCGTGTGTTGGCGCTAGAATGGCTTTTTCTTGGAAAAACAAAGGGTTCCTTAGGTTTTCTAGCAATTGCGGGTAGGTTTCCTCTATAATTGCACCAACATCATCATCGGACTCTGGAATCAGCATGTTATCGGGAAAAACGATAGTAGACTCGCCATCATTCTTACCACCAATTTTTCCATCACCGATATCTAAAATCCAATCCACAAACTCTTGTATTTCCTTTTTTTCAGTTTCTGTTGTTCCAGAACCTAACCTTATGTTTACAGTTAGATTCATCACTGTGCAGTGTTCCCACAGATACGAAGCGTTAATTGTGGCATGCACTACATCCTGTCTGGTGCCATTAGGAATGACAGGGAGAATTTGACGGAAATCGCCACCAAACAAAACCACTTTTCCACCAAAAACCTGATTAGAAGATAACGTCGGGTCTGACCTGCAAATATCTCTTAAAGTCCTATCAAATGCCTCATAACAATGTCTGTTTATCATTGGTGCCTCGTCCCATATTATCAGCTTTGCTTGGCGTATCAAATCAGCGAGGTCGCTATCTGCAGCTATGTTGCACATTGAATCTTCAACTACATTAATCGGTATTGCAAACCGAGAATGTGCCGTCCTTCCGCCTTCCAACAAAAGTGCATCAATACCGCTTGATGCCACATTCAAGACTATTTCACCTTTTGAACGTAATGCAGCCGAAATTGTCTTGTAGAGGTATGTCTTTCCAGTGCCAGCATAACCATAAACAAAGAACATGCCACCTTTATTTTTGTCAACAGCGTCCATAACAGTGGCGTAAATACCTTTCTGTTCGGATGTCAAACTACCGTACAATCTTTCATGTTGGTCCCTTAATTCAACTTTGTTGTAAGCTGTCTCATCATATATCAATCTGTTATACCCTTCCATCGTGTAATCTTGATTCGGATACGACATGTTTTGTATAGATTTTAAACTCTTGTTGTTACAAAGTAGCATATGTTCAATATAAGTGAGACAAATGTTCATCCTCTGTACGTCTGAAAGCTCCAATCCTGCATTTAAAATGATTATATAAATAATTAAAAAAAACGTGTGAAATGTTTTTTGTATACGTAATGCATGTGGCATCACATATTATGGTTACTATCAGTTTAACTTAACAGCAAATTATATGATACTTAGGGGGTGTTTGTTTAAACATATATGTAGCTTATAAGCTTATTTATGTTTCGTCTTATATTTCATAATTTTTTTTTGGCTCATTCTAGACTTGTGGGGTTATATAAGTTTATTATGATATGATAAACTTATATAAACAATAAATCTCATAATAAGCTTGAAAATTCGCGCATATGAAATATAATCCAAAATCAAATAAGCTCATAAAAAAATATATAAGATTAAACAAACACACCCTTATTTAAATTGCTGAAAAAAGGACAAAATACCTGGGTCATTCCGCTTTATGCGCTCCACATGCAACACGTCCGCGGCCATAACGTGCCAAGTTTTTTCCCATACGATCTCCGGCCGAGACATACTATCTGTCATGAGGAGCATGACAAAGAAAGAACGCAAATAATCGCCCATTCCCCAATGACTGGCCTCAAAATGTACTCCTTATCATCCTGCAAAAGTCCGCGCGCATAGCAAGCGTCTCTAAATGTGGTATAGACAACATTGTCAAAGGTCCTTAGGTGGTCCCATACCTCCGGACCTTTGACCTTGTTTAGCAATACACGTAAGTAATAAAGCTCGCCCCAAGAAGGGGGCACGTGATGTATACGGCCTAGAGTAACACCTCTCTGACGCGGCGTCCAAATTCTTAGTTTCTGATTCCATACATAAAATTTAGGGATCTCAACATAAAGCAAAGATCGTGCAAACGCATCAGTCTTGTTTAGATCCATCCATGCTAAAAATTTGGTCTCATTAACCGATGACTTGTCCAGTGCGTAATCAATGCTTTCGGTTTCGTCAAATATGACGGACTGTTCATCCGGCAAATGAAAAGGTAACCGTTCAATAGAGGGCGTCCTATAATGAATGTCGAAGCCATAAATACGCCAAGCTGCTTCACAACCTGAAAGATATCTACAATCATAGAAATATTGAATCTCGTCGACCTCTTCATCGCCTAAAGCAACAGTAACCCTATCCGGACCCTTGTTTATATACTTGAACAAATATTTAATGGACCCAAGCTGGTTGCAACATTCAACATTTGTATGTGACTAGTATCGCCTGAGCAATCCCGGGTTGTATGGGACCACGTAACCGTTATGCAAATCTGTTCCACTTTTCTTGATAGTATTGCCATCATTTCGTCTTCTATATATTGCATAACCATTGTCACCAATGACTGTGGTTTCGTTGAATTGTTTAGGAAAATTCTTGGTACATTTGAAATCAACCGTGCAAGGACAACTTGGATGTTCAGGACCGCATGGGCCATGCATCATGTGATCTGTCACAATCTGATACAGATCAGGATCCTCATCCTTATCGGGTATTTCCGTAGATATATACTCATCTATCTTTGCTGTAGTGGTTAACTTATCTTCAGTTTCAAGCCATAGTAATATGTGGCAATGCGGAAGTCCTCTTTTTTGAAACTCAATTGTGTAAACGACAGCCAATTAAAATAAAAAGGATGCGATTAAGTAATAAGGTAAAAAAATCAAACAAAAGCAGGAGTGAATAAAATAAGATAGATGTGTATGGTGATTACCTCCTTTAACACGTCCAAATGTACGTTGATCCTTTAATTCTTTCATGAGACTGTCAAGCTTAATTTTAAATACTCTTGTTATTACATCTGGACGGTCCTCAGATTTCAAACCTTTCTTGGCCATCTCCCGTGCAATCTCAGGCCAATTCGGGTTACAAGTGAAGGTTATGAATAAGTCCGGGTAACCATAAAACTTGCAAATAGTCATGGCGTCCAAATAATTCTGCATCATATACCTAGGACTTCCTGTAAATGAGGACGGCAAAATCACCTTTCTACCATGTAATTTAACACCAGAGTCTGATGACTCTGATAGTTTTGCCAACTTAGAATACGTTTCACTCCTCAGTTCCTTTTGCTGTTTATGATTAAATTTGATCCTTTCAGCTTCCACCATTGTGTATGCGTCTACCGAAATTGCTTGAAACAATCGTCTTCCATTTAGCATCATTGAGAATTCATTTTGCCTGTCCTGTATGTGATATGCAAACCACTCTTTCATTGTAACGCGATGTTCGGGAATAATAAAGGGTATTGCTCAAGATAGTGTTAGAAATTATATTTGTTTCATCATATTCGGTTACGCCTTCATGGTAAATATCAGTACGATAGCACTTTATACCATCCTCGCACGGGAATAATAAAGGAACATTTATCATGTACACATTGCAATGCAAGATAGGATGGGTGCAACTCACTGATTCTCTTAAGATCGCCATCTTGTGTATGTAGAATAATATCCCTCTTATGTTTTGTTGAGTCAAAATCTCCAACAATTAATGCAGCCACCTCTGAAGCAGTTGGTAGATTATAGTTTCTTCCATCTCGCTGCCTTGTACCAATAAGTCAAAGCTTTAAATTTTGAGACCCATCTGAAGACATCACACGTTCACCAGCCATGCGATAGTTCATAACCAATGGATTTATTGAATCAAGCATGTCGCGTATATCCGTGGTAAGCTGGTAGTCTAATTCCATGTTTCTTGAAGAGGATGATTCTCCATTGCTATATGTATAGATTATAAGAGTTAGGAACAAAATAGGGAAGATTTCATTAAGTTTTGTTTATGTAATATAGGATTTGTTTTATACCTGACAGAAGCCATTCTGTTGCGAACCTCATTATCAGTATCAAATATATAAAGTTGGGCAAACTTCGGAGTCTTTCCAGTTTCAGGCAACAATGAACCTGCTAAATGGTAATTCTCACCATGTAGTCTGTAGCAATAGGGACCACGTCCACTGTTAACAGACTTGTCTTGTCTACCACCCATAGAAGTAAAGGAAAACATTGAATTATACCGCCGGATATTATCTATAAATGACGCGCTCTTAGGGTGTTCTTTGGTAATAAGGTCTTTCAACAGTTGAGGTGGCTCCACCAGTTCATTGGTTAGCTTAACCTTACCCCTACCACAACAAAGTGAGTATGATTCAGAAGATGTGTTGTTTGCTCCTCGGATACTCTCGGCATACCATAGCATTGCACCACAAGAAGAACATGAATAATTGGGATCTCCATGATCAATGTAATCTGTTTAATGACAATATGTGAGAAATTTGATTAATATTGTGACAAGTGTTGATTTTTGTATTGCATACCGTTTGAAATTCCAACAAATGCATTCTCTTGTGCTTCACTTTCAAGTTCATGTTCAGGTTCGGTAAAGTTAATACGACGTGATGAGTGGCTGGCAATCATTTTCCCTTTAAGTTTTTTCCGGTTAGATGGAAGCATAGGAGATGTACCACGACATACTCTATCCTTTTTGGAAGATGTAGAACCTGTTGCATATTCGATTATTACACTAGTTTCGTGTTCTAAGGTATTCAACGTTGATACATAATTGCAAATATGCTAAACCATAAAACGGTTAAATGATGGCTTCATAATCTATATCTGTACCTATATGAAACTTCACTGGTGTCTGGTTCCGAAACCTCGAACAATTGTTGTTCCTTGTAAATGTATCTGTAAGTAATCAAATATCGTAAGTAGTAAGTTCACAAATTGGATACGTGATTGGTAAAAATTCAGGTTGCAGTCGATTGAAGTTTTTGAATATTGGTTTTCGCTAGGGGTTGTCTAGACAAGTGTTGGTCTTTGTTAGTGGTTGTCCTAATTTAGCCCTCACTATGACTATTTGACAGCTTTAGTGGATTGGTTCAGGTATTTGGCGATATTGTACGGTCTTTCATTATGGCGCTGTTTTACTTTTTCAGTATTGGTTTTAGTGCTTATGTATACAAATCATGTATTTACCTTATGTATCTAACAAAGGCATATTACATGTACATACGTAAGGCATAAAACATGTATTGATTAACTAAAGATTTATATAACGTAATGGCAAGCTTGTTCAAAGATTTTTAACAAAGTGATTCACATTTTTCAGGTATTATTTACACATTCAGATGGAACACAGAATCTGAATCCAGGACTTCCATTCCGGTTCAATATTCCTAGAAATCTGAAAGGGATTTATCATGCTCTCCATGGAAATGATAAGTCCACCACAGATTCAGTCGATGTTATCAAGAAAGATGTTGCTGATATTGAGAGAGAAAAGGTTATTGTTGAGGCCTATATGCATACCCTCAAGATCACCCAAAACATAACTCTGTTAGATTTACCCCCACACAGGTTTGCCTTTAAACCCATGTCGGTATTTTATGTATGTCTGTGCCAATTAACTGTATTACTTTTAGAGGCACACAATGTTTGTTTGTTTGGGTGCATTAAGGTTGTTAAGAACATTAGCCTTGTTACACCTGTTGTTCTTGTTGTCCATACACTCAAGATCAGCCAAAACATTACTCTGTTAGATTTGGGTGCATTAAGGCTGTTAAGAACATTAGCATACAAATACCTGTTGTTCTTGTTGTCTGACTATACGCAGCGCCATGAACTGAACCATTAAGTATCGTAGATTTAGAAGTTATTGAACAAACATGAGTGTTGTTTTGATCTGGCGTACCTAATGCAAATAGCATCGGGATATAAAAAATTAATATGCAAGTTTTAGTGGGTATATATGCAATTGACACTAATTATTTTATGTGGGACCTTGATTCGTTGGTTGTGTATTTTATATGAGTGATTGTAGCTAATTGGCTACAAAAATTGTAGCCAAGCTATCCCCTTATTCTTTTGTGAGTTGTAAATAACCAATATACAACATAGTTACATAGGTGTCAAATGTATAGAAAATAAAACGACCATGCCATACTGACATAGATGTCACCAGTCTTAGCTCTATAATCTTGAATCATGCAAAGCTAATGATTTATCTGAATTTAAAACCGTAAATCATTGAAAATAAATTCAACAATCGGTTACAAAAGAAAGAGGATGTTATGGTGAAAACAACTATGCCCTTGTTTGATCGGTCACATATGAATATCATACTTTTAGAAAACGTTTAATTTATAGCTCTAAACTAGTTATATGTTTCGTTGCATCATGCCTCCACTTAAAAGGAGACATATTCTTCTTAGTCTTATATATAAATACGTTAGATATTAAACATATATGAGATACACAATTTAAGTTTACATGCAATTTGTTTTTAATATATAAGTGTAATGAAGCTTATTTGTTGTTATATATTACTTAAGGCAATCAAAAATCACGAGACGACCCTACAAACTAAGTATGGCCGTAACTTTAATGTTTGACTCCGTAGTTTGTTTAGTTAAGAAAAGGGTTGATACAAGCAAATCTAGCTGCAAACTGCGGTTTTTGGAGTCTTCTGGTACAATTATTAATTGTATTTGGAATGTCTTATTATCACAGAAGCCCAACTTTAAGCCCAACATCAGAAAATATATATCCATTGATTGTACATGCATGCAAAACGTTTTCACTAAATTATCTCCACCCACAAGTCGATCGATATTTAATATCAAGAAGAACTAACTGAATTATCTCTTCTACCTCGTTTCTGGTATGAAATCAACTCTACTTTCAATTCAGTAACATATGGTTTGTTGTTAAAAAAATTTTATATGTACATTGGAAAAATTGTTTAATACATTATTACTTCAGTTAGCATGCATATTGTCTTTAAAAATAATTAAGTATGATAACAGCTACTCCTTTAGTTATCAAGTTCCTGAATGCATATCAATCTTCTCACCTAAATTCTTACCCCAAATAATCTAGGTTAAGCGATCGTATTACTGTTCAACGATGGTGGTCCAAGGAAGGAGGTACGTTCATTATCTATATATCGAACTTTTCTCTCTTGATAAAAACTATCGATTGTTTTTAATTTTTTTGAAAAATGGAACAACCAGGTTATAATGATATGTCTCGACAATACTAAATGGATACGCCAAGGAGGTGTTGTCCCAATTCTAGTGAGTCGAAAAATAGTTGCAAAGTGTTTCTTGAATAAGTATTTCGTCTAACTGTTTCAATCGAATACATCCATACATATATATAGGTTTCCAACCGGTACAATGGAACCATTGTGTCCATTCGGTTTTGTAACCGAAATTAACTAACTAACTAACTTAACTTCCATAACTGCCATAACTAACTTTCGGTTATTAACTATCTATTTGTACAATATTGGTCCTTCGTGTTTTACTATTTACATTAGAAGCAATAAACGAGATTATAAGTTCACATTCTCCTCCTTAATCTTGATCGTTGCTTCGTCCTAAGTCTTGAACTCCGAGCATTTATCGCATAGTGGCAAACTTCAGTCTTGGTAAAGCTTTAGTCAGTATATCTGCTCTTTGTAGCTATCCGATGACGTGCTCCACATTGATGTGTCCATTCTTTACGCATTCACGAATGAAATGATAGCGAATGTCGATGTGCTTGCTTCTTCCATGAAAAACTAGGTTCTTGACGAGTGCTATTGTTGAAATGTTGTCGACCTTCAGCGTTATCCTTTTCTCTTCCCATCCAGTTAATTCACTAAGTTGCCGTTTTAACCATAAGGTTTGACACGCTGCTCCAGCAGCCGCCATGAATTCTGATTCACATGATGAGAGCGCCACTGTTGGTTGCTTCTGAGTACACCAGGTAATAGGTGATTCTCCAAAATAAAATACTTTCCCAGTAGTTCCTTTTCCTTGATCGGTGTTGATTCCATAACTACTGTCGCTGTAATGTGTAATCTTGCAGCCGCCTTCTTTCTTATATATTATTCCATGCTCCTTTGTTCCTTTGATATATCGGATTACTTTCTTTACTGCCTTCAGGTGATGATCCTTCGGGACTTGCATGAATCTGCTGAGTAGTCCGACTGAGTAACTAAGATCTGGTCTTGTATGCAGTAAGTACCTCAGACTTCCAATTAAGCTTCTGTAATAAGTTGCGTCAACTGAGTTTTCATCTTCCGCCTTGACCAACTTAGTACCGGGATCCATTGGTATCTTCGTATCATTACTGTCCGTCATACTTGTTTCTTTCAAGATCTTGTTAATATAACCTGTTTGCTTGATTGTAATCTCTCCTCCTGTCTGTGTAACTTCTATCCCAAGGTAATAAGCTAATAATCATAAGTCGCTCTTTCAAATTTGTCTTTCATCTGGGATATAAATACTTCTATTTCCTTTCTTGGAGTGCCTGTGATTATCAAATCATCTACGTAGACTCCAACTATAAGTGTAGAATTCTTGCCTCTCTTTGTATAAACTGCTTGTTCGAGATTACACTTCTTAAAATCTAATGACTTTAAGGTTTTATCAAGCTTCACATTCCAAGCTCTTGGTGCTTGTCTTAAGCCATATAAAGCTTTAGTAAGCTTATAGACTTTCCCTGAATTTCCTTGTTGAATAAATCCTTCAGGTTGTGTAACGTAGACTTCTTCCTTTAAATCTCCATGTAAAAATGCTGATTTTACATCCAAGTGATGTACTTGCCAATCATGATAAGCTGCTAGTGCTAATATCAACCGTACTGTCTCTATCCGAGCAACTGGTGCAAATACTTCATCGAAGTCTATTCCTTGTTCTTGTACATATCCTTTTGCTACTAACCGTGCTTTGTATTTGATGATCTTTCCTTTTGCATCCCTCTAGGTCTTGTAAACCCATTTGAGTCCTATTGCCTTCTGATTCGCTGGTAATGTTGTAAGATTCCATGTATTATTCTTGTTGATTGAATCCAATTCCATCTCCATGGCCTCAATCCATTTCTCATCTGTTGATGCTTCCTTATAGTTACAGGGTTCTTCTTCCGTAAATAGTAGACTTTGAGGTTCAACTCTACGTGCATGCTTATATATTTCCGTTAAGTCCTTGAGACCTTGTACTGGTATGTCATCAAATCTATCTTCTGATTTCTTGATTGAACTAATAGTAGCCTCTTCTTCCTCTTCTGAGTGTGGGTTGTAAGTGTATGTCGGTGGTGTGATTGGTGAAACTGGATCAGGAATCGGATCATGTTCATGATACGTGTTATCATCGTTTTCTGTGTTGACTGGTGTAAGGTTTTCATTGTCAACTCCATCTACCACAAAACTAGCCCAAAATGTGTCTTGTGTACTTGTATCCTCTTCATCTTTATCCCAATCCCACGGTTTTGTTTCCATAAACTTTACATCCCTACTAACGGTCTTGTAGGTACCCTGTTGAGTATGTAAATGGCATGTTTAACTGCTTCCGCCCAAAAAGTTTAGGGTAACTTCATTGCTTTCATCATACTCATCGTAGTTGATAACACTGTCCTATTTCTTCTCTCCACTACTCCATTTTGTTGTGGTGAGTAAGGTGCTGTCAACTGTCGTGCTATTCCATTTTCCTTACAGTATTTGGTGAATTCATTAGATGTAAATTCACCTCCTCTATCTATTCTTAGCATCCTTAATTTCATTCTCATCTCCATTTCTATCTGTTGTCTAAATTCCTTGAATGTACTAAATGCCTGATCTTTTGACGTCAGGAAGTAGGCCCACATGAAACGTGTACAATCGTCCACTAACAAGAAAATGAGTTTCTTGCCAGAGTATGTGGCTGGACTTATAGGACCACAAAGGTCTCCATATACTAAGTCCAACGAGTTCTTTGATCTGAATTTAGCTTGATTTGGAAATGGTGTTCTACTGTGTTTTCCTAATAAACATGCATCACAAATCTGTCTGGCATGATTTATTCTTGGTATCCCTTCCACTAGACCCTTCCTAGTCATCTTGTTGATATCGTCAAAGTTCAGATGACCTAATCTAGCATGCCATAACCATGCTTGGTTATCTACATTTTCTAAGAGACATATAGGTGCTTCTATCTGTAGTCGAATACTGTAAAGTCGATTCTTAGATCTTTCAACCTTCATCAACAACTTCTTGCTCTTATTATACAAAGTCAATTTGTTTCCGTCCATGATGACCTTACAACCTATCTCCGTAAGTTGTCCTAGACTTAGTATGTTGCTCTTGAGGTTTAGTATATAGTATACATCCGATACTATCTTCTGTTCTTGGTTTCTACAACCTAACAATATAGAGCCTCTACCCTTTATCTGTACATACGATCCATCTCCAAAACGTACTTGTTCTGTTACGCTTTCGTCAATATCCCTAAAATGACTCCTGGTTCCCGTTATATGGTTACTTGCACCATTATCTAAATACCATATGCTTGCATCTGCTGTAGCATATTTTCCGGGTTGAATTTGTCCTTCATTCAACAAAACTTCCTCGTGTTCAGTTTCGTGTGTAGTCATTAATAGTGATGGTTCATCGTCTTCTAAGATAAGGTTTGATTTTTCCTGGGTTTTCGATGTTCCTCTGCAATCTTTCTTATAATGTCCAAGTTTCTGACACTTGAAACATCGTACTTTACTCAAATCCCACTCACTTCTACTCCTATTCGCGTTCCCTTTGTGAGCTGAGTTTCCTTCCTTTGATTTATGTTTGTTTCTATTATTCTGCCAGTTTCCTCGTGAAAAATTTGATCTACCTCAGCGTTTACTAAATCGCCTTCCTTTTCCCGAGTGTTCGCCTTGTGCGAATAATAAGTTCTCCTGGCTTTCCACTTGCCCTCCTTTCCGGAGTTTTATTCTTTCCTCAAATGCCTTGAGTTTTCCAGTGATCTCATCTAAGGTGATATCGTCGAGATCATTTGTTTGTTCTATGGATGCTACTATCTGAATGAACCTATCTGGTGTGGAATCTAATAGTTTTCGTACTAAAAGTGATTCATCCAAAGTTTTCCCTAATTCTTTTGCCTTAGTGGCATAGCCGTTTAGTTTTAGCCGTAAATGCATCCACTGTAACACCCCAACCCGGCAAGGGTAGAAGTGTCACATTCTGGTGTCATATCAGAACATACAATTAAAATTTTTTTACAAACGGAAACCTTAAAAATGAAATACCAAATCATATAAACAATTGACTGACAAGGAAAATACAATATACAAAATGAAATGAAATCTCAAAACAAAAGCTCTTCAAAATAAGTCCAAAATAATAAGGTAACTAGGGTCGGTCCACTCAGATAATCCAACTCTCAGCCCATCAAAGCCCATCTTCAATCCTAAAACCTGCCGCAGGAAAAAAAATGCGGTTGAGCTTAAAAAGCCCAGTGAACATATATAACAAAACGAAAGCTAAATAAAATCATAAATGCGAAATTAAATAAGAAAACTAATAACAAGGTCGCAGCGAAATGAAGACAATGAGTCAAAGAGGATCCTGCAGAACACAATTATACAGATATCCAAGAAGAACAGATAACAAGGAGAACGGAGCAAAGCAAAGCATCGATGACATATATACAAGCACATACAAACCAGGCATACAAGTACTGAAACATAAGCAAATATAACGGACGTCGTATCCACACAACATATATATGGCATACAATCAATTCAGGAAATCAGAAGACGTACAAAACAAACAGAAATCTAAAGGCAAGCGGAAGCAATTAATTAGTAAGTGAGCATGGCAATCACACATGTCAAAAACCCTTAGTTGAAAACGTAACCTGTATCATAACAGCGGAAGTACTAACAGCAGGCAAACATGGCAGTCACACGTAACAAGTAGGTATACAGTATGAACATTATAAATAAATGAACTAGGGACATATCAGGGCAATTAAACAAGTTAACAAGCCAGACGTCATAAGTTGAACCATTTACACAATCCATCCGCAGCATAGACAGAAATGTAAACATGGCAGGTCAACAACAAGCAGATAAGGATACAACGGATAGTCATAGTCCACGAGATTAACTAAACGAAGTACACATAATAAACAGACAAAACTATCGATTTCATACTAGCATGGTCACCAGAAAAATCAGAGGGTCACATAACAGTGAGATCACATATCATCAGATGACAACAGGTAAATCAGATAACCGTATAAGAATCATATCGTAGCAGGGTAATCAGAAGTCACATAAGACATAAATAGTATAATCACATCCAATAAACATATAATAACCCGGTACGTGAATGGAATGATAGTCTGAAGTAATGGAATGAGAGTGTGACATATCAAAGCAATGGAATATATATATCTTGGTAGTAGAATGAGTCATATAAGGGTACTGAGTAATGAACAAGTAACACAGAATATGGTGCGTTGGGGAATACAGAAGGTACAATATAGGTATATCAAAAGTGTAAGGGTTGTCAGAAATCTACCACTATCCCGGAACATATCATATCATAAGTAACCATTTTATTCGGAGGGGTGACCTCGGAATACCATATATAATAGGAGGGGAGACCTCGATAACCAATGGAGTAGCTAACTCGCAAACCGTGAAGACGCGTATTGCACACGACAACATTCACCATATAAATCATATCATATCATATCAAAACATATCTAGGCTGCATCCATACCCCCCCGCAGAAACATAGTGGTCAAACCTATATCTTGAGCTCATAATCATATAACAAAAAGGGGACGGTGTGTAACATCACTCATATACACTGGAGTCATGCCATTGGTGCATCAATGACATGGTCATGGTACCTCCATGACTAGGAACACATATTTGGCTCGGGTATCAAACTGAAGAGTCAAAGCATAATCATATCATAAGGGCTCATATCAAAGGTTCAGAAGTCAAAGGTTCATATCAGAGTTCCATAACATAAGTTCATAATCAGAGGTTCATATTAAAGGCTCATAATCAGAAGGTTCATAATCAGATGGTTCACAATCAGATGGTTCACAATCAGATGGTTCATAATCGTAAGGTTCATAATCATAAGATTCATAATCATAATATAGCGAACAGAAACATACCAAAGGATCACAGTAAAGGGAATCATAGCAAGGGCATCATAAGTGAGATAAGGTCAAGGATCGAAAAGTCATGAGAAATCCCTACTGAAAAGGGATAGAATATCTGTACCTCAATCGAAGCAAGCAAAATAGAATGTAAGATCACACGATGAATCAATCCCGTCGTCCGGAACCTATGAATTACATAACGCTTATTAAGATCGGATTACTTATTTTAGACGGCTTTCCATTTTTAGCAGGTTTCCACTTTTAGTAACTTTCCATTTTAGGTAACTTTCTTTTTTTGGCAGGTTTCTATTTTATGCAGGTTTCCATAATTAGCTGGTTTTTATAATGAGCAACTTTCCGAAAATAGTAGGTTTCCATAATTAGTAACTTTCCGAAAATAGCAGGTTTCTATAATTAGTAACTTTCCAAAAATAGCAGGTTTCTATAATTAGTAACTTTATGAAAATATTAGGTTTCCGTATTTAGCAAATTTAGTCATGAAGGATATAGTCAAGTCAATTTAGGTTAAAATGATGAAAAAGGGTCGCTTATGCTAAGTTTCCCAAGTTTAGGTCATTATTACAAAGTATAGGGTCATATGTGTAAGAATAGCCATTTACTTATTTTACTCCTTTAATACCTTTAGTTATCATCTTAACAAGTCAACCCTTTAAGTTTCAATAATTTACGAATCTAACCCTTAATTTATATAAATCGTATATACGTACATAATTCGAGCCCTAGATCTTAAACATGAATTCAATTTACGTTATAAGCCATCATATGTCGATTAGTACATGTTTATGTGATCCTTGTGTGGTTTTCTTTTACTGTCGAGACACTACACAACCAAACAATACCATACGACTAAACTAATAAACCCAACGAAACCCTAATTCGTAAATATGATTTCCTTTAATGTAAGCCATAGGTACCGATGTTTACATTCCATTTAACCATGATTAGGACCAGATTTTATACCTCCTTTGTGACTCCTTCAAGATGTCGTGACACCCTCCCCAAAACAGAAGTTGTACGCCCCAAAAAAAATGACAAAACGAACCTTAGACCTTGGTTTTATTTAACACCATTCACGCATGATTTAGTCTCCTTTAGTCTTGACGATAACTAGTAAGGTATAGATGTCGAGGGGTTTTTAAAATCAGTTTCAAGGCCACATTCATGCCCTCACTTAATCGACATACACATATCTATATACGTATCATTATCTTGTGAAGTCATTAAAGATGATTATGTGACATTGTTGTATTTATGTGATGCTTTATTTAGTAAAGAAAAATGTGTGCGCATAGGTGACAAGGTCCACGACCAATCCAGGAACAAGGAAAACGGACATGACAAGATGAGGTTGATACCTTTTTACGTGAGACAAGGATGAAGAAGGCAAGGGCAACAAGCAAAACGAGTCCCCTTTTGCACCCTGATGTGCCATGACCAACAGCAACCATTGAGCTAACGACACTATCAAGCACACGTTTGGATCAAACACGCGATGTCAGCCCGTACACAACACCTACGAACCTTCTCTTGGACTTCCTTCTAGGCGACAGAAAATGGATGAGGGCATGATGGTTTTCTTTTTTTTTCTTGCCGTCATTCTTTTCTTAGGGATTTAGGGTTTGTTTTGTTTTTACGTTTTAATTTTTTTGGAAAAGGTATAATGGGAGTTAATTGGTGATTGATTTAGGGAGGGATTTTAGGAAGGAAACGTGTGAATGGAGGGGGGGGGGGACGTTTATTTTGGGCTAATTATGGGGAATTTGATGACCAAATCAAACTACTTAATTACCTTGTGATAATTGTAATTAGTCTTAATTCCCTTTATAAATTGTACATATGACTAGGTCTAAATAACTTGCATAATGTGTAATATTCTTATGGTAGATAAAATTGTTACTCTTTATTTAATATAAGTCATTTACGAATTAAGTCTCAAACGATATTAACGAGTTTTAAGTATTCCACAATTATTAAGCTCGAGGGCAAAATAGTCATTTGACACGTTCACGATTCTTAGGGTTTTACATCCACCTTGTCATCTTCCTTCATTTGAAGTGTATTAAACCCAATCATCAATGATTGTAACCATTCTTGTTGCACTTTCTCTTCTCCAACGTGTCTTTTCATTAACGAATCCCATAATTCCTTAGCCGTTTTACAACCCGCTACTTGTAAAATCACATCTTCCGTTTTACAACCCGCTACTTGTAAAATCACATCTTCGGTCAACGCTTGACATAGGAAGGCCGTCGTTGCCTTATCCTTCTTATCATCTACTTGCGTGTTTTCCTTAGGTTCTATTGCTTCCCATAAACCATGTGCCTATAGTATAACCTTAATTTGTATAGCCCAAACTGTGTAGTTTGTGGTTTTCAACTTAGGGCATTGATATTGTGCAATAGGTGTTACGGGTTTTAGTGTGTTTGATGTGTTTGTTGTATCGTCACCGGCCATCTTATAAGTGCCTAGTATCTTCACTTTATGTATGGGGATTATCCTAACTAGTATGGTATTTCTACTAATATGGGAATAGAAATAGTTTTCCGGGAATCCTAATAATACGGGATCAATAAATAGTTTTTGGGATTTCCTAATAGTACAAATTAATACTTCTATACTATCTAACAAAGTAGAAATCCAGAAAAGTTTAACTTGTGACCTTGATGTTGTGTTTAAAACAACACAAGTGTATTCTCTATTTTTCTTGCCTCGTTGCTATTTTCTTTTCAATCCAATTCGTATACTAAAAAAACCTCCGGTCTCCTTTTCGAGTTTCTTTCCTTCGAAACAAAAAAAAGGGTTCCTTTTTGTTTTGTTTTTTTTAATTGCCTTTCTTCCCAACGAGCCAAAACAAAGTTTCTTCCTTCTTTGTCTTCTCGGTATACCAAACTATCACGCTGCTTTATTTCCCTTGTGTGTTGTCTTGACTTCGTCTCCACAAAAATGTCTCCTAGATCCTTCCTTTGTTCACGGTATCCTTTCAACTAAACATTGTTCTCGGTCTCCTTCCAAATGATCTACGTTGTGTTATTTTCTTTTGTCTTGAAATCCAAGTGTTTTCCTTCACACAAACTTGGTACCCCTCACAATATTCTTCACCAAAACAAACGATATGTTTGTTTTTGTTTCCTTGTCGTTGTTGTTGTAACCTTGTGTCGCCTTGATGCGTTTTCCACAATAATCCTTGAGTACTCCTTTCTTTCTTGGTTATACGTTCCAAACCTTTCCACAACAACGTTCACTGTTCGCGTTTTAACCCCGCGTGCTTCCTAGCCTTTGTGTCTTGTTTAACCCGGTTTCACAAAGTTCTTTACCCACTCGTTTTCCTTCACAAAACGATGTGTTTGTTCCTTTCCTGTGTCACGTTAATAGCGAACCACAAAAGAATCTTAGCGCTTTATTTTACTCTTGTTCCACGTTCCACTTGTAAACGTTCAAGAAATTTCTTCCTTTTCCCTTCGTTTTCACCAACAAAGTTTTGCCCACCAATCTCGTTTGATGTAAATGTTTGCAACCCCACGCAGAAAAGATCGTGCAATATCTTCTTGCGTATTACTTATTCAGTCGTTGTTTTCTTGGAAGAAAAAAACAACACAAGTTCTTTACCAAAAGCAAAATGTTCCCAGCGAGTGTATCCTTCTTGTTCTTCTTGTTAAACATATTTGTTATTCAAACGAGCGTGTATCAAACGCTTGCTCTGATGCCAATTGTTGTCCAATTCTAGTGAGTCAAAAAATAGTTGCAATGTGTTTCTTGAATAAGTATTTCGTCTAACTGTTTCAATCGAATACATCCATACATATATATATGTTTCCAACCGGTACAATGGAACCATTGTGTCCATTCGGTTTTGTAACCGAAATTAACTAACTAACTAACTTAACTTCCATAACCGCCATAACTAACTTTTGGTTATTAACTATCTATTTGTACAATATTAGTCCTTCGTGTTTTACTATTTACATTAAAAGCAATGAACGAGATTATAAGTTCACAGGAGGCGATAGGCTGCATTTTTAAACTAAAGTTTTTCAAAAACTTTACTCGGCTATAATGGAGGTACGTCTTTTTATTTCTTGATAAAAACTTTACCGAAGCTGCTGATGTCTTGTGAGATTGTTAATTACAGTCTAATCCAAACACTTTAGTGGGCGTATCCACACTTCCTGGGGAAGCCTTTGGGGGAGCCATTCGTGTTTTGGAGGATCCTTCTCTTAATCATTATCGAATTACACGTTGCTTCGACGGTAATTAGCTTCACTTCTCTATTCAAAATTTGTTGAGTTTTTGTATACTATTATGTATGTATGAAATCATGAAGTTTTTCTTCTACTGGCAGATCAATATTTGTATTATGTTGACCGTCCTATAAACTTTAAGCAAGGGTTCATGGTTGCTGATATCCCATGATCTTGTAACCTACAATGATTTGACATTAAGGCTTCTTGTGTTTGCTAGAGGGTATGTTTTTGCACATGTTGTAGTTTTTTTTTGTACTCCTTTATATTTTCAGAGTGTTTCATGTTTTCTAAGTCCTGTAGAAGGCGATAAAGAACAATTCAAAAGGATTGGAAAGATCATAAATAGTCATGATATAGCTCTTGATGTCATCAACTTTGGTGAAGAGGACGAAGAGAGGAAGGATAAACTTGAGGTCTTGGTTGTTGCGGTGAATAATAATGGCAACATGTCAAATTGTACATATTCTATCTGCATCTGAAGATGACTTTTCTACCCTGTTGAGGAAACATACAATTTTTATAGCTTGGACTCAACAGATTGATTCTAAATTCTAATCAGTTGTTTTATCTTATAATATATATATATTATAAAAGTTTGTTGCAAGAAGCTGTTGCAAGATCACTTGAAGATGTAATCAAGTATGAGAATGTTGACACTCCAGCTAAGAAATTTAAGAAAAATAAGACAAAGACACGAGTTAAAAAATATCGCTAGAAGGACAATGTCTATGTGAGTATGTTACAAGTTCCACCATAATGGTGTATCACCTGTTGGAAAATTTAGTGCACTTGTGGGATTAGTTCACACCTTGTAATGGGTTAGGAGGTACGGAGTGTACACCCATAAGGTCCCTGAATACCCTGACTCTAATAGTGGTTTGTAAAGGTAGTGCTAGTAGAAAGTACTGCTTGTGGAAAGTCCTGCTTGTGGTTTCCACTGATAAGCAGTGTTTTCACTGATAAGCAGTGTTTCCATTGAAGCAGTGTTTACACTGAATCAGTGTTTCCACTGAAGCAGTGTATCCACTGATAGTGCTATGAAAGTACTGATGATAACACTGCTTGCAACGGGCTTTGACCTATTCAAGTGGCAGTTACAACTGCATAATGACCACATTTAATTGGTCATGTAACCACTAACGGCTATAATGGGGATAATTATGAGGCTATTAATGGGCCGATTAATGCTCATAATTCCATTGGAATAGCTAAGAGTAATCTCCTATAAATAGGAGATCTGATTATGCATGAAGGACACACAGAAAACACTAAACACTTATAAGCGCAAGGGTTATTGAATTGTGCCTAATTCGATAACTGCATTTGGTCTTATCCCAAGTAGATATTCGTGTAACCCAGGCATTAGGGTCGAATAGTTTACTTTGGAAAGTGATCACACGATTCCAAGTGATATCCGGTAACCACTGAAGTGGTATTTGTTTCTGCTGATTTGAAGTTTGTTTCTGCTGACATTGATTATCTAACCCTGTTCTAGGAACACACCTCCAACAATCAAAGTAAACTATTTTGTTATAATCAATGGCAACTGCTGCAATGAAACACATGGCTTCAAACTTTTCCAAGCTTGATAAGTTTGAAGGGGTGGACTTTAGAAGGTGGCAGAAGAAGATGCATTTCTTGCTGTCAAGTATGAGTGTGGTTTATGTGCTAACCACTCCTATTCCTGATGATGGGGATGATGCTACTGTTGAGCAGATCAGGAGGAGGAGCAAATGGGAGAATGATGACTACATATGCAGAGGTCTTTTTCTGAATGGTATGTCTGATTCTCTATTTGATATTTATCAGAACATTGAATCTTCCAAAGAACCGTGGGATTCCTTGGATGCCAAATATATGGCTGAGGATGCATCAAGTAAGAAGTTCCTTGTTAGTAATTTCACAAATTACAAAATTACTGATTCAAGACCAGTTATGGATCAATACAATGAACTTCTTGGAATACTTGGAAGGTTTACACAACACAATTTGCACATAGATGAGGCTATTTCAGTCTCTTGTGTCATTGACAAACTCCCTCCTTCTTGGAAAGATTTCAAGCATACCTTGAAACATAAGAAGGAGGAATTAAATCTGGTTGAGTTGGGCAGTCATCTGCGCATTGAGGAATCTCTCAAAGTGTAGGATAATGACAAGCCAAAGAGTAGCAATGCTACTGGACCATCTGTTGTCAATATGGTGGAGCATAACAACTCCACCAGGTACAATGACAACAAAGGCAAGCGCAAATATCATGACAACACAAGGGCAGATCCTAACAAGAAGGCAACACCTACTTGTTGGAAATGTGGCAAAACTGGCCACATTAAAAGGGATTGCAAGGGTGTTAAAGTTGGTGGTAAAGCCAATGGATCAGGCACTAATGGTTCAGGGAGTGGTGGTTCAGCCAACTCACTGAAAGGTCAGAATATGTTTAATAAGTCTTTTCAGATTTATTATGTTACATATGTATCTGAATCTTTTTATGTGCAGGATGATGATGTTGCGTGGTGGGTTGACTCTGGTGCAACAGTTCATGTGTGCAAAGATAGAAGCTGGTTCAAGACTTATGAGTCACTGAATGATGGTTCTATTCTTCACATGGGAAATGAGTCAACAGCCTTGGTGCATGGTCGTGATTGTGTAGATCTTAGGTTTAGTTCTGGAAAGATTGTAACTTTGTTTAATGTTATTCATGTTCCTGATATAAGGAAGAACTTGGTTTCAAGTAGTGTTTTGAATAATCATGGATATAAACAAGTTATTGAGTTTGATAAATTTGTGCTTTCTAAGCATGGTGTTTTTATTGGTTTTGGTTATTTATGTAATCAAATATTCAGGCTTAATATTTCCACTGATAGTGTATTTATTTCCACTGATAGTGTAAATTCAGCCTGTGTGACCACCTCTGACCTGACTGACTCTACCCTGTGGCATGCTAGACTTGGCCATGTTCATTATAAGAGAATGCAAGATATGTCTAAGGATGGGTTAATCCCAGCATTTGACATGGACACTGAAAAGTGTAAAACTTGCATGTTGACCAAGATAACTAAGAAACCTTTTCAGGGTGTTAGTCGTGAGACTAAGCTCTTGGAGCTTATACACAGTGACTTGTGTGATTTGCATGCCACTCCCTCTTTGGGGAATAAGAAGTACTTTGTGACATTTATTGATGATGCTTCTAGGTTTTGTTATGTCTATCTGTTACATACCAAGGATGAAGCATTAGATAAATTCAAAGTGTTTAAAACTGAAGTTGAATTACAACTTGGGTCTTTGATCAAAAGATTAAGGACTGATAGGGGAGGTGAGTACATGGATACTCTGTATTTTCAGTCTGTTGGTATAATCCATGAAACGACTGCCCTTATACTCCTCAGCAAAATGGCATTTCTGAAAGGAAAAACAGGGTGCTGAAGGAGATGGTTAATTCCGTGTTGTCCTATTCAGGACTGAGTCAAGGGTTCTGGGGTGAAGCTATGTTAACAACTTGCTATTTATTAAATAGGGTTCCCAACAAAAGGAACAAGGTTACCCCTTATGAACTATGGACTAAAAGGAAACCCAACCTGAACTATCTCAGGGTCTGGGGTTGTAGGGCTGTTGTAAGACTCCCTGATCCAAAGCTGAAAACTTTGGGTGAAAGAGGCATTGACTGCATCTTTGTTGGATATGCTGAGCATTCTAAGGCTTTTAGGTTCTATGTTATTGAGCCTAATGAATATGTTTCAGTTAACTCAATAATTGAATCAAGGGATGCAAACTTTGATGAGAATAGATTCTCATCAGTCCCTAGACCAAGTCAGAGGATTCCTAATGGAACTCATGACACTGGTGTATCAGAGATCACTGATGAAGTACCATCATAGGTCCCTGATGAGGTTGTGGTTCAACAACCTGAACCTGTGCTTAGAAAGAGCAAAAGGGTCAGGACTCCAAAGTCATTTGGACCTGAGTTTCAACTATACCTAGTTGAAGGAACCAGGGATGAGGTCTCAGACCAATACTCCTATTGCTTCATTGTTGAGGATGACCCCCAAAACATTTGAAGAAGCAATGACGTCCCAGGACATTGCTTTCTGGAAAGAAGCAATCAACGATGAGATGGATTCCATCATGGGAAACAACACTTGGGTGTTGGTTGATCTACCACCGGGTTGCAAACCTTTGGGTTGCAAATGGATTTTCAAAAAGAAAATGAAGGTAGATGGAACTATTGAAAAGTTCAAGGCTAGACTAGTCATTCAGGGCTTTAAACAAAAGTCAGGGATAAACTACTTTGATACTTATGCCCCTGTGGCTCGTATCAGTACCATAAGACTGCTGATTGCCTTGGCATCCATTCACAATCTGATTATTCATCAGATGGATGTGAAGACAGCTTTCTTGAATGGTGAATTGGATGAGGAGGTTTATATGAACCAACCTCAGGGATTCATCTTGCCTGGCAATGAAAACAAGGTGTGTAAACTGATTAAGTCTCTTTATGGACTTAAGTAGGCACCTAAGCAATGGCATCAAAAATTTGATGAAGTGGTTTTGTCTAGTGGTTATGTTCTTAACCAAGCTGACAATTGTGTATATAGCAAATTTGATGAATCTGGTAAAGGAGTCATCATTTGTCTATATGTTGATGACATGTTGATCTTTGGCACTGACCAAAATCAGGTTGACCTGACAAAGGAATTTTTGTCATCAAGGTTCTCCATGAAGGAAATGGGGGAGGCTGATGTTATCCTTGGTATAAGGATTAAACATGAAAGTAAAAGAATTTCTATCTCTCAGTCTCATTATATTGAGAAGGTGCTGAGGAAATTCAATTACTTTGATTGTACTCCAGTAAGTACACCTATGGATACTTGTGAGAAGCTGATGCCTAATCATGGCAAGGCTGTATCTCAACTTGAGTATTCTAGGGTAATTGGCTGCTTGATGTATGCCATGACCTGTACAAGGCCTGATATTAGTTTTGCAGTGGGAAAATTGAGCAGGTATACTAGTAATCCTAGTGCTCACCACAGACAAGCAGTTCAAAGGGTACTGAAGTATTTGAAGAGAACTATGGATTATAGTCTCTCATATACTGGTTACCCATCAGTGTTAGAAGGTTACACTGATGCAAGTTGGATCAGTAACACTGAAGACAATTCGTCTACCAGTGGCTGGGTATTCCTACTTGGTGGAGGTGCAATTTCTTGGGCATCCAAGAAACAAAATTGCATCACCAGTTCAACAATGGAATCTGAATTTGTGGCTTTAGCAGCTGCTGGTAAAGAAACTGAATGGTTGAAAAACTTGCTTCTTGAGATTCCATTGTGACCTAAACCTATAGCACCTATTTCTATCCGATGTGATAGTGCGACTACATTGGATAAGGCTTATAGCCAGATGTACAATGGTAAGTCTAGACACTTAGGTGACAGGCATAGCATGATTCGTGAGCTTATCATGAATGGGGTGGTATCTATAGAGTTTGTTAGATCTCAACAGAACTTAGCTGATCACTTGACGAAGGGTCTGGCTAAAGACTTGGTTATAAAGTCTGCTAAAGAGATGGGTTTAAGTCCAACTTAGTCACTGAATGCTAGGACACCCAACTCCCTCCTAAGGAAACTTGGGAGCTAAGTTCAATGTGGAAAGTTGAACATTCAGTGGACTGGAGCACATGTTTTATGTTAATACAAATATCGTCATTAAACGTTATTTATATTTTTTGATCTTTACCTAAGTTTTGTTAACGACAAAGGTAAATTTAATTTGTATAAAAGCTTAAAGCTTGTCAAGTTTAATAGATATTAAAACAAGCTTTTTCAAACAATATATTCATCATTCAAGCATTTACATTTATGATTAGTAACATCTTGATATGACTCTAATCATTATGTATGATAGTAGTTTTTAGAATGTGTTAGGTTCTTAAAACCAAACACTACTTATGTACTTGCATATTTCTAAAAATAGAAATACAACATATGACATCATGTGATGCATCATGGAAATCATTGGAAGATTTCATTAGATATTTTGTGTGGATTTGTACTCTTCATATCTTGCACAATCTCACTTAGATAGAGTTGACTTTAGCAAAGATTTGATATCTTGGCTGTCAGACCGGCGGTACCAAATTGGTACACGGGCGGAACCCTTTTAAGGGTTCCGCGGTCCGTGGACGCTCCTGTCCATTTTGGCTATAAATAGCAATGCCAAGCCAAGTAGTTTCTCATCCCTTTCTAACATACTCTCATACATATCTTCTCTCTAACCTTTCTAACTCAGTTTCATATCATATTAGTGATCTCTTTTGTAGCAAAGAAGATCAAGTCACATTCAAGCTTTAAACGAGAAGTTGGAAGTCTTGTTTGTTTAGTGTTGTATGATCTTGTGTTGATTCATACTTCATTGTTATATTAAACCATCTTGTGAGTGTGAGTGGTTAGTATTTTAGTCCTCAAAATACATTGTGTGTGGGAGTAGTTGTACCCTTGGAAAGAACTCGACATCTAGCTTAGTGTCGGAAATAGTGTAAGCGAAGTGTAAAGGTTTTCTCCGCCGGTGAAAGGAGCTTGTTGACTAGTGAAGTTAAACTCTCGAGTGTGAGACTCGAGGAGTGGAGTAGGGCAAGGAAAAAGAGTCCTTGTAGACCGAACCACTATAAACAACTTGTTGTGGTTTGATCATTTCTTTCCTTATTTACTCTTTACATATTGCTTGCATATTTCATTAACATATCTAAGATCAATATCAATTGATCTTTTCAATAAGTTTCAAAACAAGATTTTAATCGGTAAACTATTCAACCCCCTTCTAGTTTTCTACAATTGGTATCAGAGCCTCGTTGCTCAAGAATTTCTAAAATAACTTGTATTTTATAAACTTGAAACGATCCATGGATTTTGAAAACTTTAAAGAAGGGCAATCTATGCAAAGACCACCACTCTTTGAAACCAATGGATTTATCTATTGGAAAAACCGTTTTGAAACATATGTAAAATCAAAAGATATAGATCTTTGGTTTATTATTGTTAAAGGGGATTTTAGTTCTACAACAAAGGATATTTCTGTTGATGAACAAAAGAAATTAGTTGCTAAAAATAATGAAGCTAAAATGATGCTTTATAATGCTTTACCTAGAAAAGAATATGAAAGAATTTTTATATGTGAAACCGCCAAAGATATTTGGGAATCTTTAATTGTTACACATCAAGGTAATTCACAAGTCAAGGATAACAAAATTGATCTTCTTGTTCAACAATATGAACAATTTGTTATCCCTGAAGATGAAACCATTGATTGTGGCTTTGCTCGCTTTAATACTATTATTACATCACTTAAAGCACTTGATGAATCTTTTCGTAGTAAGAACTTTGTCAGGAAATTTCTTAGAGCACTCCATCCCAAATGGAGAGCTAAAGTGACCGCCATTGAGGAATCAAAAGATCTCTCAATAATGTCACTAGACGAGTTGATCGGTAACCTCAAAGTACACGAAATGGTGATGGAGAAAGATTCGGAGATCATCAAAGGAAAAAGGGAGAAGATCAAACCGTTGCTCTAAAAGCAAAAGCGGAATCAAGTGATGATGACGAATCTTGCTCCGGTAGTGAAGATGAGGAATATGCCATGGCCGTTAGAGATTTTAAGAAGTTCTTTAGAAGAAGAGGAAAGTTCGTAAGACAACCTCGAGAAGAAAAGAAGCCATTCCGAAAAGATCGGGATGACAAGAAGGGTAAAGGTGAAAGAAAATGTTTTAGATGTGGTGATGCAAGTCACCTCATAGGAGAATGTCCCAAGCCACCCAAAAGCAAAACTCAACGAGCTTTTGTAAGTGGTGCTTGGAGTGATAGTGAAGACGACGAAGAATCAAGCAAGGAAGAGATCGCTCTAATGGCACATGAGTCAAATGAGGTACTTTCCGACTCTTCTTATTCTTCTATTGATGATGACACTTTGCAAAAACAATACAATCAATTGTGTGAGCTAAGTCTAAAAATCATAACTAAAAATAAATTTTTAAAAACCAAAAAGGAATTTTTGGAAAATGAAGTTTATGAGTTAAAAGAAAAAGCAAAACGACTTGAAAAAGGAAAAGCAAATGACGATGATTGTAAGTCATGTCAAGAGCTTAAACTTGAAATAGAAAAACTAAAGCTCACACAAGATGTTCTAATCGAAAATAATTCTAAGTTTAAAAGGTTTAACAAAAACATCGCTCTTGCCGATGAAATAGTTAAAATCCATAAAACACCTGGAGACATGAATGGGCTAGGTTTTAATGAAGTATTAATTCCAAAGAGTCAAAACAAAACGGCCGAAAAAGACGAACATTCTGTCAAAATTGCTGCAGTACAGCACGGACCAGACGGAACCAAAATAAGGGTTCCGTCCATTGTGCAAAATGGTGACGTGGGTACCTCAGCAGAACAGAATGTTCGCAATACGGACCGTACTGAATTTGTTAAAATAACAAAGAAAACCAATGATAGTGTTAAACTAAAACCAGCTGTTACATCAGGAGTAGGACTTGTCAAAAATGAATTTAGATCAAAAACTACTCAACAACGGTATAAAACTCCTTTTGCCAAACGTCCCTTTCCTAAGAGCAACCACAACGTACAACCCAACTACCAACACAACGGTTGGAATCAAAACTTTCCTAGACCATATCAAACTCCAGATTACATGCCATGGAACTCTTACCCATCGTTTCCATACATGAATCAAATAAATGGTATGTTTAACCCAAACGGACCCATGAGATATTGGGGACCAAATGCTTGAGTTATTTGCTTCTTAGGTATGCTTGAAAGTTGGATTGGAACCTGATGAATGGATAAAAGATAGTGGATGCTCACGACACATGACGGGCAACAAAAGTCTCTTCTCATCATACCAAGAGTATGACGGAGGTAATGTCACCTTTGGTAGCAATCTCAAAAGCAAAATTATTGGCAAAGGTACGATTGCTCATAACTCCCTAACTATTGAAAATGTTGCTCATGTGGATAGGTTAGGATTTAATCTACTTAGTATTAGCCAATTATGTGATAAAAAGTATAAAGTACTATTTGATGAAAATGGTAGTAAAATACTAAAAGATGGTATCACCATAGCTAAAGGAGTTAGGAAAAATAACATATACGTCATGAAGATAGATAAAACATATAATGACAAACTTTGCCTAACAACATTAGACGATAGCTATTCTCTTTGGCATAGACGCTTAGGTCACGCTAATATGAGACTTATACAAAACCTATCTTCAAAAGAGTTAGTTAGAAATTTACCAAAACTAAAATATGACCAACACTTTTGTGACGCTTGCAAAATTGGTAAACAAATAGTAGTCACAAATCTAAAAATATGGTGTCCACATCTAAGTGTCTAGAATTATTACATATGGACTTGTTTGGACCATCCGCTATAAGAAGCTATGGAGGCAACTTATACACTTTGGTCATAGTAGATGATTACTCAAGGTTTACTTGGACGTTGTTTTTGAAAACCAAAAATGAAGCTTTTGATAAATTTGAAATACTTAGCAAGAAAATTCAAAATCTTCTAGGTGTCAAAATTGTGTCGATCCGAACGGATCATGGTCGTGAATTTGACAACGAAACTCAATTTGGAAACTTTTGTGATACAAATGGTATAACACATAACTTTTCCGCTCCACGAACACCTCAATCAAATGGAGTAGTAGAACGTAAAAATAGAACAATTCAAGAAATGAGTAGAACAATGCTTAATGAACAAAACATTCCTCAAAAGTTTTGGTGTAACGCCGTTGACACTTCTACATATATTTTAAATAGAGTCTTAATACGTCCTTTCTTAAACAAAACACCATATGAACTTTATAAAGGTAAAAAGCCAACGTTAGGATATTTTAGAGTCTTTGGTTGTAAATGCTTTATTCTTAATACTAAGGATTATCTCACCAAGTTTGACCCAAAGTCTTATGAAGGTGTATTTCTTGGTTACTCTCAAACTAGTAAAGCTTACATTGTCCTAAATAAAGAAACAATGATAGTCGAGGAATCGTTGAACATAACATTTGACGAAAGTCCACCTCCCTCTAAGACATCACCTTTGGTAGATGATGACTTAGTTGAAAGTCAAATAATAGAAAGTCAAATTAATAATAACAAGGAAGATGAACCATTAAATAAGGAAATTGTCAACATCAAAGAATCTAAAAGTCATCCCTTAGAAAAAGTCATAGGACAACTTAATCAAAGAACCTTAAGGTCACAAGCCCAAAATCAAAGTAATTATTTTTGTTTTGTATCCACCATTGAACCGAAAAACATAAATGAAGCAATAAAAGATGAATCATGGGTTATTGCCATGCAAGAAGAATTAAACCAATTCGTTAGAAATGATGTTTGGAAACTAGTTCCAAAACCCAAAGATCAAACTATAATTGGAACAAAATGGGTCTTTCGAAATAAAATGGACGAAAATGGTGTAGTATCTAGAAACAAAGCTAGGCTTGTTGCACAAGGTTATAATCAACAAGAAGGAATTGACTATGATGAAACTTATGCACCGGTAGCTAGACTTGAATCTATTAGAATATTACTTGCTTATGCATGTGCTTATGACTTTAAATTATTTCAAATGGATGTTAAAAGTGCTTTTCTTAATGGGTTTATTAACGAAGAAGTGTATGTTGCTCAACCTCCCGGTTTTACCGACTTTGAGAAACCACATCATGTCTTCAAACTCAAGAAAGCATTATACGGCCTTAAACAAGCACCTAAAGCTTGGTACGACCGTCTTAAGACTTTTCTTATTGATAACAAATACACTATGGGATTAGTAGATAATACTCTTTTTACCAAGAAAAAGGAATCACAAATTATCATTGTTCAAATATACGTTGATGACATTATATTCGGATCAACTTGTCAAGAACTATGTGATGATTTCTCTAAAATCATGCATGACGAGTTTGAAATGAGTATGATGGGTGAGTTAAACTTCTTTCTAGGACTTCAAATTAAACAACTAGAAGATGGCATTTTCTTTAACCAATCTAAATATATAAAAGACATGCTTAAGAAATTTGGCCTTGAAGATTCCAAACCAACTAAAACACCCATGTCCTCGGACACTAAACTCACCAAGGACGAAGAAGGTGAATCCGTAGATAACACTAAATATAGAGGAATGATTGGTAGCCTACTCTATCTTACGGCTAGTAGACCCGACATTATGTTTAGTGTTTGTCTATGTGCTCGCTTTCAAGAAAACCCAAAGGCATCACACTTAGAAGCCTTAAAAAGGATTTTTAGATACATTAAGGGAACAACGTGTTTAGGATTATGGTATCCCAAAGGAACGGGTATAGAAACCATAGTGTATGCCGACTCGGATCATGCCGGTGATTATGTCGATAGAAAAAGTACAAGTGGTATTTGCACTTTTGTTGGACATTGTCTCACCTCATGGTTTGCAAAGAAACAAACGGCCTTAGTCATCTCAACCACTGAAGCGAGTACGTCTCAGCCGGAAAAGCATGTCAACAAGCTCTTTGGATGAAGCAAGCTCTAGTAGATTACGGAATTCATCTCAACGACATTGTGATACTTTGCGACAACAAAGGAGCCATCGATCTCAGCAAGAATCCCGTTCAACATGCTCGTACAAAACATATTGAAATCCGCCATCACTTTCTTCGCGACAATGTTCAAAAAGGAAACATTTCAATCGAGAAAGTATCCTCCGAAGACAACATTGCCGACATCTTAACTAAGCCTCTTAAACGAGAACCTTTTAATCTTCTTAGACTTGGTTTAGGGTTAATGGAACCAAACATGTAGGATAAACATAGCCCAAAACATTAGAATAGTCAAAACAAAACAATTTTGTCTTGTACCTGCTACTGTAGCCACGACACCAAACGACAACAAAGACGGAACCAAAGTTTTGGTGCCGTCTGGTCCGTGGTATCTACAGAAGCAAAACTGCTATATACAAATCATCCTCTTCCTTAAAACCCACTTTACCAAAACGTGTAAAACTTAAACCAAGCTCATTATTGTCATCTTCCCACTCACTAATCACTGAAGATAACATCATTGTAAGTATCCTAACTACATTTCATCTCTTAATTCTGAGTCTAGGATTCTTATTTATGCACAAGACTATCACAAATCATTACATGGGGTTTTATGTATGCTTTTATACCAAATATGAATTCAATTGGCAAATTGCATAACTAGTCATTGAAATTAGGTACTACATTATCATATTGCATAAACAAATCATGCTTCCCACTAATTGATAGATAATGAATATAAGGCCCTATTCAAACAACCAAACACCCCATGTCAAAAGTTTTGAAAAGCTTCTCACTTGTAGGAAAACAATTTTTTCATTGCTAATACAAATAGAAACGTTAAATTTTCATCACTTGCATGCTCTTGAATACTAAAGGTATTGCATAACTAATATGCATTCCCGGGTATATTCAAATGAAGCCACATTGAATTAGGAGCATTTGGGTTATCTCATGGTATTTGCCAAACACCCCACTAAAACCATTTTTGTGCATAAAATGAGTCGAGATAACCGCAACTCCAAATTGTTTTCATATAGGCACACACTAGAACCAAAATGTTAAAACTTATTCTCATTTTTAACATATTAACTCTTGTCCTTAGGAATAACCATGGTAGCCGCAAGATTCTATGATCACAAAGACACCCTTAACTACATTCCCAAACACCACAAAACCAAAGGACTTACCAAGGAACAAGTAGAAATATTTAGGGGTCTAGAATCAAGGTATTTCCATGAGGGTAGAACCATTCACTCATCCTTCCTTGAAAATACCAACCTTCGTGAAGAACTAGTCGTCATTCAATTCGACTGTCTTCTTGACATCGATGAACCAATTTGTCCTAGGTTTGTGTTAGAATTCTACGCTAGTGTGACCGGCTTTAGTGATGAAGACGATGATGAATTTTGTCTTAGGTTTAGAATCAATCAAAACGACTACACCATCACCTTAGGCAACTTTGCTCAAGTGTTAGGAATTCCCAACCGAGGAACTTGTGTCTACACGGATAAGTGGTCACTCACCGCTCTTGATGCAATCAATGACCGCTCTCTTCCCTACCAAACCCGTTTGGCCGATAAGGATGTCATCCGTGAACACCTTTTTAACCCAAAAAGTGATACAACCCGAGTTACCCGAAAGGGAAAAGAAGTAAACCGAGATCCATATGGAATGGAGCTAAATGAACTTAAGCCCGAATTTAAGAAATGGGAGGAGCTACTTAGAGCCAACGTCATTAGCACCATAGGAAATAGGGATCACATAAACGCTTGCCTTTGTCACATGCTCTACAACTTGTCCACCCGACAACCATTCAACTTAGCCTACTACATAGCTAGGAGAATGATTGATATTCCAACTCAAGGATCGGTTGCTCTTCCATACGGGATGCTTCTCACCCGTCTCTATAGAAACTTCGCACCAATTCCACCAACCCCAAGAGGAATGCACCTTCACTATGAACTCATCCCTCACATCTTTGTACCTTTGAGTGATGCACGAGTTGCTAAGACAAAAGGCAAGAGAGCAAAACCTCCAACTCCATCATCATCATCATCAAATAGCTCCGAGGATGGTCTTCCAAGCTCTCGTCTTCCGCCTCATGAGTATTATGCGTCTCTTCCCGAAATAGAGAATGAATCAGCGGAGTTCAAGCAAACTAAGGGAATGTTCAAGTGCCTTGGTAGGATGATGAACAAGATTTACAAGAAGTTGGACAAATAAGGGTACTTTTAAGGAGTGTTTGGAACAATGCATTCTCGTTAATGTTTGATACAATTTCGTCGTTTTTATTATGTAGGATGATAATATAAACTGAAACAATGGTAAATGCTAACAATCTTATGCAGGGGGATAGCGCAAGTATGCTATCAAATTTTACCCATTTTCACTATAATGTGAAAATCAAAAAGCCTTGCTCAAAATACATGCTCCACTATGTTTATATATGTGTTATCTGCTTTTCCTAACTAGAAATGTTTAGTATAACATGTTTTGAGAAAAATTTCAGGTTTCGGAAATGTCCCCGACACCTAAAAACGTACTCTGTCCATATTTCTGCACTCCACGGATCAGACGGCACCATAATTTTGGTACCGTCCGTTATGCAAAATGGTACCGCCGTACCTGTACAGGCGGACCAGACGGCACCCTTTTTAGGGTTCCGGCCGTGTAAGATTTTGGTGCCGTGGATCCTTCAGGTAACTTTCTGAATTTCGACTATTTCGTGATTCCAAACTACCATCCAATGCTTATAAGTCAATCCTAAATTGCTTATACTCTTATTAGAACTAGTATAATTCACTTAGATATATAAGAAATCCATTTCCCACCAAAATTCAAAAATTTAAAAAATCCACCCAAGGAGCCCTTTTGCATAAAGGAAGGAACCAAATTTTTGGTACCTTCAAATCCGTGGGTGATCTGAATATTAGGAAATTCCACTCACTAGAACACATTTATTGCAAATCTTTTCTTCTTCACTCCATCTCTCTTGAATGGCTTGACTTGGGTGATATGACTAGCATTCAACCCACTTTCAAATCATTAGGAACCTCATCTCTTCAATGGTTTAACATCAAATCAAACACATATCTCCATGATTTTTCACCTCTATAAATTGAGAGGTTTTACCATGATCATCCTCACACCTTCTTCATTCTTACTATCATCTAGCAAAGAAAAACCAAAGTCAAAATGACAAAATCATCTCCAAAACCTTGCAAGAAGACCGCTAGAATTAGTGTGAGGCCTTGTTGCTTCGTTAACCTTAGCTCCTCATCCGAGTCTTCTCCACTCACAATCTCATCTCCCATCCGAGATGATACAAACCTTACCTTAGCCACACCTACTCAATCACACATTGTGATCACCACTCCACCACCAACAAAAACACCAACTTCACCTCCACCGGCACCCATCCAAACATCCAAAACACCTTCACCACCTTCACCAAGGTCTCCAACTCTCATTCCCATGGAGTTGTTTTCCACTCCACCAACCTCCCCGAATCCTTTCTTGGAGGACTTGGATGACTTGCCTCCTAGGCCAAATCATCCACCACCATTGCCATCCTTTGGCTCAATTGAGCGGATGGCTCATAAGTCACCTCGGTCATCCCTTGACCCAAACGCCCCATTAGGGCCTAAACCTCTTCTCTTCCACCCCATTCACAAAGACATTCATGGTCCTTTGTATGGAGATCATTCACTCCCCACATCAATGTTCCCTCATCTTGAGGACATTGAGGAGTGTATGTGGGATGCCAATCCCACTAGAGAGGAGATTCAAACGGAACTCCACAACCTCCACCAATTCAAAGGCATGGTGGACTCTCACTTGAGTGAGACAATGCAAATGCAAAGTGCTTTGCTTGCTTCCATCATGACCACCCCAAACATTTCCACCAACACACATACATCTACCATTCCACCACCACAACCTCCCCAAACATACTACCCCCTAGGCATGGTTGCTCAACTTGTGAGCAAACGGCCCAAACCGTTGATAGGACACGGGTTATGGTCCTTGACTTTCAAGAAGAAATGAGGTTCATCCTCAATCATATCCTTGAGCGCCTCAACGCTCTTTCTCATCCACCATCAAATTAGGATGGTCATAGTTTAGCATTTCTAGTTTTCTCTTCTTAGGATAATTTTTTTTTCCTTTTCTTGTACTAAAACACATCATTGTGTTCCCATTTCATGATCTTTATTCATGAAAATTTTAACTAATGAATAGTGCTTTTATTATAGTGTTGGAGCTTTTACATAGTATTTGGAAATGCTTGTAAATGATCATTATTACTAACATTTTTTTGTAGCTTTTATTTTCACAATCCATGTATCTTCCCATTAAGCACCCAATTTAGGGAGAGTTTTGATCAAGGGGGAGATAATGGCACGGGCTCATTACATTCCGCATCGCCTCTTCTTTTTGTTGAGACAAAAAGGGGGAGAAAATATAGAACTTGATTATATTTTGACTTTTCTTAAAAAGTCAACTGCATACTTTGACTTTCTGAAAAAGTCAACATCATGCATCAACTAGTGAATACTTTGACTTTCATAAATATTCAAACATCATACACTTGCATTATCATTCTCTTTTCAAGTTCTAAAACTATTTTCAAGTTCTAAAACTAATATTTTTATAACTCTTGCACAAACTTTGTATCTTTTATAAAAATAAAATTTATATTTTGTCCTCAACAAAAAGGGGGAGATTGTTAATACAAATATCGTCATTAAACGTTATTTATATTTTTTGATCTTTACCTAAGTTTTGTTAACGACAAAAGTAAATTTAATTTGTATAAAAGCTTAAAGCTTGTCAAGTTTAATAGATATTAAAACAAGCTTTTTCAAACAATATATTCATCATTCAAGCATTTACATTTATGATTAGTAACATCTTGATATGACTCTAATCATTATGTATGATAGTAGTTTTTAGAATGTGTTAGGTTCTTAAAACCAAACACTACTTATGTACTTGCATATTTCTAAAAATAGAAATACAACATATGACATCATGTGATGCATCATGGAAATCATTGGAAGATTTCATTAGATATTTTGTGTGGATTTGTACTCTTCATATCTTGCACAATCTCACTTAGATAGAGTTGACTTTAGCAAAGATTTGATATCTTGGCTGTCAGACCGGCGGTACCAAATTGGTACACGGGCGGAACCCTTTTAAGGGTTCCGCGGTCCGTGGACGCTCCTGTCCATTTTGGCTATAAATAGCAATGCCAAGCCAAGTAGTTTTTCATCCCTTTCCATCATACTCTCTTACATATCTTCTCTCTAATCTTTCTAACTCAGTTTCATATCATATTAGTGATCTCTTTTGTAGCAAAGAAGATCAAGTCACATTCAAGCTTCAAACGCGAAGTTGGAAGTCTTGTTTGTTTAGTGTTGTATGATCTAGTGTTGATTCATACTTCATTGTTATATTAAACCATCTTGTGAGTGTGAGTGGTTAGTATTTTAGTCCTCAAAATACATTGTGTGTGGGAGTAGTTGTACCCTTGGAAAGAACTCGACATCTAGCTTAGTGTCGGAAATAGTGTAAGCGAAGTGTAAAGGTTTTCTCCGCCGGTGAAAGGAGCTTGTTGACTAGTGAAGTTAAACTCTCGAGTGTGAGACTCGAGGAGTGGAGTAGGGCAAGGAAAAAGATTCCTTGTAGACCGAACCACTATAAACAACTTGTTGTGGTTTGATCATTTCTTTCCTTATTTACTCTTTACATATTGCTTGCATATTTCATTAACATATCTAAGATCAATATCAATTGATCTTTTCAATAAGTTTCAAAACAAGATTTTAATTGGTAAACTATTCAACCCCCCTTCTAGTTTTCTACATTTTATTTACATCCCAAGGTTGTGCTCGGAACCTGCTGAAAGGAGGATGAAGTCTTTACTTCTTAATGGTTAATTTTCTTTGAAAAAGTGCTTGGCAGGAGCATGAATAAAGAGGAACCACCTATGTAAATGTTGAAGTTTTGCCGCTTCAGGAAGCTTTGGACTTTAGCTTTTACAACATTTATGAATTTGGATATGGACACATGGCTTGTATAGTGTCAGGAGCTGATAAGTGTTTGAAAACTTGTGTGTATTTTATCTTCAGGTATTCAAATGGGTTGAAGGGTTCAATTCTTAGAACACCCTGATTATCGAATATTTGAATGTGTAATTTACTAAGATGAAAATTCAATCCTCAGGACATTTTCGTTTATGCACATGTTTTGCTTGATGTTTATTTTTCATGCAAAGGAAGTGAACTAAATTTGGGGAGGATTGTTGGAAAATTTAGTGCACTTGTGGGATTAGTTCACACCTTGTAATGGGTTAGGAGGTACGGAGTGTACACCCATAAGGTCCCTGAACACCCTGACTCTAATAGTGGTTTGTAAAGGTAGTGCTAGTAGAAAGTACTGCTTGTGGAAAGTACTGCTTGTGGGTTCCACTGATAAGCAGTGTTTCCACTGAAGCAGTGTTTACACTGAATCAGTGTTTCCACTGAAGCAGTGTATCCACTGATAGTGCTATGAAAGTACTGATGATAGCACTGCTTGCAACGGGCTTTGACCTATTCAAGTGGCAGTTACAACTGCATAATGACCACGTTTAATTGGTCATGTAACCACTAACGGCTATAATGGGGATAATTATGAGGCTATTAATGGGCCGATTAATACTCATAATTCCATTGGAATAGCTAAGAGTAATCTCCTATAAATAGGAGATCTGATTATGCATGAAGGACACACAGAAAACACTAAACACTTATAAGCGCAAGGGTTATTGAATTGTGCCTAATTCCATAACTGCATTTGCTCTTATCCCACGTAGATATTCGTGTAACTCAAGCATTAGGGTCGAATAGTTTACTTTGGAAAGTGATCACACGATTCCAAGTGATATCCGGTAACCACTGAAGTGGTATTTGTTTCTGCTGATTTGAAGTTTGTTTCTGCTGACATTGATTATCTAACCCTGTTATGGGAACACACCTCCAACATCACCCTTATAGAATACAACACGATAAACAACACGCACCTGACACGAAGTTAAACAAGGTTGGTTCAAAAACAGGTTGACATGTCTAACCTGTTTAATATGTGGGTCATGTTTGAGTTGAATAAATATTAGGGATAATATGTATCCAACTTGACACTTTTTCTTTTTTGTGTACCCAACTTTTATTTTCTTATTATAAGCTTCAAACTCTCTAATATTTTTTATTGTATGTATCATTCTTTTAATATTTCCTATTGTATGTATCATTAGTGTTAAGTGTTGTATTTGTTAAGAGTTAACTACATTTTTGGTCCGTGTGGTTTGCCGAGTGTAACACTTTTAGTCCATTAGTTTGGTTTCCAATACAAAACCTCAGTTAGTCCGAAATGCATAACCACCGCCCATCGCCACCACCACCCACCATCACCACCAATCACCACCACCACTACCGCCACCCACCACCCCCACCACCTACCACCACCACTACCATGCACCATCGCCACTCACTGCCACCCTCCACCACCACCCACCACCACTACCACTCACCACCGCCACCCACCGCCACCACCACCACCACCACTGTAACAACTTGAAAATTTCACGTTAACACTTATTCAAAATATAAACATTTTATCCCTAATCGCGTACAATTTTGAACTTTAAATATAACCATTAGGTTATCCCGCGCGTAACGAAAACAAACTTTAAATATTTTTTTTATCACATTAGATTAATTCCTAGTTCACTTATAATCATTATATGAATTTTTTTTAATTTAAGTTCAATGTTACCAAATAGACCATGTGTTCACGAGTCTTAACTCGCGTTTTAAGCTTTTTATTTATACGCAAACCTAACCTATACTTGCATCGCGTTTTCTAAGACGTTTCAACAGTTTTACATTTTTGGAAAAGTCAACTTATTTCCCTCCCCCTTTGACCATAAAATCAACACTTGTTTACTTACACTATCACATAATATTCTACAAAATCTAACTAATTAAGTTTAGCCATTCTAGTCCATATTGTCAAGCTACCAAAGTTCAACACTCCTCCTCATTAGCCTACATGATTTTAAGTGATTAATTTTGTTTCGTAAATATTTTACTACCTCCGTCCCAAAATTATTGTCCACATTTGACTTTTTCGGTCTTTCTTTTTCAACTTTGACTTTAAATATTTTTGTTTGTGTTATACAATAGGAGATGAAAATTATACCAATGAAAATACATTTAAAACCATATCCATTCATATACTTTTCATCAAGTATTATATAACACAAACAAAAATACTTATGGTCAAAGTTGTAAAAGAAAGAACAAAAAAGTCAAAATGGGGACAATAATTTTGGGACGGAAGGAGTACTAGTTACAATTTTACTTTTCTATTTTTACGGAAACATTGTACGATTTACGTTTTACGCATATTTAAACCTACGATTCTAGGTTTTAACAACGTCTGCGCTCTTCATTAAACTTATCACTCATTTAATATGATAAGATAGAGTATATTGATAAGTTTTAATATTTTTAAAAGTTTATTATTTTTATAATACCCGATTTTAAGTTTCGTGACTTAAGGATTTAACGTTAGTAATTTCCAGGCCCAAACTACACTCCGTAAAACGCAACCAAAACTCCTAACCTCCCCATTTTGCCCTATGTGGCATTTATAAATGACTCACCAACACCTTGAAAAAATTGGGTCGCAGCGGAAAATTATGTCATGGGTGCTACTAAATTAGTATCACAACACACAGTATAGAGTAACGGATTTACCTTAAGAAATTTCATTAATAAAAGATTTATGCTTATATTTTTCAAAAATAGTGGCGGAAATACAGGCTCGAAATAATAAAGTGGTCCCAAATATAAATATCAGATTCGACCATGCCATGCCATTGCCAATGGCCTCCAGAAGTAAGCTAACGCCTTAAGAACCTGAAAATACATGCTAAGATCCATTTTCACAAATCAACTAAGATCCATTTTCAAGTTATCGATATAACGAATATGACTATGCCAAACCGTGACCAAAACCAAGTATGTACGAGATCCAAGTCCAACACGAGACTGACACCCAAGAACTAAGTATCCCAGATCCAAATCGTGACCATTTGGGTCAAACTTGACCCAATACTCAAATCGGGTAATAATCCGATTCGATTCAAAGTTACAGCACAAACACCTTCAAAACAAGCTTTAACCACACGAAATCTTTAATAAAATGTTTTTAATGTATCATATATCCATGAAAATGAAATAATACGTATATGATCAGTTTTAAATTCCACAAAAAGTTTAAAACTCATTTGTATTCGGTGTTAAATCAAAAGAGAAATGAAAACGAACGAGAGTGAAAGGAGAAAGACGAGACGGCGTTGGGGATAAAACGCGAACACAATAATCACAAACAACTACGATCCAAACCTATATGTGAACCGACATCACATCTAACCCCGTTTTGATCTTCAAACCTTCGTATATCTTGTACCAAAATAGAAAACACGGCGGAGTGGTGGTGGGATGGCGGCTGCTTGATGGTGGCTGTGCCGGAGTTGGCCGGAACAAGGGAAACGGTGGCGGCAGGATAATGGGGAAGGAGAGGAGTAGAGTTATAAGTGATAGGGTTATGATTATCAAACCCTATATTTTGCTTTTATATACACAAAAGTTACTAAAACCAAATGCAAAGATGCTCAAACTTGAGGGGCTACGGTGAAATTATCTCACAAGGACCATTTCCATAACTGTTGCAATCTTTCACGATTTTAGAGTTCGGGACACATATGGACTAGTAAACGTTCGATTCATCTCTCAAAAATTACGCCATTGAGTTCCGAATATTTTTTCCAATAAAAACGAGTATTCACAAGACTAATTTCTCACAAATATAAAAATCCAAATCAAATTGTTTAACAAATTCACGGTTGTGTCAGTATGCGTTGTGTGCAAATTTCACGTTTCATGAGATATCTTCTCGTTTTCGAATCAAATGAGCTAAAAAAAGTTCGTAAATGAAAATTAAGGATAATTCCTTGTAGAAACATGTTTGAAAATTATCGAGTTGTTACACCAAGCATGTGGCTTGGTGAGATTTGATCTAGAGTTAGATTCTTACAAGTGTATAAACTTCCTTAGTAAGTCTTGAACAAATATCTTAAAAGTCATACATTAACCTCCTCATTTACATTATAAAGCTTCTCATCCTTCCTTTTCTCTTCCCCAAAACCGAACCACCATAATTCCATAAATCATGATCCTTTGATTTTCAATTAACAAGTATCACATCATCATTGAAGGTCTTGTTAATCTCTACATGAATCAAGTGCCATTTCTTTCATTCCTTTGGTAAATTTGAAGCTACACAAGGGTGATTTCTAGGAAAAGTTTTCAAGTATCATTTCTAGTAATCCTAAGTTGATAGTAAGAGTTTCAAGCCCTTGGTTGATGGATTTGGAAGCTACAAGTTGTTGTTGAAGCTTTAGGTTCTTAGTGTCCTAGTTCTTGTTCTTGTTCCCTTTTCTTAAGGCCAAAAGTTGTAAGATATATTTTGTTTCTCTTCATTCTTTTGTTTTTCCTACTCATTATATGGCAAAACCATGAAACCATGACCTTGAATAATCTTAGGTAGTTGTAGAGGAAATTAAAACTAAACTATAGCCTTGAATCATGTTAAAAGGATTAGTAGATTAAAAGATATGAATAGTTAAAGATTACTAAAAGAAAACTTGTTTTTGGTTAAAAAGCTTTCTGAAAGAATTTTAAAACAAAATTTTGACCCCATTCTTGTCCGAATTAGCAAAAGTGTAAAATACGAAAGTTATCCAGAATGATGTTCTATATAGGACTGCATGGTTATCGTAGCCTAAAAAAGCCAAACAAGAGTTGTTTACCAATGTAACTAAATCGGGCTGTTTTTAACTCAAAGTTGTTGTACCACAAGTTTAGTTATGATAAAATATTTTTCTTTCCAAACTTTACATATTTTATAAAAATGTAAATACAACATTCTAATCAATTTTCATAAGTTTATTTAACCTTTGGAATAATATTTTTCATAATTAACTAGATATATGAAAACCGGTTTTGACCAAATTCATAACTTATAAACTTATAACTCTTGTAACCTTTATAACTTGCGTTAAACATCAAACTTGACCAAAATCCGTTAACGAGACATAAACCAACTAAATTCACAACCCACGTGACCATTTTAACACATATGTCTTATAATCAATCATGCAAAACATACGTTTAACTATTAACGTAACATGTTAGTATGGAATTTCATGTGAGGGACCTCTTCGGGGTGAACGTCTTGACAAGTTGTTGGATTTATGATTTAAAGTGTTCTAGGTCCTCATACGTTTATTACCCGACCTATGAATTATGATAGCCCGAACAGTGGTACAATATTTAACTAAACACGTTTCATAAACTAAACCGTTTTTATAAACGACATACAAGATCACTACAAACTATCGTGTACAACATCATGATCAATATAATAACTTATATAGACTTGTTATATTTTCACACCATTATTCCAAAACCTAAGACGCTACATCATATTCTAGGTTGCACGTAGAGGTTTTCTCGGATTAGCCATCGACTTCGTTATACATTTGATATCATCCACTTACAGTGAGTTTCTAGCCCCATTTTTAATTGTTTTATACTATCTTTGGGAAATATACATTCTCAATTACATTCTTTTACTTTTACAAGTATTCTTAAACTTTTACAAATTACAGTGAGTTTCAAAACCGCACTTTTACTTGTTTTGAACTATTTCGGGGGAGATACATGCTATAACTTTTATAACAATCACAATTACTTGAAAACTATACTATGTGCTATATAAATCTTTATTGATACTTGGAATTACGTACTTAGAATTATGTGCTTTATGACGTGATGCGTTGTTATCATATTTGGTCAATATGTGCGTACCGATATATGCCCTATTGCGTGACTATTACTATGTAATTATTATAGTGCGTTTGCAAGAGGTTAGGATGTGTTAACAATAGTCTTTAGGAAATGGCTCCCAGTATTTTTTGGGAAGTGGTTCCTAGTAGTCCTTGGGAAGTGGCTCCCAGTAATCTTTGGGAAAAGGCTCCCAATATGTGTGGTTTGTGTGCATCCTGACTATATGTCGTAAGACCCTTGTGGTGTGTTGTGCATCCTGACTGTATGTTAGAACCTTGTGGTATGCCGTGCATCCTAATTGTATGTTAAAAGACCCTTGTGGTGTGTTGTGCATCCTGACTGTATGTAGGAAGACCCTTGTGCTATGTGTTGGAAATGTATATATTTACAAACATGTGAATGTCCGGATTCGAACTCGTGACCACGGGATTGCACACATTAGCGAATGAGAATTAAAGTTAATAATTAATGTTTATGTTTACAATTAATTATTGCACATTAAGTCCGGTTAACGATCGTTAAGTATTTAACGAAAAAATGACTAACGACCGTTAAATGAAAAGAGAAGGACTAGTAATGGAAAATCTTGAAAGTGAAAAGTTATGGGTTTTCCCTTGGGCTTTCATCATGGCCGGCCAAGGGGGCTTTCCCAAGCCCTAATCCATAACTTGTTCCCAAAGTTTCCCATCTACTATATAAACAAGGTTAGGTTCTAGGGTTTCTCACACTTTGTGCATTGAATTAACCCTAGATCTCTCCTCTCCTCTCTCTAGTCCCTATTCGGCCGAACACCCCCTTGTAAGGGAGTTTGGTTTTGTTTTTCTTAAACGAGGACTTGTGTTAGATCTAGCAATCGCTTGATTGGTTGGTTAATTCGTGTGTACAAGAACGTGGTAGTAAGACACTATTCTTACACCATTTGGTTTGAGTTGTAGAACGGTAAGGGACAACTCTTCAAACCACTTCTTCGTTTTTGCTCAAGAGATCTGACATTCGCAAGAGGTACGTTACGCATACTTTCAGTTAATTATTTATTTGTTATGATCTTTAGTCTTCCGCTGTGTACTCTTGATGTTTACATGTTTATTGTATGTTATATATATTATAAACTCAACAGTGGCATCACGAGCCTTGTATAACAAGTAATTAATTACTGAAACACATAAATAAAATAAACATGTTGTGTTATTATTTGTATGCGTAGATCTAGGGTTTGCAAAACCTAAACCCTAATTTTAGGGGGGGCGTTTTTTGGTGCCCTAATTAGGGTTTTGTAAACTAAAGTTTTAATTGGATTAGAAACCCTAGGATGCATGCAATTTTATGTGTATTGCGTAACTCTGTTTAATTGCATTAATTGTTAAGTGTAATTTTATGTTCATGATAATTATCTGCATGTTTTATCATGGATCTGCTTTTATTGTATGTTCTACCTGTTTAAGTGATATACACTAAATTATGATAGATCTAAAATTGGGGAAGACCTCAATCATTATTAATTTAATCAATTATGTACTATGTGGTATGTATTTAATTTTGACTTACACAATCGATGAATCGATGCATGTGGCTCACCTAGTACATAGATGAAAACGGGTGAAAGTCTTAATTAAATATATGCATATTGACAGATCTAGAATTGGTTATTAATAGGATTTATCAAAAACGTTTGCATGTGGCTATTTGATATGCATGACTTATTTTTTGTTATGCATTCATTGTTTATATGTTTATTTTTAAATACTTGCTTGTTTGTTATGTGTAACAAGGGTATTTTTACAAGAAAAATAAACTGACCTAAACAATGGTGAAACATGTATTTTTTAAGCATAGTAATCATAATCATTTAATTGATTGGTGACTTTGGTACAAATGGTCTGAACGGCTCACCCATTAGAATGAACTATAAAGGGGTTAATAAAGAAGTGCGCACAGTCACACTGAAAGGATGTCTAAGGTTATGCTTTTGCGCTTACCTGGTCCTCTGCCCCCTGTAAGTTCGAATGGAGCTACTTAGTAAGCCATTAAATGTGCAAGCTCATCTTAAGGGCGAATTAGTTTTAATTCCATGCACCACTTTGGTGGTAATTACCCGAAACACTAAGTGTTTACACTTATGCAAAAGTACGGTATAATGGATGATAATTGACACTAAATTCCTTGATTGGTGAATCCAATACCTCAATTAAAGTTTGATGACGAAAAGCTTATACATTAAAACAAGATATAAATGTTTTAATAAAAACTATGCTACGAAGATGAATGCATGACATCTTTGTACATATTTGATTTGACATCAAAATTATTACCCTTTAATTTAAGTTATATGCCATCCAACGAAACGGAAACACCTAAGATTACTTTTTATTTGCGTGAGATCGTGACTTAGATCGTAATCAAAGGGTAAAATATCCACGTGACGTGAGAACGGGCATGGATGATTTTGCAGTTTCTTAAGTTGGACAACTTAATTGAGTTTTGTAGTGAGAACTGGCAACTCAAGGCATAAGATGGGGATAAAACATGTTTACATGGCAATTGATATTGGCTAAATGTAAATCCCATAAATCTAGGAATTGCAATTTGAAAATTGGCAATTGAGGTTCGACTCGTACCATTTTGAATAATTTCATTACTAGCAGATCAACTGATGTGATGAAACTATGTCAATTTGGATCATAGTTTTTCAGTGAAAATTAAATGGTTATATGATTATGAACCATGGGTATTTAATTTTCTTGAAAAGGTTAATTATCGAAAATACTAAAATTGAATTTTGTAATTCTTTTGAATGTATAAATGCAACATTTAACCGTAAACGAGGTTTAGTCTTTGATCAGTAAATTGATCCATTCTGCTTTCAAACAAATGTTTGATCGAGAATCATTTACCGAAAAGACAAAAAAAGTCTCTTTTCCATGGGAGAAGAATGAGACTCAATCCTATTCCTTTTCATGAATGAGAAAGGTATAATAGGAACATTTGAATTGTCTAAATTCTAATGTAACTCATAGCAATGAATTGCACATCTTATTTTCCATAAAGATTTCATTACCCTCATTTGGTGAATGAATCCCTTTGTAACAACATGAATGTTGGTTAACTGGAAAACATGTATATGAGTTACTAAATTAGAAGTTAGACTATTTACCGCGAAAATTGGTAAAAGGCAAACTAGCATTATTTATCTAGTTGTTTTGCTTTAACCTTTAAAGGTGCTACATACCATTATGGGCATGGTAGGCCTGTTAAGGAAGAAATTGCATACCAATTTTTCGAGTTAATAACATTGATGGATAACCCATCATTCATATAGTAGAATACACCTTTTAGTACCTTAGTAAAGATTACGTATGGTTCTTCAAAGGTGTAGGAAAGTAAAAAGCAAGCAAGTTATTTTCACTGGTTATGAAACACTTACAATGTTGTCAAATTCAGTGGGAGCATTTGTGTTGCATTACTGAATAAGAAGTTGTTGAAATGATTTCTAATTCAGTGGGAGCTACAAGCCTTATTTGCTGTGTAGTAATTCAAATTATCTCTTGAATATCATGTAGATAATTACTTTCCAATTGTAGGCACTTATGTTTTTTTAAGGATTGTCATGTGCGTTTCCTTATTAATCAATATAGTCCTATATCTACTAGTTATATCTATGACACAAATCATATTAATCAAATAAACGAACGTGTATCGTGTTGTTTATATGCTACATGATGTTGTTCCATGCACAAGTGGGAGAAATCTTATTGTGTGCAAGGTACAACACATATTAATATGATTTAAAAGAATTCTCTTGACTGTAAAGTAAGAGAATAATGTTCTAATAGGAAGTATACATTTATATATGTATGATTGCCCTATTAAGAACATGTGTCAAGATGATAACAAAGACTACTTTATTTTAAATATTTATGTCATTCAATATTTAAGAAACACTTGTAGTTACAATTTATGTTACGTGAGAACGTGAACTAGATTGTAGCCCAAGGTAAAATATCCACGTGTCGTGAGAACGAGCATGGATGATTCTGCAGTTTCTTACATGGAACATTTCATGGAATGACATAATTAAATGAAGTAATCTAATACTACCTTGAATTTGAGTATTCGTTGAATGACTTAAATATATGTAGTAAATATTAACTTGAAATATGAATTGAAACCCGAGGTGGTGTTCATAATTACTTTAATTATAAATGTTTATGATTTTGTAAAGTCACAAACATGAAGTCTTTTAAAGACTTACAATATAAAGTAAGACGTTAACTTGCTATGTTTTAAGACATATGCATGAAGTCAATGAGTTGATCAATGACTTATAACGTATAGTGGGATTATAACTAATATGTCTTTTGACTTGGTCAAAAATATTTGTGTTATAATACATGCAATTGACTTGGTAATACTATTGTACCATTAAGTTTTACTTTGTTGGTAAATAGGTAAGCCAAAGAATAGATGGTTATCTAAAATATTGTTAGATTTTCTTACAATATTAATTCTAAGGAAATACCATAGTTTTATGGTATGTTCTGTTAGAAGAATCAAAATCTGTTGGCATTATTTGATTCAAGATAACTATAGTTTCTTCCAAAAGTTATCAAGGTTAGTAGATTGAGTATAGATTGAATATACTCAATAAGACTCCAACCTAGAAGATTGATAAGACACCATTTTTATGGAATGTGATGAATCACATTAAGTCTTATAATGAAGATCTGATTTTGTTAAACTACTTATAGAGTGAGTTGTAACAAACTAATGTCAGGAACTGTCAATGTTTTTGTAATATCCCAAAAGAGAACAATGTATTGTTGTTCTACTGGCTAAATTATTTAAAGGTGATCTTTAAATTTTAAAGGCAAGTGGGAGTTTTGTTTAGATCTTGAAAAATTGAATTACAAAATACACAATCTTCTAAAATGCACTAGCAAATATCATGATGAGGCTAAACATGTATATGATAGACCTCAATATGATGGAATTGTCATTCATAGATCCGTAAGGATATCTCAGATATTTAATATGCTGGGGAATATGAGCTACAGGATCATGATAAGCCTGTTAATCATAATGATGAATTTACCAAATGTTGAATTGTGGTAAATCAATCATATTATGAATGTAGAGATGCTGTCCATAGAGATAATCAACTTTAGATATTTGGTTTATCTTAATGAGTTTCTTCAAAGAATGGAAACCCTAGTGGTTTAAATCTTTGTGTAGGAATCATATGGACAATATTGTACACATATTTAATGCATGTCTAGTGATAATAATATTAATCATACTTAAGCAATTAACTATGATTGAATATTCTTTCCTAGATACATTAAATAGAAGTATAAAGATTATAATACTTAGTTTCATTGATATGAAATTTTGACAATGAATATCAAAACTCTTTGTTGTGGAATTACTTTTGCGAGGACGATAAGTAATACAAAGTAGTTTTATGAATTCAAATAATCTTTAAATATGTACAGACTGCAAGAATCCATGAATGGATATATGCATGCATCTAGGAGATGATTCTTATGTTTAATATTAAATCCATGTTTAAAAAAAAAGTAAAGTAACGCCCAATTCCGTCTTCCACGGGTTATGGGTACCCAATACCGTTTCCGGTGTATGGGGGAGGTTAAGATGTAGACAGCCTTACCCCTACCTAAGGTAGAGAGGCTGCTTCCAGTTCTACCAAAGGTAGAAAGGACCTCCGGCCTTTTGTAGGGAGTGATTTAATAATTAAAATAAGATTGCTCATAAGTATTGCTGAAAGCTAGTGGGAGTATTATTTATTAAATCTTATATGTTGTATGGGCAACTACATTCCACTTAAATTAAGTTTTAGTTGGGAATGAAACTTCGTTTGTAAGATTTGGAAATAATATATACAACCTTGGAATATATGTTTATTATTATAAACATATGCGGTAAATAAATGAGTCTAATAGAACATGATGAGTACATATCTTTGACAAGATAGTATATGAATGAGATCTTAAAGTCTAACTTGAAGATTCATCATGAACATCATGTTGTGTATAAGGTTGTTGTATCATGCTTGATTACAAGATGATTTAACAACATTGTAATATTTATGTTTGGATTTAGAATTGCATTCCTCAGCCTGGAGTTGCTCCCAGATTCTATACAACAATTGTTGTGTAATTGTCATAGTCAACAAACTTGAGGTTTGGATGACACCAAACAAATAAATATTCAAAGTTTACGGATGTTTAAAGAGCATATTGTTGTACACAATGATTCTAGTATAATTGAGATGACACTCAATTCTAGTCACGGTATCCTTGATGATGACCATGTTGACTAGTTATGCCCAACTAAGAGCATAGTTGCATTATAAATTAAGGAATAAAGAATACTTTAAAAACTTTAAAGTTTTGAAAGATGATTATCATAAAAGGGTGGTTCAGGTTATCACGCACCTTATGGAATGATATGACAATATCAAGATATGTGTAAACATATACAAGAAATTCACTTATTGAATTTTTGAAATAAGTATTCTCAAAATTCCTATAGATCAAAGTTAGTTGAATTTATGCCTTGTCAACAAGTATGATTTTCATGACTTGTGGCAAAATTCATTAACTAGTATTATCATGCATTGATCTATTTAGTATTTGGATAAAGGATGTTAAACAATTATTATTTATAATGAATTAAAGTACGGTATACGTTTAATTTCATTTATAATATTGTGTCCTGTATTTGCATGTTTAAATCCTTGAATAACTTAACTTATTCTAAATAGTCCGTTGTCGATCAATAACATGGGAATAATATTGAATTAAGACAAATCTGAGTATTAGTTAGAATATACTTGAAAGTATATTGATGCGTAGCATGACTAATTTTAGATGATATTCAATGGATTGAGTATAGGACTTATCCCACCCACATGATGATACTTTATGGATCTTTGTCATTAAGTATATCATGAATATTTATCCTCTGACTTGAGATACCAGAGATATGTCATGGATGTAGTGCATTTCTGTGAAACAATCTAACACTATACGTAACTGGTAGTTATAAGGGTTGTTTTCAGAAGTGTTGCGAAATCTATGAATCCTGCTTGTAGTCAAAATGTGATTTTTTTCCTTCAAATTTATTTTGAAGTATAATACTGCTGGGCCCCTCGTAGGGTTGTTAAGATGTTTGCATGGCCATGCCCAAGGTCTTCTGGAATATGTTCAGAAGAATTGGTAATCTTAATCAATCACATAAAGCGAGAAACATAATAGTTAATTAAGAAATGAGTGAGATCCATATTCTTATTAACATGGTATTAGAAACAAAAGGATGAATATGATGATGAATCATCAAAACTTGGTTTTTCTCCAGAAAACCATACACGAGTTGTACCGGGGGCATTGGCGTGTTGCTAGACGCTAACCAATGTCATTTCAGGTTTTGTAAACATACCCAAGTGGGAGCTGTTGGAAATGTATATATTTACAAACATGTGAATGTCCGGATTCGAACTCGTGACCACGGGATTGCACACATTAGCGAATGAGAATTAAAGTTAATAATTAATGTTTATGTTTACGATTAATTATTGCACATTAAGTCCGGTTAACGATCGTTAAGTATTTAACGGAAAAATGACTAACGACCGTTAAATGAAAAGAGATGGACTAATAATGGAAAATCTTGAAAGTGAAAAGTTATGGGTTTTCCCTTGGGCTTTCATCATGGCCGGCCAAGGGGGCTTTCCCAAGCCCTAATCCATAACTTGTTCCCAAAGTTTCCTATCTACTATATAAACAAGGTTAGGTTCTAGGGTTTCTCACACTTTGTGCATTGAATTAACCTTAGATCTCTCTTCTCCTCTCTCTAGTCCCTATTCGGCCGAACACCCCCTTGTAAGGGAATTTGGTTTTGTTTTTCTTAAACGAGGACTTGTGTTAGATCTAGCAATCGCTTGATTGGTTGGTTAATTCGTGTGTACAAGAACGTGGTAGTAAGACACTATTCTTACACCATTTGGTTTGAGTTGTAGAACGGTAAGGGACAACTCTTCAAACCACTTCTTCGTTTTGCTCAAGAGATCTGACATTCGCAAGAGGTACGTTACGCATACTTTCAGTTAATTATTTATTTGTTATGATCTTTAGTCTTCCGCTGTGTACTCTTGATGTTTACATGTTTATTGTATGTTATATATATTATAAACTCAACACTATGTTGTGCCTATTGGTACGTTTAGTTGTCGCATATATCGTGATTTTATTTAAGTGCTCGTATATGTATATTTTGTTCACTATTGTCCTACACGCTTCAACGTACTTGACTTTTGTACTTATATTTATTAATACAAACCTATGAACTCGCCAACCATTGTGTTAACACTTTTTATCATGTTTATCTCAGGTCAATAAGACGATAGCTGGTGCATGGAGCATAGAGTCGCACATCATGTTTTGAAGGCTTATGATTTTATCATTTACTATTCGATATGTTATAAAAACACTTATGTATTCTACTATGGAACCTCTTGTTTGTAACTTTGATTTTATTATTTGAATGGTAACTTTTCAAAACGTCTCATTTAGAGTTGTTTTCTATAACTTGTACTGTGTGATAATAGGTAATACCCCATTGAAAATATCTCCCGCTGCGATATTTTGGGGGGTGTTACAACCACCTACAGCCACCACCACCACATACCGCCACCACTTACCACCACCACCACTACTCACCACCACCACCCACTGCCACCACGACCACCACCTACCACCACCAACGGTGGTGGTGGTAGGTGGCAGTGGGTAGCAATGGGTGACGGTGTTGTAGCTCGGTGTTCTTTTCACGAAATGCCCGGTGTTGTAGCTCGAAGTTGTAAAACAAGTGTGTTTTTCCTTAAAAGATGTATAGGCTTGTGTTTATTAGGTTACAAATATCATTGTTAATTGGCTAAACACTTTAAGTATATTTTTCCTTAAAAGGTGTATGCTTAAATATATCTAGGGTAGCTTTATTCTTATTATTTTATATGTTTGCTATTTTTTTCTAATGTTAATAATTCGACGACCTAAATAAAAAATATGAGTAATTGAGTGGTGTGAACATCCATTATACTTAAAAAGAGATAGTGAGTTCATTAACCACACTTTAAGGTGTAGTTTGTTTATTAACAGACTTTAAATCTGAATCCGAGTCTCACATGTGACTCTAAATCTGAGGCGTGAATAACTGAATCTAAATGAAATAATATTGTGTGTTTTTTATAAGAAGATGTATGAATGATATAAATATAAATAAGTTTCATTTCTACGATATATAACCGTTTATAAGCATTATATGGAACAAGCAAGTCATAAAGTTAACACAACATAGCAACGTGATAATAAAATGTGTTAAATCAAAACATTCAAAAACATTGTATCGCAATTCGATTTCTTAAGTAGTTATTAAACAATGTAATTAAACATATTCATCATTTATAAATTATCACTATCGATCAATATTCGATAATAAGACTGCAAAATAAGTAAAATATTCTATAATATACTTGACAATGTCAATTAATAACTAAAAATATTTTTCAACAAAAAGAATATAAGTTAACGCACAAACTACGCATGCTACAATTTGATTTCACAAACTAGTTATATATTATTATTGTTTCAAACTCTTGCGCTTGAGCATTTTGGTCATCATGATATTATCATATTTAACATTTTTTATTTAGCAAAAAAAATATTACGATGATTCTCTTTAAACATATTATAATATTGAAAGAAATGTCGAGAAACTATATAACAGGAAATAAAAAAAAGAACCAAAAAAAAAAAAAAACCTAAAGTAACAAAGTATAAAAAAGAAAGAAATAAAACCGAGAGTTAAAACTCATTAAGAGGTAGCAAGACATTTCTTTTCACATCTTGTTTTTTACGAGGTTTGAGCCTCTGGCCGCGCCAAGAGAAAAAAATAAATGCACTTAATGACTCAAATATTTAACCGCATCCAAATAAGTAGATCAATAGACTATTAAAACGTATTTTTTGGAAAAACAAAACCACCTAACATTTGACCAGTGGCTCATGTTAGCAAAACTCTTACTCATATTAATTTAGCACTTAAATGTGAAAGTAATATAGTACTAGTATCTGTTATATTATTACGAGTTTATAACTTGACCTTTTAATTCTTTTTGTATGTTTGTATATCAAGACAAATTTATTCTTGTTAATTTCATTTCAAACCATAGATCTAAAAATGAACGGACAAGATATTAACACATATATTTTTTGGAGTCTATAAATAGCATTGCGATTCATGCATTACCATAGCAATCCTTACAAACAAAATCATCACCCATCATATGTTTTTCTTAGTCTAGTCCTTCAAAAAATATTGAAGATGTCATATGCTTCATTGATCATGGTGATGGTGCTTAGCACCATTTTTATGGTTGAAGTGCAAGTCGGGGTGGCGGATAATTGTAACATTATGAATATAATGGTATGTGTTCCATCGATGATCGGTATAGCACCACCACCATTTCATAAGTCGCCATGCTGCAGTAGTATTCACGCAGAATCTGAATCTTGTCTTTGTTCTTACGTGAAGGACCCCGTGAATGGACAGTATTTTAAAATGCCGGGTGCACAAAGAGTTGCAGATGCTTGCCAGTTTACAATTCCAAACCCCGATATTTGTAGTTAGTCTCATGCATGTAATAATAACTATTATATATATAACTAATTAAAAGTTTGTCATATAGCGTTTGTCAGTTAATGATAATCAAATCTAATTAGCGCATGTCCTTTTATCATTGTTAAATTGGAGTATGATATTTCTTTTCTGGATATAAATGAGTTTTACTCAAGCGTCGTTTGCAACATCGTTTGTGTTCTAAAGAAATTTATTCATACACATTAAATTCTAAAAAAAAAGTATCTTTCATACCGTGATCAGGGGTGTCAAACGGGTTATCGGATCGGGTTTAAGGCTTATCGGGTCGGGTCTATCGGGTTATGAAAAATAAAAAACTAACCCGCAACCCGACCCTATAAGGTATCGGGTCTATCGGGTTAGGTCTATCAGGTTATCGGGTTACATGCTAATCTCAGCCTCTAAATTGTTTTATCTATTATTGTTTGGTGCAAATTTGTTTCACTTAGAAAGATATTTAAAAATAAATACGTATAAGAAAAATATTATATAGCACATGGGTCATTTTAATCCTAGTAACATGATCTTTTATTCTATATGTATCACAGATCACAAAGCAAAGCTACTAAAATAGAAGAAGATAATCGTGCAAGAAAAAACCAACAAAACATTCAGGTGGAGATTGAAAATATTTTGTAAATAACACAATTATAGAAGATGAAAGTTGGGTGAAACGAAGCAAGCATTTTACAAATAGGCATTTAATTTTTTTGGCAGTCGGGCATGTTGTTTTTTCACCTTGTAGCAGCAAAAATATTAAGAAAAAAGAAAGAAAAAAAAGAAAGAATGAAAGACTAAAGCTACTGATGCATTATGCGTGGCAATAGAATCAAATTTGAAGATGTAGTATATCATATGCTGTCTAGCAATCTTGCTGTTTAAAAGATTGTGACTAGAAAACTATTCACGAATTTAATTCTATAGTGTCAATTTTTAAATAGAACATCATAGTTTATCGGATATATCGGGTCAACCCAATAACCCGATAACAAACTATATAAGACCTTAACCCGACCGTATTAGGCTATCGGGTTGACCCGATAAACCCGATAAGCTATGTAGGATAAGCTATGTGTTGGGGGTTAGCTCCCAGAACAGGGTTAAGATAATCAAGGTCAGCAGAAACAGATATCAAATCAGCAGAAACAAATACCACTAGGTGGTTACCGGATATCACTTGGAATCGTGTGATCACTTTCCAAAGTAAACTATTCGACCCTAATGCCTGGGTTACACGAATATCTACTTGGGATAAGACCAAATGTAGTTATAGAATTAGGCACAATTCAATAACCCTTGCACTTATAAGTGTTAATCGTTTTCTGTATGTCCATCATGCATAAACAGATCCCCTATTTATAGGAAATTACTCTTAGCTAGTCAAATGGAATTATGAGTATTAATCGGCCCATTAATAGCCTCATAATTATCCCCATTATAGCCGTTAGTGGTTACATGACCAATTAAACGTGGTCATTATGCAGTTGTAACTGCCACTTGAATAGGTCAAAGCCCGTTACAAGCAGTACTTTCATCAGTACTTTCATAGCACTAGCAGTGGATACACTAATTCAGTGGAAACACTGATTCAGTGTAAACTCTGCTTCAGTGGAAACCACAACTTTAGTGAAAACCACAAGCAGTACCAATACAAACCACTTATAGAGTCTGGGTGTTCATGGACCAAATGAGTGTACACTCCGTACCTCCTAACCCATTACAAGGTGTGAACTAATCCCACAAGTGCACTAAATTTTCCAACAATCCTCCCCTAATTTAGTTCACGTCCTTTGCATGAAAACAAACATCAAGCAAAACATGTGCATAAACGAAAATGTCCTGAGGATTGAATTTTCATCTTAGTAAATTACACGTTCAAATATTCGAGAATCAGGGTGTTCTAAGAATTGAACCCTGCAACCCATTTGAATACCTGAAGATAAAATACACACAAGTTTTCAAACACTTAACAGCTCCTGACACTATACATGCCATGTGTCCATATCTAAATTCATAAATGTTGTAAAAGCTAAAAGTCCAAAAGCTTCCTGAAGCGGCAAAACTTCAACATTTACATAGGTGGTTCCTCTTTATTCATGCTCCTGCCAAGCACTTTTTCAAATAAAATTAACCATTAAGAAGTAAAGACTTCATCCTCATTTCAGCAGGTTCTGAGCACAACCTTGGGATGTAAATAAAACATGTGCTCCAGTCCACTGAATGTTCAGCTTTTCACATTGAACTCAGCTCCCAAGTTTCCTTAGGAGGGAGTTGGGTGTCCTAGCATTCAGTGACTAAGTTGGACTTAAACCCATCCCTTTAGCAGACTTTATAACCAAGTCTCTAGCCAAACCCTTCGTCAAGTGATCAGCTAAATTTTGTTGAGATCTAACAAACTCTATAGATACCACCCCATTCATGATAAGCTCACGAATCATGCTATGCCTGACACCTAAGTGTCTAGACTTACCATTGTACATCTGGCTATAAGCCTTAGCCAATGTAGTTGCACTATCACATCGGATAAAAATAGGTGCTATAGGTTTAGGCCATAATGGAATCCCAAGAAGCAAGTTTTTCAACCATTCAGCTTCTTTACCAGCAGCTGCTAAGGCCACAAATTCAGATTCCATTGTTGAACTGGTGATGCAAGTTTGCTTCTTGGATGCCCAAGAAATTGCACCTCCACCAGGTAGGAATACCCAGCCACGGTAGGCGAATTATCTTCATTTACTGATCCAACTTGCATCAGTGTATCCTTCCAACACTGATGGGTAACCAGTATGAGAGACTATAATCCATAGTTCTCTTCAAATACTTCATACCCTTTGAAGTGATGAGTACTAGGATTACTAGTATACCTGCTCAATTTTCCCACTGCAAAACCAATATCAGGTATTGTACAAGTCATGGCATACATCAGGCAGCCAATCACCCTAGAATACTCATGTTGAGATACAGCTTTGCCATTATTAGGCATTAGCTTCTCAAAAGTATCCATAGGTGTACTCACTGGAGTACAATCAAAGTAATTGAATTTCCTCAGCACCTTCTCAATATAATGAGACTGAGAGATAGAAATTCTTTTACTTTCATGTTTAATCCTTATACCAAGGATAACATCAGCCTCCCCCATGTCCTTCATGGAGAACCTTGATGACAAAAATTCCTTTGTCAGGTCAACCTGATTTTGTTCAGTGCCAAAGATCAACATGTCATCAACATATAGACAAATGATGACTCCTTTACCAGATTCATCAAATTTGCTATATACACATTTGTCAGCTTGGTTAAGAACATAACCACTAGACAAAATCACTTCATCAAAATTTTGATGCCATTGCTTAGGTGCCTGCTTAAGTCCATAAAGAGACTTAATCAATTTACATACCTTGTTTTCATTGCCAGGCAAGATGAAGCCCTAAGGTTGGTTCATATAAACCTCCTCTTCCAGTTCACCATTCAAGAAAGCTGTTTTCACTTCCATCTGATGAATAACCAGATTGTGAATGACTAATCTAGCCTTAAACTTTTCAATAGTTCCAAAGCAATCAGCAGTCTTATGGTACTGATACGAGCCTGATGAGTGTGTAAATACTCATCATTTTTGGTCAAATCTGAACTGCAAAACACTTAAAAATGCTCAGAAATGCATCAAAATACTGAAAATATCTCAAAATTGCATTTTATATGTTTCAGATGCAAAATGTTTAAAATCAGATGAAAAACGAGAAAAGTTTGCATAATTTCCCCAAGTTTCAAAAGTTGTCAAAAATAGTCCCTGAGCACTTATTTCAAAAGTAAAATCACCAAAGGTCCTTTTAAAATCATAACTTGTCAAAATTAATCTTTTGGTGAAAAATGTCAAAAGTTTTGAGAAATTACAAGTTTGGTCCTTCAAGTTTCAAAATTGGCAAAAATAGTCCTTGGAAATTTGAAAATGTCTATTATGGTCCTTGTACTATTGAAACTTGGCAAAAGTGACCCTTGAAACAACTTTGCAAAATTGGCAGCCTTGGTCCTTGGTCTTTCAGAAATTGCAAAACAAGTCCTTGTTATTTAATACAAGCTTTGACCCTTTGTGACCTGTGACCCCTGCCAAAACCCATTGACCCCCTGTTTTTTGACCCCCCTTTCATATATCAACGCCCCAAGTCAAATAACCGGTCAAACATGTCACCTTTTCCCTCTCTTTTCTTTTTCCCACCCACTGCCTCTGCCTCAAACCCATACACAACCATCCCCAGCTCATCTCCACACCCTTATCCTTCCACCTCACCCAACAAGCCAAGATGCATTTATTTCTTCTTCAACCTAACACTGTTGTTAAATCCATTTTGGCGGAATCAAACGGCCAATATATCCTCAAGTGATCCAATGGTCCCAAATGCAAGTGGGATTTGCTCTGAAGTCAAGTGGAAGCACTTTTGTATAAAAAGAGAGAGAGGAGAAGGCATAGAGAGTAGTAACTAGTTTTTATATTTTTATGCAAATCGTTTTTAATATAAATGTTTTAATTTAAGTAAAAAAATTTGTAATCTCAGTTCCTATGTATTAAACTTTAGTTGGATAATCATTGTAATGCACTTTCAAGTTTCAATTCAAAGTTTTAGTATGGTTTCAAGTTTTATGCTTACTGTTTAAAATTTTAGTTTCAAGCTCTTGTACTCAAGCTTCTAATAGCTTATTTTTAAGATCAAATAAGTTTATTTAAGCCATTTATAGCTTTTTGTAAGCTTATAACTCAAGTTTAAATAATTTTGGTATCCGGTCAACAAAAGTCAAATTTTGTTGAATGTTGGTTCAACGAAATGGAATTGGGTGTTGCAGAGATTGATTTGGGTTGGAATAGCTTTAGTTAGTATAGTTATGGTTCTGGTTTGAGTGGCTAATAATTTGACTGCATGTGAGTATTTTACTTGTTTTCATTAATAGTGTATTTTTGCATAATCTATATCTGTCTTGATTTACTGTTAGCTTTAGTTTAGATATGTTCATTTAACTGTTATTAGGTTAGAGTGGTTCAGTTTCAGTGTTAGTAGAGGCTAGATAATCAGTTAAGTAGAAGTAGTAGCAAAAATTTGGATCATATTGCCAACACTGTGTTTGAGGTTTGTCCATTGGTTGAGACTTGTTGTTTTAGGCTTATTAAACTCTATTGTACTCATTACAGTCATCAAATTTCAACTGCATACATTCAAAGTCAAAATCACAAATAACCTGTTCTAATTTCATATCTGTTAAAATTTTCTTAGATCAAAAGCTTGTTTTGTGTTTAGAACTCATAGAGATAGCTTGCATTAGGATTATTTCATCATAAAACATCAATCTCAGTCCTTAAATTGGGTTCAAATCTCACAAAAGTCAAAGCTCTCAAATCTGTCAAAAGTCAAAAGTGGTAATATCTGTTTTTCACCCAACTTGGGTGATTTTTCATGGATTCAATTTTGGGCCAAATCAAGTGAAATTGTGGGTTTTTATAGTTCAGCTGGTCAAGTTTCCAAATAAGCACTTGCTCTGCAGTTCCATATTCTCACACATAAGCCACTGTTTTTATATTTTTCTTAGATTCATAATATTAATTTAGACAAATTTTCATATTTTTCTTCATTTAAAACAGTTTTTAAGCCTTTTTAATTAGCTTTTAATACAATTAAATCAGAAAAACTTCAAAAAAATAAGTTTTCATTTTTCATAGGTTAAGATAAATATAAAAAGTCAAAAAAATATTTTTCCAGATTTTTCATAGTTTAATTCGTAATTTTTAGCAATTTAATTAGTTTTAAATAGTTTTTAAATTCATATAAAATACAAAAATAATCAGAAAAATACAAAATTAGTTTTGAAAATTCTCTTTAGTTATTTTAGATTTTTCTAAGTCATAATTTCATTTTTCTAGCTTTATTTTATATTTTCTTGTATTTTAGGCTATTATTAAATAAGTAAAAATAGTTTTTAATTAATAATAATTAGATAAATAGTTTTAAAAAAATAATTTTCTTTTTCTAAAAATTTTATCTTGTCATTAGGAATATAAAAATGTTTTATATTTTAGGATTAATATTGTTTAAGTTTCACATTTTCTTTTGTACGTCACGTAGTTTTTAAGTTAAATTTTATAAAAGAAAATTCAAAAACATCATTTTGCAAATAGTGATAGCGTTTATTTAATATAATTTATCTTTTTAATTTTCTTTAATTTGCATTTAAGCCCCTGTAATTTATAAACTTTTTCTTTAGGTTTAATCAATCATATCTCTTTTCCGTTCAAATCCTCTCGATCACTATTCGTTTGATTATTCTCGCACAGCTCGTTGGGACATAACGACCTGGGGAAACACTATACTCTCCTGGACTTCATTGCATTGGTTCTGAACTGTTTGAAGTTTATTACGGTTGACCATTCACAAGTGTGATAAAACTTGACGGTTCGGGGGCGATCAACAGGGGCATAAGTATCAAAATAGTCTATCCCTGACTTTTGTTTAAAGCCCTGAATGACTAATATAGCCTTGAACTTTTCAATAGTTCCATCTGCCTTCATTTTCCTTTTGAATATCCATTTGCAACCCAGAGGTTTGCAACCAGGTGGTAGATCAACCAACACCCAAGTGTTGTTGCCCATGTTGGAATCCATCTCATTATTGATTGCTTCTTTCCAGAAAGCAATATCCTGGGACTTCATTGCTTCTTCAAATGTCTTAGGATCATCCTCAACAATGAAGCAATAGGAGTATTGGTCTGAGACCTCATTCCTTGTTCCTTCAACTAAGTATAGTTGAAAATCAGGTCCAAATGACTTTGGAGTCCTGACCCTTTTGCTCTTTCTAAGCACAGGTTCAGGTTGTTGAACCACAACCTCATCTGGGACCACTGATGGTTTATCATTAGGGACCTCTGATACATTAGTGTCCTGAGTTCCATTAGGAATCCTCAGACTTGGTCTAGGGACTGATGAGAATCTATTTTCATCAAAGTTTGCATCCCTTGATTCAATTATTGAGTTAACTGTAACATATTCATTAGGTTCAATAAAATAGAACCCAAAAGCCTTGGAATGCTTAGCATATCCAGCAAAGATGAAATCAATGCCTCTTTCACCCAAAGTTTTCAACTTTGGATCAGGGAGTCTTACAACAGCCCTACAACCCCAAACTTTGAGATAGTTCAGGTTGGGTTTCTTTTTAGTCCAGAGTTCATAAGGGGTAACCTTGTTCCTTTTGTTGGGAACCCTATTTAATAAATAGCAAGATGTTAACATAGCTTCACCCCAGAACCCTTGACTCAATCCTGAATAGGACAACATGAAATTAACCATCTCCTTCACACCACTGTTTTTCCTTTCGAAATGCCATTTTCTTTGAGGAGTATAAGCGCAGATCGTTTCATGGATAATTCCAACAGACTGAAAATACAGAGTATCCATGTACTCACCTCCCCTATCAGTCCTTAATCTTTTGATCAAAGACCCAAGTTGTAAGTCAACTTCAGTTTTAAACACTTTGAATTTATCTAATGCTTCATCCTTGGAATGTAATAAATAAACATAACAAAACCTAGAAGCATCATCAATAAATGTCACAAAGTACTTCTTGTTCCCCAAAAAAGGAGTGGCATGCAAATCACACAGGTCATTGTGTATTAACTCCAAGAGCTTAGTCTCACGACTAACACCCTGAAAAGGTTTCTTGGTTATCTTGGTCAACATGCAAGTTTTACACTTTTCAGTGTCCATGTCAAAAGCTGGGATCAACCCATCCTTAGACATGTCTTGCATTCTTTTATAGTGTACATGGCCAAGTCTTGCATGCCATAGGGTAGAGTCAGTCTGGTCAGTGGTGGTCACAAAGGCTGAAAAAACACTATCAGTGACAATATTAAGCCTGAACATTTGATTACATAAATTGCCAAAACCAATAAAAACACCATGCTTAGAAAGCACAAATTTATCAGACTCAATAACTTGTTTATATCCATGATTATTCAAAACACTACTTGAAACCAAGTTCTTCCTTATATCAGGAACATGAATAACATTAAACAAAGTTACAATCTTTCCAGAACTAAACCTAAGATCTACACAACCACGACCATGCACCAAGGCTGTTGACTTATTTCCCATGTGAAGAATAGAACCATCATTCAGTGACTCATAAGTCTTGAACCAGCTTCTATCTTTACACACATGAACTGTTGCACCAGAGTCAACCCACCACGCAACATCATCATCCTGCACATAATTAGATTCAGATACATATGTAACATAATAAATCTGAAAAGACTTATTAAACATATTCTTACCTTTCAGTGAATTGAAAGAACCACCACTCCCTGAACCATTAGTGCCTGATCCATTGGCTTTACCACCAACTTTAACACCCTTGCAATCCCTTTTAATGTGACCAGTTTTGCCATATTTCCAACAAGTAGGTGTTGCCTTCTTGTTTGGATCTGCCCTTGTGTTATCATGATATTTGCGTTTGCCTTTGTTGTCATTGTACCTGGTGGAGTTGTTATGCTCTACCATATTGACAAGAGATGCACCAGTAGCATTGCTACTCTTTGGCTTGTCATTATCCTGCATCTTGAGAGATTCCTCAATGCGCAGATGACTGCCCAACTCAACCAGAGTTAACTCCTCTTTCTTATGTTTCAAGGTATGCTTGAAATCTTTCCAAGAAGGAGGGAGTTTGTCAATGACACAAGAGACTTTAATGGCCTCATCCATGTTCATATTGTGTTGTGTAAACCTTCCAAGTATACCAAGAAGTTCATTGTATTGTTCCATAACTGGTCTTGAATCAGTCATTTTTTAATTTGTGAAATTACTAACAAGGAACTTCTTACTTGATGCATCCTCAACCATATATTTGGCATCCAAGGAGTCCCACAGTTCTTTGGAAGATTCAAAGTTCTGATAAATATCAAACAGAGAATCAGACATACCATTGAGAATAAGACCTCTGCATATGTAGTCATCATTCTCCCATTTGCTCCTCCTCCTGATCTGCTCCACAGTAGCATCATCACCATCATCTGGAATAGGAGTGGTTAGCACATACACCACACTCATGCTTGACAGCAAGAAGTGCATCTTCTTCTGCCACTTCCTAAAGTCCACCCCTTCAAACTTGTCAAGCTTGGCAAAGTTTGAAGCCATGTGTTTCATTGCAGCAGTTGCCATTGATTATCACAGAATAGTTTACTTTGATTGTTGGGGGTTAGCTCCCAGAACAGGGTTAAGATAATCAAGGTCAGCAGAAACAGATATCAAATCAGCAGAAACAAATACCACTAGGTGGTTACCGGATATCACTTGAAATCGTGTGATCACTTTCCAAAGTAAACTATTCGACCCTAATGCCTGGGTTACACTAATATCTACTTGGGATAAGACCAAATGTAGTTATAGAATTAGGCACAATTCAATAACCCTTGCACTTATAAGTGTTAATCGTTTTCTGTATGTCCATCATGCATAAACAGATCCCCTATTTATAGGAAATTACTCTTAGCTAGTCAAATGGAATTATGAGTATTAATCGGCCCATTAATAGCCTCATAATTATCCCCATTATAGCCGTTAGTGGTTACATGACCAATTAAACGTGGTCATTATGCAGTTGTAACTGCCACTTGAATAGGTCAAAGCCCGTTACAAGCAGTACTTTTATCAGTACTTTCATAGCACTAGCAGTGGATACACTAATTCAGTGGAAACACTGATTCAGTGTAAACTCTGCTTCAGTGGAAACACTGCTTCAGTGGAAACCACAACTTTAGTGGAAACTACAAGCAGTACCAATACAAACCACTTATAGAGTCAGGGTGTTCATGGACCAAATGGGTGTACACTCCGTACCTCCTAACCCATTACAAGGTGTGAACTAATCCCACAAGTGCACTAAATTTTCCAACACTATGTTGGATCTAGGAAAAAAAAAGAGCTGGAATAACTCGACCTCAAAAATCCAACCTGAAAAACCAAATTTCTTAATAACAAAATTAAAAATAGTGCATACCTTACTTTGAATCCCTAGATCCACCACTACGTGAGAAGTAAATTATAATAAGAAGTGATGAAAAATGACTATAATTACACATTTGAGATGCAATGACCTAAATTATATGCATCTCTATTCATATAGATGCACCCAGCCTCTTGAGTTTCAAAAATTATTTTAAAGTGAAGCAGATGCAAATTGATTTTTATAATTTGATTTTTTTTCCTTTTTATGGTTTAAACATGTCAATACAAATTTTGTCCTTAGACGTTATTTATATTTTATGATCTTTACCTTGTTTTGTTAACGACAAAAGTAAATTTCATTTATTTAAAGTATAAAGCTTATTAAGATTGATAGACATTAAAACAAGCTTTTCTTAAATAAAGTCTTCATCACTTAAGCATTTACATCTTATCACATTTTGATTAGCTATGTATCAACCAACATTGATATCCTTCTAAACTATAATATTCATCAACATTTTTAGAACAAGTATGTTTAGTTTCTTAAAACATAACATTACATATGTATTTACTTATAACATATTAATTTTAAAAATAGAAAATAACATATTACATCATTGTTTGCATCACATTGGAAATCTTTGAAAGATTTCATAGAATATTTTGGTTAGATACTCACTCATCATATCTTATATGATCTTGGAGAGATTTGAGTGATCTTGGAAAGATTTTTTGTAATCTTTATGGTCAGACTGGCGGAACCAAAAATTAACGAGGGCGGAACCCTTTTTTGGTTCCGTCCAGTCCGTGGTTCTGCTGAACATTTGGCCTATAAATAGCAAGCCAACCCAAGTTCTTTTCTCATCCCTCATTAGCGTAAAACACATACATTCTCTCATTCTATTACTTATAACTCAATTTCATTTCATTCTAGTGATTATCTTTTATAGCAAAGAAGATCAAGGCATAATCAAGCTTCAACAATTAGTAGGAAGGATTGTTTGTTTTGTTGTTGTGTGATCTAGTAATGTTCATACATCATTGTTGTACCAAACCATCTTAAACCTCTGAGTGTGAGTGGTTAGTATTTTAATCCCCAAAATACATAGTGTGTTGGGAGTTGTTGTACCCTTCTAAAAGAACTCGACATCTAGTTTTGTGTCGAAAATATTATGTAAGCGACGTGTAAAGGTTTTCTACGCCGGTTAAAGGAGAGGTTAAATGAGCTTGTTGATTAGTGAAGATAACTCTCGAGTTGGAGACTCGGGGAGTGGAGTAGGGCAAGGAAAAAGAGTCCTTGTAGACCGAACCACTATAAACAACTTTGTCATAGTTTGATTGTTTATTTCCTTACTTACTTATTATATATTTCTTCTATATTTTTTATTCTTCACTAACATATCGTTGATTAATATCAATTGATCTTACAATAAAGTTTCAAACAAAGATTTTAAACGGTAAAACTATTCAACCCCCTTCTAGTTTTCCACAATTGGTACCAGAGCCTCGTTGCTCAAGATTTTCTCTAAAATATATTGTATGTTATAAAATTGAAACGATCCATCGATTCCGAAAACTTGAAAGAAGGGCAATCTATGCAAAGACCACCACTCTTTGAAACCAATTGATTTATCTATTGGAAAAACCGCTTTGAAACATATGTAAAATCAAAAGATATAAATCTTTGGTTTGCTACTATTAAAGGTGATTTTAATCCTACAACAAAAGATATTTCAAGTGATGAACAAAAGAAATTAATAGCTAAAAATATTAAAGCTAAAATGATGCTTTATAATGCTTTTCCTAGAAAAGAATATGAAAGAATTTTTATGTGTGAAACCGCCAAAGATATATGGGAATCTTTAATAATTACATATAAAGGGAATTCACAAGTCAAGGATAACAAAATTGATCTTCTTGTTCAACAATATGAACAATTTGTTATCCCTGAAGATGAAACCATTGATTGTGGATTTGCTTGCTTTAATACTATTGTTACTTCTCTTATAACACTTGATGAATCTTTTCGTAGCAATAACTTTGTCAGGAAATTTCTTAGAGCACTCCATCCGAAGTGGAGAGAAAAAGTAACGGTTATTGAGGAATCAAAAGATCTCTCAATAATGTCACTTGACGAGCTAATTGGAAATCTCAAAGTACATGAAATGGTGATGGAGAAAGATTTGAAAATCATCAAAGGAAAAAGAGAGAAAGTCAAATCCGTTGCTCTAAAGGCAAGAACGGAATCTAGTGATGATGAAGAATCTTTCTCGGATAGTGAAGATGAGGAGTATGCCATGGCCGTAAGAGATTTCAAAAAGTTCTTTAGAAGAAGAAGTAAGTTCGTAAGGCAACCCCGAGATGAAAAGAAGTCATTCCGGAAAGACCGAGATGACAAAAAGGGAAAAAGTGAAAGGAAGTGCTTTAGATGCGGTGATACAAGTCATCTAATAGGAGATTGCCCCAAGCCACCTAAAATCAAAACTCAACGAGCTTTTGTAAGTGGTGCTTGGAGTGAAAGTGATGATGACGAAGAACCAAGTAAGGATGAGATCACCCTCATGGCACATTAATCAAACGAGGTACATTCCGACTCATCTTACTCTTCTATTGATGATGACACTTTACAAAAACAATACAATCAATTGTGTGAGCTTAGCTTAAAAATCATAACTAAAAACATGTTTTTAAAGACTAAAAAGGAATTTTTAGAAAACGAAGTCCATGAGCTAAAAGAAAAGGCAAAACGATTAGAAAAAGACAAGGCTAATGACGATGGTTGTAAATCATGTCAAGAGCTTGGCCTTGAAATCGAAAAGCTAAAACTTACACAAGAAGTTCTTATCGAACATAACTCTAAATTTAAGAGATTTAACAAAAACATTTCTTGTGCCGGTGAAATAGTAAGAATTCAAAAAGTACCAGGAAATACAAGTGGAGTAAGTTTTAATGAAGTAATGATTCAAAGTAGTCAAACTAGAACAACCGGAAAAGACAAGCAAACTGTCCCAACTGCAACTGTTCACCATGGACCAGACAGAACCAAAAATTTGTGTCCGTCCGTTGTGAAAATTGGTTCCGTAGTGTCTGCAGAAGGACAACAAGTTTGCAAAATGGACCGAGTTAATTTGTCAATGTAACTAAGAAATCTAAAGATGTTGTTAAACAAAAACCTACTATTACATTAGGAGTAGGACTTGCTAAAAATGAATTTAGATCTAAAACTACTCAACAACGGCCCAAAACACCTATTGCCAAACGTCCCTTTCCCAAAAGAAACTCTAACATACAATCCAACTATCAACATACCGGTTGGAATCAAAACTACCCTAGACCATATCAAACTCCTAATTACATACCATGGAACCCATACCCATCATTCCATACATGAACCAAGTAAATGGTATGTTTAACCCAGACAGACCCATGAGATATTGGGGATCAAATGCTTGAGTTCTTTGTGTCATAGGTATGCTTGAAAGTCGGCTTAGAACCTGATGAATGGATAAAAGATAGTGGATGCTCAAGACACATGACGGGAAACAAAAGCCTCTTCTCAACATACCAAGAGTATGAAAGAGGTAATGTTCCTTTTGGTAGCAATCTCAAAAACAAAATCATTGGCAAAAGTACAATCGCTCATAACTCCTTAACTATTGAAAATGTTGCTCATGTTGATAGATTAGGATTTAATCTACTTAGTATTAGCCAACTATGTGATAAAAAGTATAAAGTACTATTTGAAGAAAATGGTAGTAAAATACTAAAAGATGGTATCACCATAGCTAAAGGAGTTTGGAAAAATAAAATATATGTCATGAAAATAGATAGAACATCTAAATACAAACTTTGCCTAACAACCTTAGATGATAACTCTACTCTTTGGCATAGATGCTTAGGTCACGCGAATTTGAGACTCATTCAATCCCTATCCTCAAAAGAGCTAGTTAGAAACTTACCCAAATTGAAATATTACCAACACTTTTGTGATGCTTGCAAAATTGGGAAACAAGTTCATAGTAGCCATAAGGCTAAAAACATGGTTTCTACATCTAAGTGTCTAGAGTTTTTGCATATGGACTTGTTTGGTCCATCCGCTATAAAAAGTTATGGAGGCAACTTCTATACTTTGGTCATAGTAGATGATTACTCAAGGTTCATTTGGAAAATGTTTTTGAAAACTAAAAACGAAGCCTTTGATAAATTTGAAATACTTAGTAAGAAAATTCAAAATCAACTAGGTGTTAACATTGTGTCGACCCGAACGGATCATGGTCGCGAGTTCGATAATGAAACACAATTTGGAAACTTTTGTGACACAAATGGTACAACACATAAATTTTCGGCTCCTCGAACACCCCAATCTAATGGTGTTGTAGAACGTAAGAATATAACTATTCAAGAAATGAGTAAAACAATGCTTAATGAAAAAAATATACCTCAAAAGTTTTGGTGTAACGCCGTTGACACTTCCACATACATTTTAAATAGAGTCTTAATATGTCCTTTCTTGAACAAAACACCTTATGAAATCTATAAAGGCAAAATTCCTACTTTAGGATACTTTAGAATGTTTGGATGTAAATGTTTTATTCTAAATATCAAAAACTATCTCACCAAATTTGACCCAAAGTCTTATGAAGGTGTGTTTCTTGGTTACTCACAAACTAGCAAAGCATACATAGTTTTAAATAAAGAAACAATGAGAGTCGAGGAATCGTTGAACATAACATTCGACGAAAGTCCACCTCCCTCTAAGACATCACCTTTGGTAGATGATGACTTAGTTGAAAGTCAAGAAATTAATGATAACAACAAGGAAAATGAACCATTAAATAAAGAAATTATAAATATCAAAGAATCCAAAAGTAACATTTTAGAAAAGGTCATAGGATAATTAAATCAAAGAAAAATGAGACCACAAGCCCAAAATCAAAGTAACTACTTTTGCTTTGTGTCGTCCATTGAACTGAAAAATGTAAACGAAGCAATAAAAGATGAATCTTGGGTAAATGCTATGCAAGAGGAGCTAAACCAATTTGTTAGAAATGATGTTTGGAAATTAGTTCCAAAACCTAAAAATCAAACTATAATTGGAACGAAATGGGTTTTTCGAAATAAAATGGACGAAAATGGTGTAGTGTCTAGAAACAAGGCTAGGCTTGTAGCGCAAGGCTATAATCAACAAGAAGGAATTGATTACGACGAAACTTATGCACCGGTAGCTAGGCTCGAGTCTATTCGAATCTTACTTGCATTTGCATGTGCTCATGACTTCAAATTATTTCAAATGGATGTTAAAAGTGTATTTCTAAATGGGTTCATTAATGAAGAAGTATAAGTTGCACAACCTCCCGGATTCACCGACTTTGAAAAACCACATCATGTTTTCAAACTTAAAAAGGCATTATACGGACTCAAGCAAGCACCAAAAGCTTGGTACGATCGGCTTAAGACTTTCTTAGTTGAACACAAATACACCATGGGATTAGTAGATAATGCTCTATTTACCAAGAAAAAGGAATCACACATTATCAACTTGTAAAGAGCCATGTGATGATTTCTGATGTGCTATTTCATCCTGCTTTTAATATTTATGAAACTTAGATAACTTATGATAGACACATACTAACGGGCAGAGAACCCGATCAGATGTAGTAAAGCCTTAGGTAAATCCGAGTATCGTCCCAAGAGAGTTGTGACCTTGAAAGAACTAAGATGATTAGAAATGATGTTGATAATATATGGGTATGACAAGATTGAATAATTCATCGATATGCTATTATTCCACATACACAGACACCAGAAATTTAGGGTAAAGAGATAGATAAACGAAGCTTAATGAAGAATATAAATATGAATTGATTCTCGATATGAAGGTTCAAAATAGTGGTTAATTATCACCAGACTCCTTTGGTCAATTCGTCATGGCCTATGGTTCTTAGATTCCTCACCAAGATGAACATGTCACCCGGGATCATTCGGCAACCTAATAGCAGTCATTAAGCACCAAATCTACTAGATCTAGACGGTGGGAACCCGACCGTTAGGAACTTGGATTCCCACAACCTCTTACATACCTCCACTTGATAGGTGATCATTTGGTCAGTTCTCACACGAAGAGTGGTTGTACTATGGCCAATTCCTCCCATACTTCGCAATCTATCAGACTGGGGTCAGTTGGTCATATCTCCCAGCCCTTTAGATACTACCAAGCTTATAATACTACCAAGGCTAGCGATCTATGAAAATACTAGCAAATGTATATAAAGAATTAAAGAGAATATCAATAACATAAATGCAAACTTCAATTAATAACATGGATTCATAGTATAAGTCCTAGAAAAATATAGAAGGAATTCAAACTCGAATACAATGGAAATTATAGACGAGGACTTCGTTATTCAGTGCTCCTAAGCCATGCTTCTTCTTCTGTGTTTTGATCTCCCCAAACCCTAGAAGGTTAGGGAAAGGAGAGATGATTAAAACTGGTGGAACCTTCGACTATTTATAGGCTCCGAAACTAGTTACGACGTAACATTATTAGGTAGTTACGTCGTAACTCTTCAATCTTTTGTGCTTATCCATGGTTACGGTGTAACCTTAGCTGGGGTTACGCCATAGCTTTCATCCGTAGTCTTCGTCAATTGGATGCTTATCTGTTGTTACAGCGTAACCTGAGCAGAGGGTTACGCCGTAGTCTTCAAAATCTTTAGTTACGTCGTAGGTTCATCACTTGGTTACGCCGTATTCTTCAAAATCTTTTTACGTCGTAGCTTCATCACTTGGTTACGCCGTAGTTAAGAGAAAACTCATCCATAGGGCTTGAAGACGTCCAATTACAGCTTCCTTACATAATATAGGTCCTGAAATGAAATAATAAGGAATAAGGATGTTTTCACTAGCATTTTACTCAAAATGTGATGATAAAGGGGGAAATTAACGCTTAGAAAATCAGAACTATTTGATGTTATCAATTTCTCTAAAATCATGCACGATGAGTTTGAGATGAGAATGATGGGTGAGTTAACCTTTTTTTTAGGACTTCAAATTAAACAACTAGAGGATGGCATATTCTTTAACCAATCTAAATACCTAAAGGATATGCTTAAGAAATTTGGTCTTGAAGACTCAAAACCCACTAAAACACCTATGTCCTCGGAAACAAAACTCACCAAGGATGAGGAAGGTGAATTCATAGATAACACTAAATATAGAGGAATGATTGGTAGCTTACTTTATCTCACGGCTAGTAGACCCGACATTATGTTTAGTGTTTGTCTATGTGCTCGCTTTCAAGAAGATCCAAAAACATAACACCTAGAAGCCTTAAAACGAATATTTAGATACATTAAAGGCACTACATGTTTAGGATTATGGTATCCCAAAGGAACGGGTGTAGAAACCATAGTGTATGCTGACTCGGACCATGCCGGTGACTATGTCGATAGAAAGAGTACAAGTGGTATTTGTACTTTTGTTGGACAAGGTCTCACCTCATGGTTCGCAAAGAAACAAACGGCCCTCGCTATCTCAACTACTGAAGCCGAGTACGTCTCAGCCGGAAAGGCATGCCAACAAGATCTTTGGATGAAGCAAGCTCTCGTGGACTAAGGAATTCATCTCAACGACATCTTTATACTTTGTGATAACAAAGTAGCCATTGAGCTCAGTAAAAATCCTGTCCAACATGCCCGAACAAAACATATTGAAATTTGCCATCACTTCCTTCGTGACAATGTTCAAAAAGGAAACATCTCAATCGAGAAAGTATCCTTCGAGGATAACATTGCCGACATCCTAACTAAACCTCTTAAACGAGAACTATTTAATCTTCTTAGAATTGGTTTAGGATTAATGGAACCAAACATATAATCAAAAACATAGCTTAAAACTTAGAATGACCAAAACACAACAATTTAGCAAATTTTGCTGAAGGTCCCACGGAACCAAAATCCAACAAAGACAGAACCCTAAATTTGGGTCCTTCTGTTCCGTGGTCTTCACAGCAGCAAAAATTTTAAATACAGAACACCTTCTTCTTCACAACCCACATAACTAAACGACCTACAAACACACCTAACACATAATTAAGGTTTCTTCTTCAACTAATCACAGCCAAAATCATCATTGTAAGTATCCTAACTACATTACTTCTCTTAATTCTGAGTCTAGGGTTCTAATCTATGCACAAAACCAAAACATGGGGATTATGCATATTCTTGCACAAATCATGAACTACATTGTTAAATTGCACAAATCATGAATTACATTGTTAAATTACATAACTAATCATGTTTCCCACTAGTTAGGAGTTACATATCATAAAGCATTATCTTAATTAAACTAAAAACCCCCTGTCAAAATTTTGAAAAATTTCTCACTTGTAGGAAAAACAATTTCTCATTGTTCATACAAATAAAAACGTTTTTTTTTCATCACTTGCATAATGTCTCTTGAATACTAAAGGTAATGCATAATTAATATGCATTCCCGGGTATATTCAAACAAAGCCACAATTGAATTAGGAGCGTTTGGGTTATCTCTTGCATTTTGCCAAACACTACTAATAAAAACTATTTTATGCATAAAATGAGTCGAGATAACCACAACTCCACATTGTTTTCATATAGGCACACACTAGAACAAAAATGCTAATTTAGTTTTCGTTTTACTAAAACATGTAATTTCTTGCTCCTAGGAACAAACATGGTAGCCGCAAAATTTTACGATCACAAAGACACCCTTGGATACATCCCTCAACACCACAAAACTAAGGGTCTTACCAAAGACCAAGTTGAGATTTTGAAGAGACTAGAGAAAAGGTACTTTCATGAGGGTAGGACAATTCACCCATCCTTTGTCGAAGGAATGAACATCCGTCAAGAACTAGCCACCACCCAATTCGATTGTCTTCTAGACATTGACGAGCCCATTTGCCCTAGATTTGTCCTAGAGTTCTATGCTAGTGTAATTTCCGTAACAAATGATGATGGTCTCATGTCTCTTAACTTTAGAATCAACCAAAATGACTTCACCATTTACCTCACCCAATTCTCTCAAGTGTTAGGAATTCCTTGTGTTTGTACTTGTCTATACTCGGATAAGTGGTCACTCACTATTCTTGATGCAATTCATGACCGTTCTCCTCCTTACCAAACTCCTTTGGTCAACAAAGATGTCATTCGTGAGCACCTCTTCTTTGATAGGGTAGCACCAACCCATGTCACTCGAACGGGAAAGGAAGTCAACCAAGATCCATACGGAATGGAACTCAATGAGCTTAAGCCTCACTTCAAAAAATGGGAAGAACTCCTTAGAGCCAATGTCATAAGCATCATAGGAAACCGAGACCACATCAATGATTGCCTATGCTACATGATCTATAGCTTGTCTACTTGTCAACCATTCAACTTGGCATACTACATTGCTAGGAGGATGGTATACATTCACACTCAAGGCTCCGTTGCTTTTCCGTACGGGATGCTTCTTACCCGTCTTTTTAGAGCTTATGCACCCATTCTGCCAAGTCCTAGAGGGTTAAAACTTGACTATCCTCTCATCCCTCATATATTTATGCCCTTGAGTGATGAAAGAGTATCCAAGACTAAGACCAAGGGAAAAAGCCCACAACCTCCTACTCCTTCATCCTCATCAAATAGCTCCGAAGACGATCTCCCCAACTCGAGGCTCCCACCTCATGAGTACTACGCCTCACTTCCTGAGATTGAGAACCCGACGGAGGAGTTCAAGCAAACCAAGGGGATGTTCAAATGCCTTGGTAGGATGATGTCCAAGATATACAAGAAGTTGGACAAATGAGATGAGGTTTTAAGAGGGTGTTTGGTACAAGGACAAAAACAATGCTGTATGATATTATTTGTGTGTTCTCGTTTTCTAGGACGATAAAAAAACTTAAAACATTGATGTGAACTAACTTTTTCTTGCAGGGGGATAACATTCGGATGTTATCAAATTTTATCCGTTTTCACTTTTTCGTGAAAATCACTAGCCCTTACTGGAAATACATGATCCCGTATGTTTATATGTGTGTTATTGCTTGTTCCTAACTAGTCCATGTGTTTTAAGAAAAATTTCAGGATTCGAAAAAGTCTCCGAGGGTTAAAAAACCCCACCGCCAAATTTTCTACACAACACGGATCAAACGGACCCAAAAATTTGGTTCCGTCTGTGTTAAATTTTAGTGTCGTCGTTTTGTACTAGCGGACTAGACGAAACCAAAATTTGGGTTCCGTCTGTGTAAACTTTTGGTGCTGTGGGAAGTGCAGGTAAGTTGCTGAATTTTACTCATTCCCGCATTCTAGTTTACCAAAATTTGTTTCCAGGATAGTTTTTACTGTTCTTTATTTATATTAGGACTAATTTAGCTTCCTTAGACAAATAGGATACCCATTTCCCACCAAAATTCAAAAAATCTCAAAATCGACCCAAGGGACCCTTTATTATAAAGGAAGGAACCATATTTTTGGTTTTTTGAAATCCGTGGATGATCTGAACTTCAAGATTTTGAAATGATTGAAACCCATTTATTGTATATCTTGGTCATTTTACTCAACACTACTTGTATGGATTGACTTAGGGAGATTTGACATGCATTTAAACTCTTCCAAATCATTAGGAACCACTTCACTTGTATGGCTTAATATCAAATTAAACACAATTCTCCATAATCTCATGATCCTATAAATTAAGACATCAAGGATGATCATCTTCACACCTCAACAATTTCTTCCTTCTTCTCTTAGAATAAGCTCAATCACAAATGACAAAGTTATCTAAATCATCCCCATCAACCAAACCACTAAAGAAAACCGCAGGGATAAGTGTTCGACCTTTTTGCTTCGTAAACCTTAGCTCCTCCTCCGAATCATCACCACTAAACATTTCATCCCCAATAAGAGATGAAAACTTCCTTACTCTAACTACTCCTACTCCACCACCAAAATCACCCATTATCATCACCACTCCACCACCTACTAAAACACCTATTGTCACCTCTCCACCACCGGCTCCAATACAATTATCAAAATCACCATCACCACCAAAATCTCCAAAGCTTGTACCTATAAAACTCTTCTTAAATCCACCAACATCTCCAAACCCATTCTTAGAAGACTTAGAAGATCTACCTCCTAGGCCCGCAAATCCACCACCATTTCCATCATTCGGAACCATTGAGCGCATCGCTCATGAACCACCACGACCATCATTTGAACCAAACGCCCCTTGGAACCTAGGCCTCGTCTCTTCCACCCAATCCATAATGACATTCATGGGCCATTATATAGAGACCATGCTCTACCACCTACATCTTTTTCTCCTCATATCGATGACATTGATGAGTCAATGTGGGAAGACCACCCACAATCTCAAGTGGAGATACAAGCTCATTTAGAAAACTTCCGTGCCTTCTCCAATATGGTGGATTCTCACCTAAATGAGGCTTTGCAAATGCAAAATGATTTGATTTCCTCCCTCATCACTCCATCAAATACCAACAACACTTCCACCAATCCACCACCACCAAATAATGATCCTACTCTCCTACCTCGACATGGTTGCTCCCATTGTAAGTGCACTGTCCATCTTAGCGAAAGGACACGAATCATGGTCCACGAATTGCAAGATGAGATGAGGTTCATCCTCAATCACAACCTTGAGCGTATTAACGCTCTTTGTCATTCTCCTCCTCAATAGGATGGTTCTAGCTTTATTTTTAGGACTTTTTAATTTCTAAGTTATTTTTTTTTCTATTTCTCAAGGATTTTTTTTATTTCAAGTTATTTTTCTAATTGTTAGGGTTTCTTTTATGTATCAACATCCCCATGTGTTCCATTTTATGACTTTTAAGTCATAAAAAGTTTAACAAATGAATGATGTTTATTTTATGGTTGTTGGTAAATACTTGTTGGTTGGAATTACTTGTATACTTGTGATGATTAATGTTACCAACCTTTCTTTTGTAGCTTTTCATAATCCATGTATCTTTCTCTTGACACCCAATTAAGGGGGAGCATTGGCCAAGGGGGAGAATTTGGCTCGGGCTCATTGCATTTTTTGCCTCGCCTCTTTTTTTTGTTTCGACAAAAAAGGGGAGAATATTATTGAACTTGATCATTGACTTTCAAAAAGTCAACATCATGATTTGACTTTCAAAAGTCAAAATTGTTAAAGACCAAATAATTGGATAAACTAGTCATAAGATAAAATAAGCTTTTGATTGTCAACTTTATCTAACTAACTAGTTCTTTCAAGTTCAAATTAATCTCATATTTTTATAACTCTTGTACATCTTTACATATTTGATAAAAATAAAATTTATGTTTTGTCCTCAACAAAAAGGGGAAAATTGTTAATACAAATATCATCCTAAAACGTTATTTATATTTTATGATTATTACCTTGCTTTGTTAACGACAAAAGTAAATTTCATTTTTGTAAAGTATAAAGCTTGTCAAGATTAATAGACATTAAAACAAGCTTTTCTTAAATAAAGTCTTCATTACTTAAGCATTTACATCTTATCACATTTTGATTAGCTATGTATCAATTAACATTGATATCCTTCTAAACTATAATGTGCCATCAACATTTTTAGAACAAGTATGTTTAGTTTCTTAAAACATAATATTACATATGTATTTACTTATAACATATTAATTCTAAAAATAGAAAACAACATATTACATCATGGCTTGCATCACATTGGAAATCTTTGAAAGATTTCATAGAATATTTTGGTTAGATATTCACTCATCATATCTTACATGATATTGGAAGATTTTTTTACTGTCAGACTGGCGGAACCAAAAATTAACAAGGGCGGAACCCTTTGTTTGGTTTCATCCAGTCCGTGGTTCTGCTGAACATTTGGCCTATAAATAGCAAGCCAACCCAAGTTCTTTTCTCATCCCTCATTAGCATAAAACACATACATTCTCTCATTCTGTTGCTTATAACTCAGTTTTATTTCATTCTAGTGATCATCTTTTGTAGCAAAGAAGATCAAGGCATAATCAAGATTCAACAATTAGTTGGAAGGCTTGTTTGTTTTGTTGTTGTGTGATCTAGTATTGTTCATACATCATTGTTGTACCAAACCATCTTAAGCCTCTGAGTGTGAGTGGTATACATAGTGTGTTGGGAGTGGTTGTACCCTTGTAAAAGAACTCGGCATCTAGCTTTGTGTCGGAAATATTGTTTAAATGTTTTCTATGCCGATTAAAGGAGCTTGTTGATTAGTGAAGATAATTCTCGAGTTGGAGACTCGGGGAGTGGAGTAGGGCAAGGAAAAAGAGTCCTTGTAGACCGAACCACTATAAACAACTTTGTCACAGTTTGATTGTTTCTTTCCTTACTTACTTATTATATATTGCTTGCATATTATTTATTCTTCACTAACATATCATTGATCACTATCAATTGATCTTACAATAAAGTTTCAAACAAAGATTTTAAATGGTAAAACTATTCAACCCCCTTCTAGTTTTCCATAAAACCTTTTTAATATATAGAAGTTTTAATTCATACCCTTAGAAAATTATAAAATTTTATTTTAATCTCATAAACATTTAAGAAAGTTTTAGTTTATACTTTTAAACATTAAAAAAGTTTTAATTTATACCTTTAAATATTTAAAAAGTTTATTTTTTTAGTTTATATAACAAAATAAAAAACATAAAATGTATCTAGTATGTATATATGCATCTAATTAAAAGCTAGAAAACAAATTATGATGCATCTAATATAATAGAGATGCATCAAATTTAAATCGATGAATCACAAATATGCGATTATAGTTACATCTCATCCTTCTTATTTTATCCTAACTCTTAAATACATTAGTAACTTGAAAATAAATACTCCGGATATATAAGTCATGGTTTAGTGGTTAATGCTTTTAGCACCTATTCTAATGGTTTTAGTTCAAGGCATGAAAGTTCTTCCTATTCTTTTTGGGATAAGGATCCTCTAATGTTCATTTGAACATTAGAGGTAATGTTGTGTGTTAAGTGATTGTACATTTGAATTAAAATAAAACAAATGTTTTGCAATAATTACTATGTACAATAACTTAAAACACAACATTACCTCTAATGTTCAAATGAACATTAGAGGATCCTTATCTTTCTTTTTGTATGTTTTGTTAATTTTTTTAAACCATTTTTTTTGTTTTACCCTCACTCTGCTAAGAAGGTGAGGGAGCACGGGTTTAGATTTATTGAGGGACAATTAAAATAATCCCAAATAACAATAGTGGTGCTTTATATAATTTGTTAGGGACTATTCTTGCAACATAAGTAAACTATAAGGACACTTGTGAAATTTCTTCTTCAAACAAATCTCTAGATTTAACACATGAAATGTTTTTGTAATTGTATGCTAACGTCAGGGACTTTTTTGTGCATTTTTTATGGACTTTTTAGGCAAAGCATATAAAATGCAGGGACCATTTCCGCTAAAAAAACTGCAAGGAGCAGTTTTGTTGTTTTAAAGAAAGGTGAGGGACCTTTTCTAAATTTTTTTCATTGACTATTTTCGCAAAACAAGTGAAATAAAAGAACCGTTTTTGTCAAATCTATACTACATAAAATGGAAAAACAGTCAAAGTGAAAAAGTGGAATGGTCAAGTGAGAGAGAGAGACGTATGTAAAGGCATATTTAATACTCTCTTATTACAACTCACTCAAAAACACATACAAAATGCTCTACTCTTCCACACATCTCATCAACCACCATCCTCACCACCACAAAACCCCTCCGCCACTGGACCACTACACCACCGCACCACTCTACCATCGCATATCATTAATTTTCTGCCGCTAGGAACCGCTGCCGCCAGGCGCGGGTACTCGCCTAGTATATTAAATGCTTCTAAGATTCTATCTATCCATTGTTCTTCTTTTCACGAAATGCTCGGTGTTATAGCTAGTTGTAAAACAAGTGGTTTTTTTCCCCTAAAAGGTGTATATGTATGTGGTTTAGCAGGTTAAAAATTTCAGTGTTAACATTGTGGCTAAACACTTTGTGTATGTGTTTTCCTTAAAAGATGTACGTGTTATTTTCATTACAAGACTAATATTTTACATTTCAACTATTAATTTTACTGTTTAAATATGCCGAGGGTAGCTTTATTCTTATTATTTCATATGTTTGTGATTTTTTTTTCTAGTGTTAATAATTTGACAGTTTAAATAAAAAATAAATAAATGAATAATTGAGTGGCGTGAACATCCATTATCCCTAAAAAGAGGTATTGAGTTAATTAACCGCACCCTAAAATGTAAGCAAATAGGTACATGCTAGAAAACTCTTATTAACTTAGCACTTAAATGTAAAAGTAATACCAGACAAATTTATTACAAATTTAATAACTTGACCTAAAATTCTTTTTGTATGCTTGTATATATATTAAGACAAATTTTATTCATTTCAAACCATAGATCTAAAAATGAACGGTCAAGATCATAACAGATATATTTTTTAGCGCCTATAAATAGCATTGCGATCATGCATTACCGTAGCAATCCTTACAACATCATCACCCATCATATGTTTTTCTTAATCTATTCCTTTAAAATGAAGATGTCGTGTGCTTCATTGACCATGGTGATGGTGCTTAGCATTTTTCTTATGGTTAAAGTGCAAGTCAGTGTGGCGGATAATTGTAACGTGATGAATATAATGGCATGCGTTCCATCGATGATTGGTATAGCAGAACCACCATCACGAGATTCGCCATGCTGCAGTAGTTTGCACGCAGAATCTGAAACTTGCCTTTGTTCTTACTTGAAGAACCCCGAGTATGGACAGTATTTAAAAATGCCGGGTGCAGCAAGAGTTGCAGATGCTTGTCGGATCTCATTTCCAAACCCGGATACATGTCTCTCATTCATGTAATATATAACTATTATAACTAATTAAAATTATGCCATATAACGTTTGTGAGTTGATGACAAGATGATCATCACATCTTATTAACGTGTGCCCTTTTATTATTGTTAAATTGGAGTACGAGATTTCTCTCTTTATGTATATGCGTTTTACTCAAGTGTCGTTTGCAACATCGTTTGTGTTCTAAAGAAATTTATTCATACACATTAAGGCTGCATGCAGTAGAAGAGACGATCGATCGTCCTTACTGTGGGTGTTGATCGCCTAGCGATCGATTTCCACTTTTTCACTAATTTCGATCGTTTCTGTGATCTAAATCGTCCAAGTTTTGTTTATTTGTTTTGTGTACAATTTGCAGGTTTTGTATTTAGTTTGCTTTTTATTTTTTTTGTTTTTTTACAATAAACATAATTCATACACTATAAAACTTGTAATGTTTTTTAAATTTGGTATTGTAATGTTAAAAAATTTAAATCCTATTTGATACGGAAATGAAAATACATTAAACATTGAATTGAAAATACAAATTACAGATGAATACAAACTACGATACATAAATGAAAATGAAAATACAAATTGCGATACAGAAAATAAAACACGTAGATTAATCTGTGTTATAACCCTCATCGTAAGAAGTATACCCCTCCGTAAAACCTGCTCTCTTTACACTCTCTTTCCAAAATGTCAAACAAGTTATCCTTACGCTCTTGTTCTCTCATTGCTTCCTGCTCCCTACGAGTTGCTTCCTCTCGTGCTTCTTTGTCTTCCATTTCTCTCAATGCCTCTTCATCCTGAAGAAGTAGTCGTTGCTCTTCCTCAGTAAGCTGAAACGGAATGTCTCTGGTTCGTCAACCGGTCCTCACTAAGCAGAAACAGAATTATATATGAGGGTAGAGTGTTTTCTTCAGGGGGTGGGGGGGTTTTCATTTTCTTGTGACATTTTTTAGAGAAGTTGTGTGTGTGTGTGATGTGTTTTTCAGAGAGAATTTGTGTGTGTGTGAGATGCGTTTATTTATTTATTTTTTAATGAAAATGTAGTGAATATATATAAGAAAAAAGGACAGGGTTTGTTTTGAAAATATAAAAAGATAGGGTTTTTTTTTTGAAAAAAAAAATCAATGTCGCCTTTACTATGACAACCAACCGCTTGTTGATCACCGAAGAAAAAAAAGCTGACGTGACGGATAAAATGAGGGTCAATCGACCTTTCTACTACGTCTAGCCTAAAGTCTAAATGGATTTATCTTTTAAACCATGATATTGAAATTTTATATTTTGAATAGTAACCTATGAAATTTAATTTAAATAATAACATTTACCATGCCTAAATGTACTATTAATCTAAAGTAAAAGTAACTATTTTTAATATTAAATACATTATTAACATGGAAATAAGTACTACAGTATAAAAGTCAGGGTTTAGTGGTTAAGGCTTTTAGCACCAATTCTAATGGTTTTGGTTCAAGGAAAAAAGTTTTTTTTTTTTTTTTTTTTTAATTAATTTATTTATTTTTTTAATTTAATTTCTTAAAAGGAAAAGGTGTAATTGTTCAATGTTTGTGTGAAAAGTGGCTTTTAGATGTATACATATATCATTAAATAAATAAATAGATTAGTATGAGAAATGAAATGCAAAATGTTACCTAGGGTGATATTTCTAGCTAGCTTATATTGGTGTTTTTTAAAATAAAATAAATTCAAGGACTATTTTTGCAACATAAGTGAACTATAAGGACACCTGTATAATTATTTTCTTAGACAAAAGTCAATAGATTTAACACATGTAATATTTTTGTAATTGTATGTTAATGTTAGGGACCTTTTTTTCCAATTTACATGGACTTTTCTGGCAAAGCATATAAAATACAGGGACTATTTCCGCAAACAAACTGCAAGGACTAGTTTTATTTTTTTAAGAACGATGAGGGACCTGTTTTGAGACTTTTTAGAGACTATTTTGCAAAGCAAATGAGACAAAAGGAATGTTTTGTTTGTCAAATATTAAACAATAGGGATCGTTTTTGTCATTTTTCAGGAGTGTTTATTGTTCATTGAACAGTAAACATTTGTTGAGAAATATTTTATTAAAAATTTTGTTTATGTGATAACACTTTCTTACATTCTATGTATTATGCCATCCGGTTCTCTAATATTGAAAATGTTGGTGATACATGACATACACAATTTGTGAATGAAAAAAATGTATTATGCCATCCGGTTCTCTAATATTGAAGATGTTGGTGATACATGACATACATAATTTGTGAATGAAAAAACAACTTTTTTTCAAAGCGCAAGGAGAACAGATATTATTATCTTGTTTATATCTTGTCGTCTCGTTAATTTGTAGTTTCGCTGTTACTTTTGGTCTTGATTTTGGATATAAATATGATGTACCGGTCTTTTAAAAAACTAAAGCGTAGAATAAACATAAAACTTAATCAAAATCATCAAAATTATAATGAATTTGTTCGATAAAATGTTATAATTAACACATAGTGTTCCTGGTTAGATTAATTATAAAATTGTTTCAAATTTCAAGTATCGTGAATATTAGAACGCCAAATTTTATATCAAAATTCGGATGTGTAGATTCAAAAGAAGGTATTTATTGGGAAATATCTTGTTAGCACCTATACCTTTAAAAGGTATACGATCATTTTAATTTTACATATGCATATAAATATTATGTAAAGATAAATAAACATACACATATACATGTAAATGAAGTATAGATGTACATATATATTTAGATTAAAAAGACTGGGTCATGTTTGGAAAACTTTGGGAGCTCATCCTATCCCCGGTTTCATAACTCGGAAATTGCTCATCCTCTTCACATCTTCGATCAACTTGAGGATTCTTCATTCAAATCGGATTTGATGATCAATTTAAACCTGATGTTCTAATGTATGCATTATGGTCAAAACAAACCATGACAAAGCCCAATAAGCTATAAATCCTCAAGTTAGTTCATTATCAGTATGTGTTGAGTTTAATAACTCTCAACCTCAAAATAAGTCCAAGGACTAATTTTGACATATTTGTTTTTTCAGTTATAGAGTTATGGAAGTTATAGCTGGTTTGGACAAGAGTTAGGAAGCTGAAGGACTAAAGCTACACAAGTTGAAGTCGATGGATTTGAGCTGCTATATAAAGAGAAAAGTCAACATTGAGTCTCATAACTCTCTCCCGTTTTTCTCTCTCTGTTGACAAAAACTTTCTCACAGTTATAAACCCTAGATTGTTGTTATTGAATCTGATCACCTTGATCAGTTCAAGTTGTTATAGATTGTTGTTTAGTTTCTGATTAAGACGAGGTTGTTTGTGTACTTGTGATTAACTGATTAAGATCAGTTTGTTGTGTTGGTTAATTTCTTGAGTAATAAAACTTCTTTTTCTAGAATCTATTGTGTTTCTTTACATGGTATCAAAGCAAGGCTTTCTAATCTTGCTCTAAAATCGATTTATGGAAAATTAGGGTTTCAAAAAATTCGGAGATTTTCTAAAATTAGTTGATATCTTTCAATTAAATTTTGTTGGTTGATAGATCTAATGTTCTCTTGTTCAGATTCAAAAGATTTTATAGAACGCGTAATTTTTGAAAAAAATTAAGGTTTGGGGTAATTTGAGGCTTTTAATCTTTAAAGGCTTCTGTGGTTGATTAAGTTGGTTTAATCAATTGTTCTGGTGATTTTTGGTTGATTAGAAGTGATTATGGGAATATTGCCTAATTTAGAGAAATTAGGGTATGGGCATTTCTGGATCTGAGTTGTTATCTGCTATATCACTTGACTAAGTGAATTAAGGGTGTAGTAGGTATGTTATTCCGCTACTGATTTTCTTTTGCATGCACTGTAACACCTCTTACGCTCCCTCTTTAATTTATGTCTTTATTTTCTTGTATTAGATTGCTGGAGGATTGGATTGGAAGAAGTTGAGGATTGATTGTTGTGGTGTTTCTGTGTAGTATTCAATTTTTTTAGTATTGGCTATTGTGCTTGTGTGCGCCCTTGACCTACCACTTTAGTGGCAAGGAGAGCCTGTGAACTACCCTTTCTCTTTTTCTTGTGTGTTTGTTTTGTGTTGTTGTTTGTAATCATGTTTGTTCATGGTTCTGTTTGTGTGCCTACACCACCTGTTTCTATTCATGGTGATGATAATTATATTGATCCACCTGTTACCTTAATAAGTAAATTGAATATAAGTCACCAATTGCATTTACACCCTAATGATTCTACTACTTTAACTGTGATATCTGTCAAACTTAAAGGAACTGAAAATTATAATGTTTGGTCTTGTGCAATGATTTTGGCCTTAGGGGAAAAACAAAATCGTTTTTATTGATGGTAGTTGCACAAGATTTGATACTGATGATATTTTGGGCAGACAGTGGGATTAGATAAATGCTATTGTTCTTGTGTGGATTCTGAACTCTATTTCAGAGGATCTATTTTTGGGTCAATTTTTTTTTAAATGGCTTCAGATTTATGGGATGAACTAAAAGAAACTTGAAAGAGTTGATGGATATGTTACCTTTAACTTGCATCATAAAATTAATTGTTTGACTTACAATAGATCTACAATTTCTAAGTACTTTAATAGACTGTCTACTTTGTGGAATCAACTTGATGCTTTAATTCAGTTGCCTAGATGCACTTGTCATGCTGCTAATGATTTCAAAAAGCATAATCAGCTTATGAAATTAATGCAATTCTTAATGGGCTTAGATGATTCATACATGCAAATAAGAAGTAATATTTTGTCTAGAGACCCTTTACCTGATGTTAAAGAAGCTTTTGCCATTATTTCTAGTGAGGAGTCTTACAGAGCTGTTGTCAGAGGTCTCAGTCTTCTGTGTTTAATTCCAGTGTGTCTAATAGGGAAAGTTTTCAGAGGCCCCAAACATCTAATACTTATTTTAGACCTAATAATGTTCCTATACCTAATACTAATGGGAATAATAGGACTGTTGGTGGTCCTACTTTGGTTTGTGAGCATTGTGGTTTAAATGGCCATACTATTAATAGATGTTTCAAACTTATTGGGTACCCTGCTAATTTTGGAAAAAGAAATAATACTACTGGTAATAACAATCATGATACTCAAAATTTTAACAAAAGATTTGTTATTAATAATTATGTTGTTTCTAGCTCTTCTTCTGCTTTTTCTAATAAAAAAAATTCAAAACTTTTATCACTTAAAGATACATCTTTTAATGATAATGGAAAAGGAAAAGGTATACATGCCAATATGGCAGGTATAGTTTTGAATAACAGAAAATATTTTAATCGAAACTTTAACAGATTTTTTTTGTAATAACAGTAAAATCTGCACTTGTTGCAGCTGGTATTATTGCTGATTCTGATGCCAACAAGCACTTATCATATACTGATAAGTTTTTGATTAATGTAATTGATATTTCTAAACTAGGAATTAAAGTTTCACATCCTAATGGAATTGAAGCTTTAATTACTAAGGTTGGAAATATGGTTCTAACCAAACACTTAACTCTATATGATGTTCTAGTTGTACCAGAATATTGTGTAAGCTTAATGTCTGTTCATAAAGTGGCTAGAGATAGCAAATTTGTTATTACTTTTGATGAGTCAAAATATTAGTTTTACCACAGGATTTGAAGGGAATGAATGTTCTGAGGATTGATAATCAAAAGGATGGTTTATATTACTTTGATGGAAATCAAGGTATTGACTTAGATTTTAATGGTTTTAAGTCTTATTGCAACTTGTCTAAAAGTTTGTGGCACTGCAGTCTTGGTCATCATTATGATCAAGTCTTAATTGTGCTGCAAAATGATATCAGTTTTGATAATAAAAATGATAACGAACCTTGTGAAATTTGTCAAAAGTACGTCTAAACAAACTAGAGAATCTTTTCCTCTAAGTGAGCACAAATCTAGTGTGCTTCCTGAGCTTCTCCATCTTGGCATCTGGGGTCCTTATAAGGTTTTGAGCAAGGAGGGATATAGATATTTTTTGACCATTGTAGATGAACTTACCAGAGCTGTGTGGGTATATTTGATTAAGACTAAAGATGAGGTGTTTGATTGCATAATATCTTTTACAATCTAATAAAAAATCACTTTAACAAAACTGTTAAAACTTTTAGAAGTGATAATGGTACTAAGTTTGTTAATCATAAGTTTTATGAGTTCTGTGCTAAAAATGGTATTATTCATCAAACATCTTGTGCTTATACTCCACAGTGAAATGGGATTGTGGAAATGAAACATAGGCATTTGCTTAATGTTGCCAGATCCCTTCTGTTTTAGGGGGAATTCCTTTAAATTTATGGTCTGAATGTATTCTTACTGCTTGTTATTTGATAAATAGGTTGCCTTCCTCAGTACTGAATGGGAAATCTCCTTATAATTTGGTTTTAACAGAAAATGTTCTTTGAAACATTTAAGGACTTTTGGATGTCTCTGTTTTGCTACTGTTATTAATAATTCTTGAATGGAAACGGTTTTTATAATCCAGAGATGTTAATTATTTTGAGAACGTCTTTCCTTTCAAGAAAAAGATTGTTTCTATGGACAAAAGTGATAGTCATGGTCTGGATCATACACATTTCTTCAATGAAATTGTGTATGAGGGCCATGACATACCCTTTCATGATTTAAATAAAAATGGAGAACCTCATGTCGAGGGTAGCAACTCTTCTACTAGTATCAGTCCCACCATTGACTAAGTTGAGAGTGATTTGGGGCACTCTCATGGTTCTAGTGGTTCTACCTTAGGGAATGAGAGGACTGCAACTCATGAGAGTGAAACTGAATTGGACCCTATATATGAAAATGAAACTGGAAATTCTGAGGGTGTTAATACAGTTTTTCAAAACATTGAAACTAGTCAAAATTAACCATTGAGAAGGTCTGAAAGAACATCTGTTTTTCCTAATAAGTACAATGAGTTCGTTATTGATTTAAAAGTCAAATATGGTCTTGAAAAGTTTGTTGGTTATTTAAAATTATGTTCTGAAAACCTTTGTTTTATAACTGAGTTAAATAAAGCTTTTGAACCAAAAAATTATTGGGAGGCTTAATTCTAGCACTGGGTGGAGGCAATGAATAAGGAGATGAGTGCTTTGTATAGTAATGATACTTTTGAAATTGTTGTTTTACTTGCTGGTAGAAAGGCAATTGGTTATAAATGGGTTATCAAAATTAAGTACAAGTCAAGTGGTGAGGTTGATAGATATAAGGCTAGACTTGTTGCTAAAGGTTTTAATCAAAAAGTAGGTGCAGATTTTGATGAAACTTTCTCTCCTGTGGTTAAGCTTTTTACTGTAAGATATGTTATTAATTTGGTTGTTCAACAGTCTTGGCCTATTTTTCAACTTGATGTTAATAATGCCTTCTTGTATGGGGATCTAGAGGAAATTGTTTATATGTATTTACCTGATGACTTATTTGATAAGAATGATAACAGAGTTTGCAGGCTTAAAAAATCACTGTATGGGTTAAAACAAGCACCCAGAAAAAATGCTAAGCTTACAAGTGCTTTACTTGAGAATGGATTCAAACAGAGTAAGAGTGACTGCTCCTTATTTACTAAGAATGAATCAGGTGTGTTTGTTGCCATACTTATGTATGTTGATAATATTATTATCACCGATAACAACTTATAAGCTATGAAGAATTTTAAAGTTTATCTTAAGACCAAATTTCAGATTAAATATCTGGGTAAACTTAAATATTTTTTGGGAATTGAGGTTGTTAAAAGTGATAAAGGTCTATGTTTGTCACAAAGAAAGTATTGTCTAGATCTGCTATTTGAATTTGGCCTTCTTGCTTGTAAACCACATGCTTTTCATCTTGAACAAAATTTGGTTTTATCTAGTGAACCAACTACTAGTGATCAAGTGATAGATAATGTAACTGAGCATCAAAAGCTTATTGGTAAATTGATTTACTTCACTCATACTAGACCTGATATTGTACACTTTGTTCATTGCTTGGGTTAGTTTATGTATAAACCTCTTAAGTTGTGTCTTAAGGTTGCTCTGAAATTACTTAGGTACTTGAAAGGGTCACCAGGAAAAGGAATTCATATCATCAAGTTCCCAAATATTTCACTTGAAGCATTTGTTGATGCAGACCGGGAAAAATGTTTTATAACTAGAAAATCTGTCACTGGTTACTGTCCGTTTTTAAATGGTTCATTAGTTTCATGGAAAATCAAAAAGCAAAATACCATTTTAAAATCATCTATAGAGGCTGAGTATATAGATATAGCCTTTGTAACTTCTGAAATTGTTTGGGTCTTAAAAAACATACAAGACCTAAACCGGGAACATTTTCTTCCAGTAAAGCTTTATTATGATAATCAAGCTGCAATCAAAATTGAAGATAACCTAGTTTTTCATGAGAGAACAAAACATTTAGAAATTGACTTGCATTTTGTTAGAGATAAAATTCTTGCTGGGGTGATTGAAACTAAAAATATTAATACTGCAGATCAAACTGCAGACATTTTAACCAAAGGGTTAAGCAAGATTTAACATGATAATCTGATGGGTAAACTAGGTATGATTGATATCTTCCAGGTTGGAGTTAAGGCGGATGTTGAGTTTAATAACTCTCAACCTGAAAATAAGTCCAGGGACTAATTTTGACATATTTGTTTTTCAGTTATAGAGTTGTGGAAGTTATAGCTGGTTTTGACAAGAGTTAGGAAGCCGAGTGACTAAAGCTGCATAAGTTGAAGTCGGTGGATTTTAGGTGCTATATAAAGAGACAAGTCAAGATTGAGTCTCATAACTCTCTCCCATTTTTCTCTCTCTCCTCACAAAAAACTCTCTCACATTTATAAACCTTAGATTGTTGTTATTGAATTTGATCACCTTGATCAGTTCAAGTTGTTATAAGAGTGTTGTTTATTTTCTGATTGAGATCAGATTGTTGAGTTCTTATGATTAACTGATTAAGATCAGTTTGTTGTGTTGATTGATTTTCTGTGTAATAAAACTTGTTTTTCTAGATTATATTGTGTTTCTTTATTGTATGCCCAAAACAAAACCTCAATTGCACATAAACTCTTTATTACCGATAACCAACTTGGGTTCAAAGAAAAAAGGTCTATTCTATATACTAACATGTTCAAACTTAAGCTTTTTAACACAAGGTTATGTTACTTTATGTAAATTTAGATAAAAAGTGAAGACGGGTTGTGTAAAAGATGGACACCAAGAAGATATTTTAGAAGAAGCACTAGTAAAAAATGTGGAAAATGCAAAAGAGCATATCGATAGGACAAGGTGGTTCGATATGAGGTACTTCAGAGACAGTTTACAACAAGGTGGTTCGAATGTACATTAGACACAATATAAGTCCGGTAGGATATAAAGTGGTTTCAGTGGTTATATATGATGTAGAACCAAAGCAAACAACTTGCTTCACACATATTTCAGAAAAGAAAAAAATATATATATTATGCATGTTATTGTCAATTTGAAGTTAAATATACATAGAAGAATATATAGATGTGATCTTGACAAGCTTAGGATCAATAGTTCGAGGACAAACCCTAAAGCCAACAATAGTGTTATACGGGACATCATCATCGAAATTATCGGGAACATTAGGCACAACAATAGTAACTGCTATTTGAACATATTAAGATATCTTATTTTTTGGGTAAAGGGTTTTTTTACTCCGGTAAAAATATTTTACTCAACCATGAAGTTCACGTAATATGGTAAAGCACCGTATCAACTTGTACAAACATACGCACAACCTGTGCTTCTAACCAAAACAAAAGATCGACATGCCAATCTTTTAAGCTAATTGAGCCTAGCCAAAACAACAAATAAAAAGTAATAACATATTATTAGGCCCAACAAAACACTACGTAGAACTAATTAGCAATGATTTAGGCAGGTTCCAAGTTGCCATCCACTCGACTTGTTTTTTTGAAAGACAAGGTGAGGAGCTTTAATCTAACAGTGGATAAAATGAGTTCAAGCACTTGATATTGAGATCTTTTCTTTTGCTTGAATAGCCTTGAGTTCCGCTCTTGCCAAATGAAATACGCAGATGCCGCCAAAACAAGTTTAGAAATAACTCCAATAGCCGACTTCTTTTTAGCGAATGGGGATATCCAGTGAATAATATCATCCATCGAGCAATAAGTATTATGCATATCAACCTTTAACTTCACTTGAGACCATACTTGAGATAAGAACGCACATTCAAAAAATAAATGGTCGTGAGAATCAGGAACTAATTCACATAACGGGCATTTTGACAGGTTTAAGTCGGTCATTGGACTTACATCCCATTGTTTAAGCGTATTTTGCGTCTTCAACTTCTTTTGTATAACCAACCACAAATGGAAAGCATGCCGCGGGATACAATGAGCAAACCATTAACCATACAACATAAGTCCATTCAATAATATTACCACGCGGCTAAATATCGTCCCAAGCAACACCAACAGAGAAGGAACGATCCTTGCCCATTCGATCTCTCCAAACCAAAGAATCACTTGTATTTGGAATTAGAATTGGAAGGGTGGTGTTGTAAACAGTGGGATATTTCAAAGCCCATTGTATAGGCCATTTCCATATATTATTATCAATAATATCCGCAAGTGTCGAGTACATGTTAAATCCTGCCCCATTTATATCCCGAACAGAAAGATGGTCCATCAAAGGACCTGTTGAGCACCAATTGTCAAACCTTGCGGAAATAGAAGAAGCATTACTAATTTTATACCAAAAAAACTTACGGATAATAGGATGAATCTGAAGCAATTATTAAGATATCTTATTATAGAAGCCAAAACTATAAAATATATATATATATATATATATATATATATATATATATATATATATATATATATATATATATATGGGAATATATTAGCTACAATTTATTGTAGCTAATTAGCTACAATTTTGTGTTATAATATGTGGGTCTCTGATTCTTTTTGTGGGTCCTGATTCTTTTCTGTGGGTCCCAGATTTAATGCTAGTGTATTTTTTATGAAGGATTGTAGCCAATTGGCTACAAAAATTGTAGCCAAGCTATCCCCATATATATATATATATATATATATATATATATATATATATATATATATATATATATATAAAGAAAAAAAAAAGATCACAAAACTACATTAATCCATCAAAACCAGAAGCTTCAAATTCCGAAAAAGATTGAAGTGACATACAATTAAACTACCAAGTGATTAGTTTCTTGCATTTTGAAACTCGTGGGTCGGGAATCGGGATGGCACCCTACCTGTAAACCTGTTAAGCTACAGCTGAAATTCTCCATTCTTCATTGCAGATAAAAGCTTGGCAAGCATACGGGAAACAACATTTAGTGCTAATAAAATGGCTTCATATGGAGTACTCTGTCTCAAATATTAATTTGTCGAAATGCTACAAAATCCTCTTATGAGTTACATTCACTAATAGAAAAACACAGAACTTGTATATATATCTAAATGTGACTTGTTTTTATCAAAAACCGGAAACGAAAAAATGAAAACATACCTGTCTTTTAATTCCCCTGGTTTTTTTGTTGCATACCAAGTACTGTCTTACACTTTTGTCTATCATTCTTACTTCTTTTTAGCCGGACACCTCAGAAACAGTTTACAACAAAGTAGTTCATACACGAGGTACATTACACATTCGACATGAATAGAGTGGTTTGAGTGGTTGTGACGTAGAACCAAAGCAAACAAAAAGTTTCACACACATTTCGGAGAGAACAATATTATACATGATAATTAAAAATTTGAAGTTAATTTTTTTTTCAACATGATAAAAATATAGAATTTGATCTCATGCGATTCTTGTCTAAATTCAACAAAAGTTTTTTCTAGAACAATGAAAACCACCAAGTTTTCAGAGTTGCTGACACCAAAGCCATATGCTTTCTTAAGTTCCAAGGTCAATCAAATTGATTGCAACTTTACTAACACTACCAGGATTCCCCTCGAATAAAGCCAAACCAATGCTACTAATGATGAAAACCAGTACCTAGTACCCTTTCCTTGCAGTCCTTCTCACTGTAGTTTTTTGCTCCACAGTGGCAGCATCCATTGATCTCTCAAAGCTTAGCCAATGTTGGTTTCTTGTTTACTTTGCTACTACTTCTCAACAAATACCTCTGAGTCGTCACAGGCTCTCTCCTCTCTACCCTTTGTGCCGTCGCAACCTCTCTCCTCTCCACCAACGGTGTTGTCATCTTCCTCGCACTCTCATATTTCTTTACTTCCACAGTTCTCTTTGCTGACTCCATTCTAACCCCAAGATACTGTTTGCTCGGGGTCTGTTTCTCAACCCCGGATTCGCCTCTCTTTCTTTTAAGCCTTTCATTTCTTCTTGCAGAATACTCTTCATAGACCCCCCTATCACTTTCGAACAAAGGATTCCCAGCGTCAGATTGACTAGTATTAGCAGACCCCCTCAAAGTACCTTGAAGCATCTTCCTTAATTCTCTAAATTCATCAGATATTGTTAATTCATCTTCGTCTACTTCAAAAGATGGTTTGGGCAAGCGAGATGTTGTGTAAGAACCAGATGGGGCTTGAAGGTTGTTTGTTACAGTTGATTGAGCAGGAGGGCGACGAGAGCGAAGCCTAACTGAAGATCTCAACGTGAGCAGTGGCTTACGATCTGAATGCATCATTATTTTTTACATATAATTTGAAGTTAAATATAGATATAAGAATAAATGCACTTAACTAAGACAGCATATACTAGATGATATTACTATTCCATGACAATGATTTTTGGTTTTTTACAAGGTTGCAGGGGTGTAGACTCCTCATGAATTGGGAAGAAAGAAAAAAAAAAGGATAGCATAATTGCTGACAAACAGTAACCAGACTACATATTTAGTATAAACCGCTTCATATAATTTTTTAACAAGATGAACGTGCATAATGTTCACAAAAAGAGTGAGAATTGTCATCAAAAGAAAAATTAATAACAAAAGTTCAATATCCATACCTTGTTTGCCTATTGCATTCACAGTCTCTGTATCCACACTATCTTTATGATCATGCAAAAGCAGTGTTTGTGTGTATGGACTCGCAAAGAAGTAAATAAATGCCCCAGCAATCCCAGTATAGTTGATTTGTTTAGAGTTGGGTTCATAAACAATCAGTTCCCTTTCTTTCAAACCTTTTTTCTTTACAATTATGGGTTCGCCATTCTTTCTGAATCCAGCTACATCTCTTATCGATATTATTGGCGTGTTAATGGTGAATATATGTGTGAACGATTTTGGATCACCATTCTGCATAATCCATACATTTGCATTGGAGGCGTGATTTTTTTCAAGCACAATGTAAAAATGGTACCAAAACACACGATTACTAATCACCCAACCAACCACCCCTTGGTGATACTTTTATTATAACAATAAACACTGAAGATAAGTCCCCAATCGGATGCTTACCAAGAACAATACAACCACAAATCTGTTATCCCTCTACAAGGTGTAACAACAATACAAACTCACTCACTAAATCAACAAACCAAACTCAATACAAGATCAAGACGATCTAAACCAGAAACCAAAGAAACTGTAACAACTCTTTTAGGTGAAAACTTGAGAGAGAAAAAACGTTCTGAAACCCTAGCTGATATCCAGTCTTTATATAGCCAGAATATTTCAACTTTAGACCCTGCACAATAAGAAACTAACCAAACTGGAACAAACATTAGTTATTAGAAAATATAACTAATAAAAGTTACCAAAAAACCCCTGAAGCTTCATAAGTTTGACAAATATATTTTCATATTTTCCAACATCCCCCCTCAAACTGATGAAGCAAACAAATTTTCCATTCCAAGTTTCTTAACCATTACTGCATGTTGAGCAGATCCAAGAGCCTTGGTCAACACATCAGCAGTTTGATTTTTAGAATCTACCTTTACAGTTTGAATCAAACCAGACGAAACCTTTTCTCTTATAAGATGCACATCAATATCAAAATGTTTAGTTTTTTCATGCATAACAGGATTTGCAGCAATCTGCATAGCTGCTTTGTTATCACAACACAACATAACAGGCAACAAATTTTCTGTGACTTCAAGATCTTTTAAGATCTTAAGCACCCACATGATCTCACAAGTAACAGATGCCATAGATCTGTATTCAGCTTCAGCTGAAGATCTAGACAAAGTATTTTGCTTTTTACTCTTCCATGAAACAATGTTACCATTAACAAAAACACAATACCCAGAAACAGATTTTCTAGTAACAAGACACTTAGCCTAATCAGCATCAGAAAAGGCCACAATATTAAACTTGTCACTCTTCTTAAAACTTATTCCATGACCTGGAGCAAGCTTAAGATATCTTAAAACTCTTAACCCAATATTAAAATGAGACTGTAATGGTGCATGCATAAACTGACTCAAGCAATGAACAGCATAAGCAATATCAGGTCTAGTCATAGTAAGATATATAAGCTTTCCCACAAGTTTTCGATAACTGGTCATATTTTTTAGCAGCTTATCACCTTCTGACTCCTTAAAATTCAACACAGCATTCTCAGGTAGAGGAGTCATAACATGTCTACAAGCAAGTAACCCATACTCATGTAAAAGTTCTAAACAATACTTTATTTGATTTAAGCACAAACCAGTTTTAGTTTTTAAAACTTCAATACCCAAGAAATATTTTAACTCACCAAGATCTTTAATCTTGAATTTATTGTTAAAAAACTTCTTAAACCTTTCAATCTCAACTTCACTATTTCCACAAATGACCATATCATCAACATATACAAGAAGAAACATTACTGTATCCCCTTTTTTCTTTATAAACAAAGAATGATCATTTTTAGATTGTTCAAAACCATCTTCAAACAATGCTTCTGACAGTTTATGATTCCACTGTCTAGGAGCTTGTTTTAAACCATATAAAGATTTTTTCAACTTGCACACTTTAGTATTACCTTCTTTATAATAACCTGGAGGAGGAAGCATATACACATCCTCATGCAGATCACCATAAAGAAAGGCATTGTTAACATCTAACTGAAACAACTTCCAATCATACTGAACAGCAAGACTTATAAGACATCTAACAGTACTCATCTTAACAACATGACTGAAAGTCTCATCATAATCAAGACCTTCCTTTTGAGTACAACCTTTGGCAACTAACCTAGCTTTATATCTATCAATTTCACCATCAGCTTTATATTTAATCTTAAAAACCCATTTAGAAGCAATAGGAGTTCTTCCAACAGGAAGATCAACTTCAGACCAAGTATCATTCTCATATAAACCATGCATTTCATCATTCATAGCACCTACCCAATTAACATCTTTAGAAGCCTCATAATAAGAAGAAGGCTCACTAGATTTGTTCAGATTAGACACAAAACAGTAGTTATCAGAACTAAGCAAACAATGATTAGCATATTTGCCTATACCATATCTGACTTTATTATCAAGAACATAATCATTCAATTTAGCAGGTAACTTAGAAGCTCTAGAAGACCTTCTACTGGTACCTTCCTCTGTTAAATTTTGAAAAACATTTTGGGACCTAGACTCATCTGTATTCTGGAAACAATTTCCCTCAGACTCAATATTATCATCTAAAGGAGTTGCGGTCACTTCCAGATTTGGTTGCTGTGAACTAACAGGACTGGATATCTGTTCTGAACTCCTATTCTGTTCATTGTTCACAACCATACCAAGTCTAGAAGGACTACCTTCTCTACCAACAGATGCATACTCTCTATTTACATTTTCTAAATTTGCATAATTGGGAATGGGACTAGGAGTTTTGGTTTTTGACTCAGACTCATTACTATCAAAAAAGTTTAAGTGTGTAATCTCAGAAACAGATTCTGAAGTTACACTCTGACTCATTCTTAAAGGAAAAATAGTCTCATAAAATTTTACATCTCTTGAATAAAGAATAGACCTGTTTTCAAGACTCAAAAGTTTATAAGCTTTTTTACCACTAGCATAACCAATTAAAACACATTTTTCAGATTTTTCATTAAACTTATCTGACTCTTTTAAAATAGAAGCAAAACACAGACACCCAAAACTCCTAAGATGAGACAGACTAGGTTCCCTACCATACACAAGAGAAAAAGGAGATTTCCCATTTAACATAGATGAAGGCAACCTGTTAATCAAATAAGTAGCATTAAAACACACTCACCAAAACACAAGAGGAATTCCCCCTGAAACATAAGACTTCTAGCAACATTTAATAGATGTCTATGTTTCCTTTCAAGAATACCATTCTGTTGTGGTGTATAAGCACAACTAGTTTGATGAAGAATACCTTTATTAATTAAAAACTCATTCATTTTATTATTAACAAATTCAGTGCCATTATCAGACCTAACAACTTTAATTCTTTTTTCAAACTGAGTAAAAACCATATTATAAAAGGAAACAAACATGTCAAACACTTCATCTTTTCTTTTCAACATATACACCCAAACAGATCTAGTAAAGTCATCTACAATAGTTAAAAAATACTTATACCCATCCCTGCTAACCACTTTGTAAGGACCCCAAACATCAAATGAATAAGTTCCCCAAAAACAACAGATTTATGTTCACTAATAGGAAAAGGATCTCTTGTTTGTTTTGCCTTATGACAAACCTCACAAGGACCATTATGATCAATATTAGACAATTTCAAAGATCCTTTAAGTAATTTCAAAACCTGGCTAGCAGGATGACCCAACCTATTATGCCAAACTTCTTTAGTAACAAAACAAGAAACTCACTATTAACAACATGAGAAGACACATCAGCAGGCTTATCAAACAAATATAAACCACCATATTCACTACTTCCAGCACATTCTGCTGATTCAAATCCTGAATATAACACTTAGTTTCATCAAAACCAACTCTAAGTTTACTATCTTTAATAAGCTTATTAACAGACATCAAACTAACACAATACTCAGGCACAACCAAAACATCAAACAAAACAACACTATTATTTAATTTCAAATTCCCAACATGAGTGACTTTAGCTAAGGTGCCATTTGGGTGACCAAAGTAATTTTAAATCAGAAATATCAATCACATTAAACATATTTTTAGCAGAATTAGTTAAGTGTTGATTTGCACCAGAATCAATGATCCAACCGGATGATAACTGACACCATTAACTTTTAAGTTGGCACAAAAAAACTTATAGAAATGATCATTAAAAAACACATTTCCATTAAAAAAGGAACATGAAGCACTACCGCCATGTTGGATGAGAGATATTCCGATTTTTCATTTATAAGACTCATAAGCTTCATAACCTGCTCATTACTTAAAGACAAATTTCCAACAGCAGACTTAGCCATATTATTCACATTAGAAGTGCCTTTAAGATCATTGTTTCTGTTAAAACTGTTTGCAGGTTTAAGATTAGGATTCTTTTTAAAACCAGGGGGATACCCAATGATCTCAAAGCACCTCTCAACAGTATGCCTTTTTAACCCACAATGTGTGCACAACAAATTATCATAATTTCCTCTGTTATTATTACCACTGTTTCTTTTCCAATTAGCATTTTTATTATCAAAAGTTCTAGAAACAAAAGCAGAAACCTGAGCCTTCTCAGATTTCACAGTAGTAGTAGGAACCCCTCTATGGGACTCCTCTCTAGAAATAATAACAAAAGCATCCTTAACCTCAGGTAAAATTTCTCTAGTTAACAGACTACTTCTTATAGGCTAATAAATGTCATCAAGACCCATAAGAAACTGCATTAACTTTAACAACTTGCTATGGTCAGTTAATTCTTGTCTAGCCTCACAGGTACAATCAGGCAACTTAGTCAGAATATCAAATTATCTCCATAGAGAATTCAGCTTATGATAATACTCAGATACAGGCAAACCACCCTGCTTAAAGCTATTAATCTTTTGAAGCAAGTTAAACACAACAAACCCATCAATCCTATCATAAGTATCTTTTAAATCTTTCCAAACAACAGAAGCATTATCAGAAAAAACATGACCAAGATAAACATCTTGAGACAAAGATGTTAACAACCAATTTAACACAACAGCATTACATCTATCCCATTGGGCTTCCAAAAGAGGACTAGCAGCATAAGCAACCCTAGTGCATGAACCATCCAAAAAACCCATTTTATTTTTAATCTGAATAGCCAACTTTATAGAACTAGCCCATATACGATAATTTTCAACACCAGTTAGTTTAAGAGTAACAATAGAAGCACAATTAGAGTCATTTGGATGGAGATGCAGAGGGTTGCTCTGATCTAAACTACTGATCATAATAGCCATAATAACAATACAAAGAAATAACCAGAACCAAACAAGAAACAGTCAAACAACAAAAAACAGACTAAACAAACCAAACAAACAACAGATAACAACTAACAATCAAACCAAAACAAACTCAACTTCCAAGACTGCCCAAATCCTATCCACCAGCGACTTAGACACAACAAAAACAAAACTAAAAAACCCTAAAACTATAAACTCACACCCAAGACTAACGTGGATAAAGCCCAGAGAACTAAGGTTGGCCAGAGCAGGTATTCGTACCACTCACGGTGGCAGATCAAGAAGTTAACCAACCTGTTTGCACCCCCTAGACTCTAAACCAATTAAACTTAAGAGAAGAAGGTTTACTTACAGCGCTAATAAGAATACGCAGCGGAATTAACCAAGAACCAGGCCAAGAACACCCCAGATCACAAGAGCTCCAAGAATCCCCAAATCAAAAAATTTAGGGTTTCAAGAAAAAATCAACCAAGAATCACAAATTAGCACCAGAATAACCCTCCAAACAACTTTAATTTCTCAGAAACAAACCAGAATCAAAAACCCCCAAATTCTAGGGTTTCAAGAAAAAAATCCTAAAATTCAATCAACCCAAGAATCACCAATTGAGTCGTCAAGAACCACAAGAAACCAATCGAAACAACAGATCAGAACCTAGGGCTCTGATACCATGTAAAAATGGTACCAAAACACACGATTACTAATCACCCAACCAACCACCCCTTGGTGATACTTTTATTATAACAATAAACACTGAAGATAAGTCCCCAATCGGATGCTTACCAAGAACAATACAACCACAAATCTGTTATCCCTCTACAAGGTGTAACAACAATACAAACTCACTCACTAAATCAACAAACCAAACTCAATACAAGATCAAGACGATCTAAACCAGAAACCAAAGAAACTGTAACAACTCTTTTAGGTGAAAACTTGAGAGAGAAAAAACGTTCTGAAACCCTAGCTGATATCCAGTCTTTATATAGCCAGAATATTTCAACTTTAGACCCTGCACAATAAGAAACTAACCAAACTGGAACAAACATTAGTTATTAGAAAATATAACTAATAAAAGTTACCAAAAAACCCCTGAAGCTTCATAAGTTTGACAAATATATTTTCATATTTTCCAACACACAACAAGAGACTCGTTTAGCTTAGATATATACACATCAGTTTTGCAACTTGCTAAGATATCAGGGAGGTATACTTCTGTAAATTCTTCACTTGTCAAGTCAAATGACATAATCAAACGACAACCCTGATCTTTCCAATCCAAGGAAGACATATCATAAACAAGCCAGTAAATAAACTCATTTATAGCTACCTGAGGATACATGTACTTAATTGATTTAAGAGGCAGCTTGCTAATTAGAGGTTTCCATAAGCCTGAGCTCAATGAAAAAACCTCAACTTGATTAGGAATAGTAGCATATTCCTTGTCGTACCAAACATTAAATGTGATCTTGACAAGCTTAGGATCACTAGTTCGAGGACAAACCCCAAAGCCAACAATAGTTTCATAGGTCACATCATCAAGATCGATATCAGCCGGCAAATTTTTCACATTGGGCACTACAATAGTAACTGTTTTTTTAATGGATGGATTCCAAATAACAGCATTATTAGAACCGGAAATACAAAACAAACCTCCAGAGACAGCAACTATTGAACTTGGACCGTGAAGTTGATTAACGGACACCGACTCGGGAGTAGTCATCAAGACCTTTTGATGTGGGAATGTATCATCATCCGCGATTGAAAAATATCTAACCACATAAGTACCCCAAGACGACACCCCTGATTCCAAGCAACTTAACAGAAAATGACGATGATGTTGTGACTGAGAGTGGTGCTGGATGACACAGTGATCAGCAATAAATTTAGGGCTATCGATAACAGACTTCCATTGTTTGGAGACGGATCTGAATCGAATCAATGATATCACCGGAAGCCTTTTCATGATTTCGGTTTCGGTTTGGATTTTCAAGGGTATGTTGTCTGACATATTGAGTTTGTGATTATAGCTAGGGTACGAGGGTAGATATCTTATAATTTGATCAACATTTCTATTATTTATAGTATCACGCCATATATTTTGCGAGTAACTTTTTAAAAACTGGACACGTTCAGCCCATTCAAAGCCCAACTTTAAAGCGTGTTCACAATCCGATTTTTAAAACGAAAAATAAGAAACAAAGCCGATTTAGAACCGAATCAGTTTTTTCTTAACGAAATATCGAACCGAAACAGATTCAATAACCGACTTATTTTCTTGTTTCGGTTTTAGCAAAATGAAAACTGAACCGAAAATCAGATTAGTATAATATATGTTAGACTGCTAAACCCTAATCCTAATATCCTTATTTGTATGACCAAACACATATGAATATTCTTTTTTCTAAAATAATTGCCTTGGCCATACATGTGCTTGTCAAATCTTGTACCGTTAGTCCTTTTGGGTGCAGGTCGTTAGTTTGTACCGTTATCCTCCCTAGGGGGGAGGGAGTGGTACCCTACTACCCGAATTGCCACATCACCTCTATCCAGTAAAAACCCTCCAACTCAAAACTACCCAATTCTACACTAACACTACCCTAAGTGGAGGGAGTGGTCACCTATCCTACCCAATTTTTATTTTTATTTTTTTTCATATATTTTTAATACATAAAATCACATACAATATTAAAATAAAAACATATCTTTTCATTAAAAATAAAAACATTACATAATACTTAAAAAAACTACAACTTAAAAATTGAAACTACAACTTAAAAAAAAACATTACATAAGTTGAAATAAAAAACAAATGAAACTACAACTTAAAAATTGCAAGCCCATCCGTGTTTCGCCGCAAGTTCACGTTTTTGGGCAAGAATGAATTCCAACATAGCGGGATCGCGAATGTGATCATGCGGCTCCAAAAAAAACTTCATCTCCCGTTGTGTATTCTTGAACTTCGCCCCCTCGAGTTGTGTAGCCAACAATTGTTTCGCCAACGCATCATTCTCGCGTTTTTCTTCCAAATATTGTGTCTTCTTTTGTGTGTAGGAGTTGATTTCATCCGCAACACTTGAGACCGACGAGGAGGATGCGCCTTGCTTCTTTTCCATCTTTCTTGATTCAAATGGAAGGGTGGGGTCTTCATTCATGTCGGGAATGGTGTTGCTTGCCGATTCATACTCCCCCGACTTCCTTTTTGAAGAATTGCTAGTCGCACCGCCAACTTCTTGAAAATATTCTTGCTCCGTCCATTTGTCATGACCTCTGACAACCTCTCACGCCAAGCTATGAGCACATTGTCTTTTTTTTTATTGTATAGTAATCCACCTCAGCTTGCCTCACCACGTCCAAGTCGTTGCACCCACTAGCCTTAGCACGTTTCTACATAATATACAAAATAATAAAAAGTATAGCTTATACAAAATAATGTAATTGTAAATAATAAAGTATAGATTATGTAAAATAAAAAGTATAGCTTGTACCGCTTGGAGGTAGTAGCCGTTGAAAATACCCATGGTCGTGTTCATTGTTTTCCACTTTGTATTCAACGCATGAAAAGTTCGTGAAGTCGAACCCAAAGTTGCCTTGTAATGCTCGAGAATCCGTTTCCAAAAACCTTCGGACTTTTGTTCATTACCGACAACACCACATTCAGATATTTGAATACATGCTTTCGCCAAAGCCTCCTCTTGTGCCGGCGACCAAACTTCACGGGGCCTCCTCCCGCCGAAGGCTTTTTTCTTCCCTCTCGCATCGACTTCTTCAACGTCCTCATCTTCGTCTTCTTCGTTTGGTGGTTGTTGTGTTTAGGCTACAAACTCTACGTCTTCGTCATTGTTTTCGAACGGGGAGAACTCGCTTGTAGGAGTGATGTTGTAGTGTTGTGGATTCATTTGAGGAGGACCCATATTATATTGGTAATATTGATGTGGAGATGCGGGTTGTGGAACGTAAAATTGATTCGGAGATGGTTGAGAATAAAATAGGTTTGGAAACGGAGTTTGTTGTGGTTGCAGATGAACGGGTTGAGACCGACCTTGACGCGAGGTGGAAATTTTTTTACCTCTTATTGGATCCATGGTTTTGTGTTTTTGAGAGATAAGTGTGTGTTTTTTTTGTGAAAAAATGAGTTTGGGATATATGGTTTTAAAGGGAATTTATTTTTTATTTTTATTTTTTTTTTATTTTTTTTATTTTTAAAAAAAACAAGCAACTAGCCGTTGCTAGTGCCCCAACGGTCCAAAATTTCAAACAAAATGGGGAGACACCGATCGGCTTCCAAGCCCGATCTGGTGCCCGAATTTCACTACCCGACCCCCACGGGGCGGTGTTACCGATCGGCGTCAGGTACCCGATTTGGTACCCGACCCCACTCCCTCCCCTCTAACGTCATTTAACCATGAGGGCTTTTTATGTCTTTTTAACTCTCATCTACCACTTAAGTAAGTACACTTACTTTCCACTCAATTCAAACCAGTTTAATCTTTTTTAAAAAAAGTAAAGTAACTCCCAATACCGTCTTCCACGGGTTATGGGTCCCAATACCGTCTTCCACGGTGTATGGGGGAGGTTAAGACGTAGATAGCCATACCCCTACCTAAGGTAGAGAGGCTGCTTCCGGTTCTACCAAAGGTAGAAAAGGACCTCCGGCCTTGCAAGGGGTGAGGATCGAACCCTTGACCTATGTATCCAGAGGCAAGGGTGTCAACCACCGTTTAATCTTTCCCTCCCAAAAATCCCCGATTCCAAAACACGTAACCCTAAAAATTGAAAAGTTAAAACAAGAATGGAATATTGCTTCTGTGGTCATCCCGCCATTGTTCGCATGTCATGGACAACTCTCAATCCTGGTAGGAGATTTTATTCGTGTCCAAAAATTGTAGAAATGTGTAATTATTTTCGTTGGCTAGACCAATGAATGTGTGAACGAGCCATGGTGATACTACATGGGTTGTTAAGGACAAGGAACAGACTAGAGGAGTCACTAACATTATTAGCTGGTGAGAATAAAAGGTTGAAGAAGTGGTTGATTGAGTTGGTTGTTTCTTTTTGTGCATGTACTATGTTGTTAACTATTGAAGCTGTTTAAGGTGGTTGTTTTGTTGAGAAAATGGTTAGGTGTTGTCTTGTTTAGGGTTGGTGTTTTGATGAGTAAATTGATCAAAGAATCTTATAATGGTAATCTTGTAAGGGTCTATTGACTAGCCCTATGAATGAATGAAGGATTTATGTTACATTTGGTTGCATTTTAATTGATTTTGTTTTCATACCAATGGTTTTCAATTTGTTATAGTTTGACTTACAAAAGTCAAAAGTACTCAGCTGTACCCATTTAGTTATAGTTTGACCTTAAAAAGGTAAAAATGACCATGTACACTATGAAAATGTAAATTGAATTAAGTATTACCACATGAAGTGACCATTTGGTACAGCTTGCCAATTGATACATACCATTTCATATAGTTTGACTTTAAAAGGTCAGAACTACCATTTGGCATGATAAATTTACTAAGTATTACCACAACCTTTGCCAACTGGTGCAGTTTGACTTTAAAAGTCAACATGCCAATTTATAATCAACAAGTGACCAATTTAACGAAGCAATATAAACAAGCAAATCAACACCAAGATTAGCATAAAAGTATCATACATTAATAAGCACGTAAAGTGTTACAGGGAAAATGTGTATGATAACATACGATAATTCTACCAAGAAATACCACAAGTCTAATTATATTGTCTGAGAGGTTAAGAAACCACATTACATAACACTTGTTCCTTCAGTTACATAAAAGATAGTCTACTGATGCTGGATCACTTTGTAGGAATAAACCTGCTTGCAGTCTGCTTGGTTCTCTTAATTTTAGTAGTCTTAGATGCACCAACATGACTAGAAGTTGCACCACCTTGACTTGACCCTGCACAACCTTGGCTTGACCCTGCACCAGCTTGGCTTGACCCAACACCAGCTTGACTTGACACTACACCATCTTGACTTGACCCTGCACGGCTGCACCAACTCTTGAACTTGGAACTTTAAATTGCCTTGAACTTGGACCTTCAAATTGACTAGACCCTGCCACTTGACTTGGAATTTGAGATTGAGTAACAGCAGCTTCATTTAGACCTTGAGATTGGCTAACATCAACTTGGGTTACACAAGGCTGAGATTGTGTAGCCCCTTGTTTTTTCTTTGTACCTTCATATGTCTTTTACTTTTGCCATTGACAGCCCCACCTTGACCTTTACATGATTTCTTGTTGTAACCCAAATGACCAGATAAAGAACATGTAACTGTTTTTCCCCACCTAGTCAGTTTACCATCTTTGACATGTTCAAATGCCCTTTCTATATTTTCTTGGCATACCAACTTGTGGTTTATGTGTAGGAGGTATGAGAATTGTTGCTTGTTGACACACTAATTCGTACCATGATACTGTTCTTTGAATCCACCCCTTCAACTTCTCTGATGCAAGCTGTTTAGCTCTGAATGCCTTAGTCTTTTTTTTGAGATACCAATTGAAAACTGTTTCTGCATTTGCATCTGTACAGCTTTGGCAGGAATGTCTGGATTTGCAATGAAGTGTTTCTCAAGATGTTCTGATAAGAACCTCGACGTACAAGCCTTTATGGATCTTGATTGAAGGCATTGACGTTATCGTTTAAATGTTTTCACCAACCCACCACCATCATCTTGTTTAGTGACGAATGTTTCAATCTTTCTCCTACTCTCTACCGATGTTTCCTAATCCTATCCTTAGCAATTTCTCTGTTATTAAACCTCCGACTAACAAAGAAATCATACTGAAACATCCCATTATCACTTGACTTGTGTTTTTTCCTCAAATCTCTTAGCATCTTTCTTCTTTCAACATCAACTCCATCCTCCATATCACTACCAAAGGAATCGAGATCAATAACATCCAAATCTGCCTCACTAAAATCAACATGTTCATCTATTGGAGGATCACATCTTCTAACAAATGCCTCATTCCTGTACGTCCATCTGATCTTTGAAGGGCTGCATATCCACCTCAACATCCTCTATTATATTCTCATAATTTTATTCATTCAACACAAAATCTGGATCATCAACTCCCTCAGATTCTGAATCAACTTCTATGTCTGCCTCTCTTTCTACTTTATCTACTATGTTATTGTGAGTCTTTGCTTCTACTTCTTTAGCCTTACCGTACTCCCCAAGTATCTCATCAAGACCATCAAAGGGATTGTAATATATCTTCAAACCCTTTATCATTATCATTACCAACAGTCTTTGTAGCTGGTTCCTTACCTTTATCAGTACCACTAGCCTCTTTATCATTACCATTACTATCTATCTCTGCTTCCTTACCCTTGCTACTACCACAACCATTATCTTTCCTACAAACTTCTTTATCTTCCCAATGAATCTCACATGGCCTTAGCAAAGGTTGATTACCCAAATAACTTACACCTGGCCTTGTGGATTAAATGGACCTTCAATGGGTATAACTGTATAAGACCTTTTCTTAGTCTTTCTTGATACTTCAAATCTAGGTCTTCACGAATAGTCAAAGCTTTCCTACTAGATGGAGTCTGTAAAGTGTAAAGGGAGCTTACTTGCACACTTAGGAAGCACTAAAACCCATCATTTTCACTATTACTTGGTGATGGTGGTCCATTTTCATTATCAACTTCTTCTATCACAACTAGCTCCATGTCTTGGTCCATTAAAATACATGTCCATGATTTCCTATGATGCTCAATGTAAACTTCAATCGCCTTATTATTAGACACATATTTCAATAACTCCAAAACATCTTGATCACTAGCCAATGCAACAGGACCATAATCTAGGTTTGTAACAGGTATCATGAAATGATAGTAAAAGTGTTGTAGGACCAAATAGATGACACACGTGTCGTCGCTAAAAGTGTCTGTAGGAGCAAATAGATGTGGCAGGTGCTGCTACAGTTTCAATTTTTTCCCCGAAAAAATCTACCAAAACTTAACTTGTAAATCACCCAAAACTATGATACAAAACTCATTCGTACACTTATTCACTCCAAAACAACCAAACGAAGTTATAGTTTTCGAAAATAACAATACAATTAAGCGAATACAAATATGAGAATGCAAATAACAAAATGGTGTTAACACAAATACAAATTACATACTAAATCCCCACTCATCATCATCATCATAATCAAATTCACCATCTTCATCACCACGTACAATCTGGCTAGTGCCGAGATCAAAGACCGGGTTGTAGCAACCAAGGTCGGGAGGAGTATAACTAGGTCCGGGAAGCACGTGGGGAATGTACATTCGGGGAGGGGTATATTGTAAAGAAGTACCTGCTGCTACTTGTTGACGGTTTAAGAAATCCAAAAGGTTGTTATAGGCATTTTGGGTACACTTGCAACTGCTTTTGCATTCTCCTCAACTTGTTTTATCAACCTGGCTTTTTCCAACTCATATTGCATCATCATCTCAGCAACTTTTTCATGGGTACAAGAACCTTGGCTAGGTTGTGAACTCCTGCAAGAACTCGAGCCCGTACCCGGTAACTTCAAGCCCCTACCCGCTATATGGCCACGATTTGTTCTCTGGAAGACTTCATCCAGAATTTCTTGATCCGTCTTGAAAGGGTTGGTTTTGGCTTTAACTGACAAAATAATTTTTATAATTTATTAAAGTATTAATTTCGTCAATAAACTAATTTATACATTTTTTTAAATTAATTTTTACAGTTATATATAAATTTAAAATTAATATAGAATTGAAAATACGCATTTAGCGACGATATATGTGATCGCTAAAAGTGTGAGCCCCCGGTTAAAGTTAACATAAAAAAGACTTGAAAACTTAGCCCCATGCCACCTTTAGCGCAACATACATCGTTGTCAAAAGTCCCACTTGACCAAAAGTGGTTTTTGGTGGAGTGAATTTGCCTGCCAATTGTTTTTGGTTCTTTACAATGTTGTAGTGATATAAACTCATGATCGAACTGAAAAAAACAGTACTCCCTCCGTCCCATATTAAATGTCCAGGTTTGACTTTTCAAGTCTTTCTTTTACAACTTTGACCTTAAATATTTTTGCTTGTACTATGTAGCATTAGATAAAAATAATACGTAGTGGAATTATATTTAAAACTCAATCTATTATATATTTTGCATCAAATATTTTATAATACAACCAAAAATATTTATGGTCAAAGTTAAGAAAGAAATATTTATGGTCAAATATTTTATAAACCTAGGTAACTACACTACTTACTTAGCTTATAGTGCTTAACTTTTAACAAGATGAACGTGCATAATGTTCAAAAGAGTGAGAATCATTATCTAAAGAAAAATTAATAACAAAAGCATGAGTAGCTATTCTTCAATATCCATACCTTGCCTGCCTATTCCAATCGTCGTCTCTGAATCCACACTATCTTTATGATCAAGCAAAAGCAGTGTTTGTGTGTAGGAACTCGCAAAGAAATGAGAAAATGGCCAGGTAATCCCAATATAGTTGATTTGTTTAGGGTTGGGTTCATAAACAAATAGTTCCTTTTCTTTCAAATCTTTTCTCTCTGCAATTATGAGTTCACCATTCTTTCTGAATCCACCTACATCTCTTATCCATGTTATTGGCGTGTTAATGGTGAATATATGTGTGAACGATTTTGGATCAGCATTCTGCATAATCCATACATTTGCATTGGCGGCGTGATTTTTTTCAAGCACAACAAGAGACTCCTTTAGCTTAGATATAAGCACATGAACACTTTTGCAACTTGCTAAGCTTTGAGGGAGGTATACTTCTGTAAATTCTTTGCCTGTTATATCAAATGATATGATCAAATGACAATAATCACAATACTGATCTTTCCAATTCAAGGAAGACATATCATGAGCAAGCCAGTAGATAATCTCATTTACAATTACCTGATTATACGTGTACTTAATTGATTTACGAGGCAGCTTGCTACTTGGAGGTTTCCATAAACCTAAGCTCAATGAAAAAACCTCAACTTGATTAGGAATATTAGCATTTTTCATATCGTGCCAAAAATTAAATGAGATCTTGACAAGCTTTGGATCACTAGTTCGAGGGCAAACCCCAAAGCCAACAAGAGTGTGATATGTCACATCATCATCATCATCATCAACAGACGCATTAGGCACAACGATAGTAACTGTTTTTTTAATGGACGGTTTCCAAATAACAGCATTCATTTATCTTTCTATTAGAACCATAAATACAAAACAAGCCTCCAGAGACCCCAACAAGTGTTGGATATTTAAGTGGATTAAGGGACAAGGGAGTAGTCATTAAAACCTTCTGATGTGGGAATGTATCATAATCCACGATTGAAAAATATCTAACCACATAACCCAACACGATGCCCGTGATTCCATGTAACTTAACATAAGATGTTGCGACTGCTGGATGACACAATGATCAGCAATAAATCTAGGGCTATCGATAACAGACTTCCGATGTTTGGAGATGGATCCGAATCGAATCAATGATATCGGGAAATGGGTCGGTTCATACTACACACTCCATACTTTTAACAGGTTTTTTATGTTTAAAAATTATATTGTATATTCTTTTGACTGATTTTATTTTTATATTCAGATAATCTCCCCAAATTTGTTTGAATTCATGCGATATTACATTCATGATTTTGAAAAGTTCTTATATTGGTACTTTACTCTAGGCGTGGAGGACAAAAGAAGCGGTTTCGTGGTCATAATAAAAAAGAGTTTGGAAGAAATTCAAAGCTGCAATATTAATGTTGAAAGAGAGGCATTACTTTTCTATGTTTTGTGAATGTAACGTTTAAATGTTTTATCAAAGATCAAACTTTAGACTTTTGTTATTTTGATTCAAGTGATCATGTTTTCGTTTACAATTACATGGTTAATATGTGAATCTACGTTTTAAAGGTGTGTTTACAACAAAGTATTCCATTTACCAAATCTTTTTCTTGGTAGCGAATAATTTTTTTTCCGTTACCCGGGTACTAATCTTTCAAATTCGGTTGTCTGGGGTTTTTATGATATTTTTACCCCTCTCAACTGATAAGAGTTTTAATAATGTTAAGGCATAAGTGTCACAAAATAACCCAAGAAGACCGAATTTGAAAGATTAGTGCCCGGATAAGGAAAATAAAAAGTTTGCTACCTAGAAAATAATTCGGTGGCAAGTAAGATATATTTATAAGTGATTAGCCTATTAAAATTTTATTCAGCTTGAACCCACTTTTAGCGACGAAGGGTAAAATTGGCTTTATAAAAAAGTATTACGACTTTAGCGATGACATGTGTCATCGCCATGTCATCGCTTAAAGTGACTTTATTAAATAAAATTAAAAAAAAAAGAAAAAAAAAAAAGGTACCACAGCAACGACACGTGTCGTCTCCAAAAGTGTCCGCAAGAACAAAAAAAATTTATAGAAAAAGTGTACCAAAACTCATCCTGTAAGCTAAGTCACCCACAACTATGATAAAAAAACTCATTCGTACATTTATTCATTCCAAAACAAACAAACCAAGTTATAAGAGTGCAATTAAGCTAATACAAATATGAGAATGCAAATAACAAACTGATATTAATACAAATAAAAATCACATACTAAAACCCCACACGTCATCATCATCATCAAATTCACCATCTTCATCACCACGTACAATCTAGCTGGTTCCGAGATCAAAGGTCGGGTTGCAGCAACCAAGGTCGGGAGGAGTATAACTAGGGTCGGGAAGCACTTGGGGAATATACATTTGGGGAGGGGTATATTGAGAAGAAGTACCTGCTTGTTGACGGTTGAAGAAATCCAAAAAGTGGTTAAAGGCATTTTGGGTACTTTCAAGTGCTTTTGCATTCCCTTCAACTTGTTTCCTCAACCTGTCTTTTTCCAACTCATGTTGCATCATCATCTCAGCAACTTCTTCATGGGTACAATAACCTTGGCTAGGTTGTGAGCTCCTGCAAGAACTCGAGCCCGTACCCGGTAACCTCAAGTCCCTACCCGCTATACGGCCACGATTTGTTCTCTGGAAGACTTCATCCATAATTTCTTGATCTGTCTTGAATGGGTTGGTTTTGGCTTTAACTGCCAAAATAATTTTTATAATTTATTAAAGTATTGATTTCATCAATAAACTAATTTATACATTTTTTAAAATTAATTTTAGCAATTATATATAAATTTAAAATTAATATAAAATTGAAAATATACTTTTAGCGACGACACATGTTATCGCTAAACCAAGTGTGAGTCCCAGGATAAAGTTTAAAAAAATAAAAAAGAAAAAAAAGACTTAAAAACGTGGCCCCATGCCACTTTTAGCGCGACATACGTCGTTTCTAAAAGTCCCCCTTGACCAAAACTGTTTTTTGGTGGAGTGCTTTTGCATGCCAAGTGTTTTTGGTTCTTTACAATGTTGTACTGATATAAACTCAAGATCAAACGAAAAAAACCGTATGACATAAATGTTGCCAAGCCCATGTAACTACACTACTTATTTAGCTTATAGTGCTTCACATTTAACAAGATGAACGTGCATAATGTACACAAACAGAGTGAGAATCATTATCTAAAGAAAAATTAATAACAAAAGCATGAGTAGTTATTCTTCAATATCCATACCTTGCCTGCCTATTCCAATCGTCGTCTCTGAATCCACGCTATCTTTATGATCAAGCAAAAGTAGTGTTTGTGTGTAGGGACTCGCAGAGAAGGAAATAAATGCCCCAGCAATCCCAGTATAGTTGATTTGTTTAGAGTTGGGTTCATAAACAATTAGTTCCCTTTCTTTCACACCTTTTTTCTCTGCAATTATGGGTTCACCATTCTTTCTGAATCCACCTACATCATTTATCCATGTTATTGGCGTGTTAATGGTGAACATATGTGTGAACGATTTTGGATCACCTTTCTGCATAATCCATACATTTGCATTGGCGGCGTGATTTTTTTCAAGCACAACAAGTGACTCCTTTAGCTTAGATATAAGCACATGACCATTTTTGTTACTTGCTAAGCTCTGAGGGAGGTATACTTCTGAAATTTCTTCGCTTGTCAAATCAAATGATATGATCAAATGAGTGAAATGAGGATACAGCTGTTCTTTCCAATCCAAGGAAGACATATCATAAACAAGCCGTGTTATACGTGTACATAATTTTCGAGGCAGCTTCAAGCACAATGAAAAACCTCAACAAGAATACTAGCATTTTGTTCTCGTGCGACTAGGACAAACCCCAAAGCCAACAAGAGTGTGATATGTCACATCATCATCATCATCATCATCATCATCATCATCTTTAGTTAGGCACAAGTACATGTAACTTAAAAACCCTAATTCCGATTCTCTCTAGGCGATATAATCGGTTTTCACTCAAATCGGCCTAAACCACATTGTTCGAATGATTAACATCCTTGTTAATTCATCCTAGTTTGAATTGCATTGTTTCATATTTGTTGAATCTTGATTATCGCGTTTTTTTGGTTTTATGCTACGGTGAGCTCCTGTCTTATTCTAATCGTTGTAACATTGATTGACTTTGGTGCGTCTTGGAGGGTTTCGTATACTTCTCAAGGATGGTTCGTTGAAAGCTGAAATTGGCGATCAAGTTGGCTCCGTATGCTAGGGTGGATATTAGTGCGTTGGAAGCTAGATTGAATTGCCTTAACGGTGATGGCTTGTCAAGCATTAACAGGGAATCGATGTCGAATCGCTTGGGGTACGGAAACTATGTTTATAGTTCTCACGTTTGTATGATAGATGACCAATAAACCTAACGTGTCTACACCCAAATGAGTGAAATGAGGATACATTTGCTGTTTAAAACGGAGCGTGTCTCAAGGAAAGTTAATTTTCTTGAATCCAATGCTTCCAAAGGAAGACGGTATATCATAAACATTTGGTTAAGAACTATGTCTCCAACACGTGGGGTAAGTTTGGTTTTATGAAACTAATGAAGAATGATGATGGTGTTTTCCTCTTTAAATTCGATTCTAAAGATGAAAATGTTCTTCAAGATTATTCAACTCATTCTCACTGGTCTGAGGTTACTAGAGTTCCCGTTGGATTAAATTGCATAATGTGCCATTACTTGCATATTCGGAAGATGGGTTGAGCTTAATTGCTACCCAAGTGGGTAAGCCGATTATGTTAGATGCTTTTACTAGTTCCTGAGGCAGCTTGCATGTGGTGACTATGGCGATCCCTAATAAGGATGATAGGTTTACCATAAACCTAAGCATTACCGCTTGTTGTCCTAAGAGTATTAAGGAGAATAATGATGTTCTCCACCTCAAAAAACCAGAATCACCTAAAGGTACGAAGATGACTGGTGGATTAGGATTTGCACCTAGCTAGACACCGTAGTGCTAGTGGTAATTTTGTTCTCGTGCGAACATCGGTACTACTAAGGAAGCGGTAATGGATCTCGGGGCGGACTCTCAGATTGATATTGGTGGCGTCTAAGCCTCCGGAGATGGGAATTCTTTGCTGCTAAGCTTGAACAATGGATGTTGGTTCTACTCCCATAGTTGAGAAAATTGGTATGCTTGAAAAGCTAATTATTGATAGCTACTCACCTAACATCTTCTACAGTTAACCCCATTGTGTGCCGACGAAGATGAGGTTGTTGATTTGATGAGTCATACAAGAGTTTGAAGATGAGATGATGACTATGATATGTCGTGATCTTCCTTTGGATTCCTTTAATGCCATGTATCAAAGTTTCAATCATCATCATATGTTATCATTTGAGTATCATTGGCGTATCTTGTTATCACCACGGGTCTGAGATATGAGATTTCACTATACCATTGTACTTAAACTTGGGCAAAAAGACGCGTTAGGCACAACGATAGTAACTGTTTTTTTAATGGATGGGTTCCAAATAACAGCATTCATTATCTTTCTATTAGAACCGTAAAAACAAAACAAGCCCCCAGAGACACCAACAAGTGCTGGCCAGTTAAGTGGATTAACGGACACGGGAGTAGTCAATAAGACCTTCTGATGTGGGAATGTATCATCATCCACGATCGAAAAATATCTATGCACACAACCCAAAGGCGACGCCGCTGATTCCACGTAACTTAACATAAGATGTTGTGACTGCTGGATGACACAATGATCAACAATAAATTTAGGGCTATCGATAACAAACTTCCATTGTTTAGAGACGGATCTGAATCGAATCAATGATATCACAGGAAGCCTTTTCATGATTTCGGCTTGGATTTGCAAGGGTATGTAGTCTGTCATATTGAGTTTACGATAGTAGCTTAGGTTTTGAGGGATATCTTATGATTTGATCAATGATTTCTATTAAAAACTACACGTTTGGCCCATTCAAAGCCAAACCCTATTGGATGCTCACAATCCCATTTTTAAACCGAAAACTCGAAAACAAAACCGATTTAGAACTGAATCAATTCATTCATGAGGAAATATCGAACCGAACCAAATTCAGTAATCGACTTATGTTCTTGTTTCGGTTTTAGTAATACTAGACGAGTACCCGTGCATAACAACGGAAATTCCTAAAGGCGGGAAATATGCGATATTTTGGTAAGTATTTCGTATAACGTTCAAAATAGAACGTGAAAAGATCAAAATATAATTGTCAACGGTTATAACATGCGATAAATCAACTCAAACAAAAATTCTTAACATGTACTACGTATCAAAGAACATATAAAAGCATTTGTAAAGTATGAATCTATGACGAACATATCTCTTGTCAAAGTCAATGAACGGCCAATATTAGAAAATCAAAGAAAAAAATTGCACTCACCGTTAACCACACATAGATGGTTCATTTGTATTATCGTAACGGACGGCTTTTAAATGCACTCATAGAATTCACATCTGAAGTGTAAAGGGGCGTTTGGTTATAAAAAAGATAAGGTCCTAAAAAAAGTCCCTAAAACCTTAATCTCTCCGAGTTGTCCAATCCGCCATTTCTAGTAAAGACCGTATACAATTCCAAACAGCCCCTATAAAAAATCCCAACAAACCCTTGAACAGTTTTATATGCAATCCTAAACCGCCAACAAGAGGTGGGTGTTATTGCACCCGGTGCTCTTAAGTTGAAATGAGAGTGAGAGTATATTTGTAACTGACTCACTCTTGATGGGTTTATGGGTTCAGAGTATGCCTAAAATGGTAGGTTTGAAGCTTGATATATTTTGTAAAAATCAAACCATCAACCAATAAGTTCTATTGTACTACTATTCCATTATTCCGTACCCATAAACCATATACTCTATTTTAAGTGTTAAAAACCATTATATAAAAAGGTTAAAACCCACGTCGTTCTAATACCCATTTACGTATCACAAGAAAACTACTATTGATGTAAAGTGAGTTCTTGAACCAAACTCTCAAAAAGGGGCTTAACCGGGTTCTTAGATTTGGTCGCCATTTCTAATATCAGTTTGGTCTACATTTGGTTAATGTACAAACATTTTTGATGCGAGATGCAGTAGTAAGGTATTAAGACAAATATAATCAAATCATCATTTGGGGTAAGTTCAAATTAAAATATCTAAAAATCCTTGAATAAAGTGCCACCATAGGGCAGAAAGGATCAAAATAGTTGCATCTGAACACTAGACTACCTTTTATAAGAAACGACGTAATATAATACAAACAAGACACAAAATGATCTCGAGCTCAAGGGAGTGCTAAGGTGAAATTACAAACGTAAACCTGAGAGGATAATTACACTTTTTTTTTTTTTTTTTGGTAAAAGTATGCCTTAGAAATGTATTATCGAGATTTGAAAGATAAGTTCATATGGAACATGGACAATGACACATATCAAGCCTCTTTCTTTGTGTTTCTAATCATTTTAGCCGTAATATTAGTGATCTATAGGTCAACACATAATAACAAATTGCGTAAGTAAATTAATCGAGGTTTTGTTGCCTAAAGCAGTAGATTCTAAGAGATGATGTTATTTGATGAATAATGGATGTTGCGAAGTGCAGATATAGTGCAACTGGAACCAACACAAAATAAACAAGTGTGTAATGATGCAATAAATATCTCTAAGGATAGAGAATGAAGTAAATTTGCAATAGTTCAATAAAATATAGGCAAAACCAGTTAACTGATAATCTGATAGCGGATAGAAATGAATAATTTAAGGTTTCTTATTATGAGGTTTTTTTTGTAGCAAACAAAATTTGTCCTAATAACAGTGCATAACAGAAATAATCACACAAGTGTGCCAAGCAGGCAAACACAATCCTCTTAATTTTTTGTTTTAACATGTAATTATCCACATTGCATCTCTATTATTCAAAAACTTACTTATACCGGTTCAAATCCTAAGGATTTTAAAGCATCACGATGAACATGATACTTGTGTATACACAGAGAATGAGAAGTACCCATTTCCCATCGATCTAGGGAATTATGCAATATTTTAAAAATCATTAACATATAGATACAAATTATCGATGAAAAGATTGATAAACTTGCTAAAGTGTTTCCTGATGACCACATACCCGTCATTTAATCGAGGTGTGAGTGTATTTGCAATTGCAAGAGGGAGATAAAATAAGGACTCTAGTTAAACAAGAAAATATGCTATTAACAAATATTGCAAGGATATATGAATTAACTATTTAATTTAGTTGTTACTATAAATCTTACCACAGACATACTGGTTTTCAACTCCTTAGGTTCATCACACAAGTAGGATAATATCATCCTTCCCTGCTAAACAAGAACACCAATATGAGATAGTTGATTAGGCGTTATTTGTGGTTTTCAATCAGATAACAAAATTACTCAATGAATTTATTGTGTCTGAAAACACAACATATTAAAAAAATGCAACCAGAAAACAATAAAAAAAAAAGATAGATACTTGTATTTAACTTGCATGATCATCGTTCTGCATAATGCCTCTAATCATAAAAAATCAAATTATAGAATCAAACTTTTCTTGCTAATTTAGTTGAACTTAATCAAAGGTTAAATAAAAATTACATTAGAATGAGCATCATAAAAGCTTTGACTGATTTGGAATAAAAGGAATAGAATGAAACTCATTAATGGTGTTTTTGAATCGTAATGCTATAGAATGAAACGTATAGAGGAAGATTGCAATGCTGTCAAGTAACTTTCAAATGAAGTCTTCAATACTTTCCTTAGACAAAAATAGTTTCAGCCTTTCGTATAGTGGTGGACTTTCCATAATTACTTTCAGTTTTTCACTTTTCAAGTTTGACCAAATTAAGTTTTTTCACTTTTCACGATTGACTATTTTTGCTTTATAGTTAGTTAAGATAAAAACCAAACCGAAAACCATATTAGTATTTATATATAGTCTACAAAACCCTAATCCTAATATCCTTATTTGTTTGACCAATCACATATGAATATCCTACCTAAATAAAACAAAATATACACAGTCCAAATGATACATGTGTAATAGACCAAATGATCTGGCTATGGGTAGTCAAGGCGACGGCCAGGGAATCACACAAACAAAAAGTTTTTTTTTTTTTTTTTTTTTGATTTGTATACATAGAGAAATTATAAATAGGATGAATTTCAAACTCCATAAGATAGAGCAGAAGCAGGTTCAGTGGGGAAGACGAAAAAACCAAGAGAGAGAAAGAATACAAATGAATTTTGGTTTTGTCGTGTATTTTTATGCCACACTCTCACGTGGTTGATGTAAATCAGTAAATGTGTGGTTTGTATTAATTTTTTTCTTTTGAACCACAACTAATATTTTTCTCATTTTTTTCTTATTAGTACTTTTTTTTAATAATTTAAAACTTTCATTTTAGTAGTTTTTCTACTTGAAAAGAGACTTTAGGTATAGAGTACTACTATTTTATTCTTTAAAATTTTTTCGACCAATTTAGTAAGTTAGTCGTCCTTCAATTTATACTTTTCAATCTTATAATAACTGTTTATTTTGAAAATACATAGTCTTAGAAACCACAATTAAGTGGCTTTCCAACGATCAAATATTATTTTTCACTCATTAAAATCTCTTTCAATTGATTTAAATAAAAAGTGAATACTTGTTATGAGACCACCCAAAATAGAAATACGAAAAGAAAAATCTAAGCGCAGGAAGTAATGGAGATAACATTATGAAAAACTATCTAATTTGATACTTATTTGTTTCATCTGTGTCAAACTACTTTTTTTTTTCTTATCGCATAAGCTTATCTATTTTGTGTATCTTTTGTAAAATTTATGCATCTGAATGTATAATAGACTGAAAATGTATAAAAGAATGCATAAAACTTTATTCGTAATTGATAAATATAAGACGAAGACTAAATGTTTTAATGTAAAAAAAAGAGGAGAAAACAATAAGTGTCAAGTTTGATTCATAGACATTATCGCATCATCCCTACTTAATCAATGAAAATGCTTATCTTTATACAGTTTTCTTCGTTTTTTTTCTTTAATTTTGAACTTATATAAAAGCCAAACCCTATTAGTTGTTCGCTTACATCCTTTAGTCGGGGCACTATTTGACCATTTTGCCCAGGCATAAAAAATCTCAGGACCGGCCCCAGCAAATGATACATGTGTAAATACTGGCTGCCTAGAAACAAAAGACACAACAATAGTTTGTTAATTACTACGAGTCTTACTGGGCAATTATTTATTAATAGCATGGTACCTCGCACAAAACAACTTGGGAAAATAGTCATTAGCCATTTTTTGAGATTTCGTAATGGATGACGATTTCGGGTGATTGTCGAGTGTTTCGGTGGCAGTATAAGAAACTGAATAAATGGTTGTGTAATATACGGAAAATGTATATCTTTTTTAACATTTTTTTAGAGAAGATGTGTGTGTGACGATAGTCAATATATGAAGAGTAAGAGCTAAATATATTGTATTTACTATCAATCAAAACTTATTATGATTTACCTAAAAAATATACTTTTAGTTAACATTATTTACATTTAACGGGTCATTATGCATAACCAATGTTTTTAAAAGCCCCTCTAGGCGCCGTCTAAGTACTATGTGCCCACCAGCCGCCTCGATTTTACAATAGGTGGCCAAAAAAGCGGTCAACGTCGGATAGCATGCGGGTCAACGATGGTAAAATTCGGTCAACGTTTGTCAAAGCCAATCAACGGCGGTCAACACTGTTTTAAAATTTAAATTATTATTTTTTTCAACTGGTGGGATCTTATTTCTAAATGATGTATAAAATTGAACTTTGTGATGTAATTGTCGTAGATTAGAAAATATTATATATTAAAAAGTTCAATCCGTTTAAACCACCCCTAAGCGTTAGGCGGTAGTCGACAGCCGACTAGCGCCTAGCGGTTTTTGCAACAATGTGCATATCTAGTCTAGCTTACTAAAAGACTCAAATAACAATGAAAAAAGCCCAACAAGCCATAAACCCCAACACTTCACTTCACTATCAATAGGCCCAAAACAAAATCTCAATAACTCATAAACCCTCTTTTATCACCATCTCCTCCGCCTTCACCATACTCCGGCCACCCTCCATAACCAACATGGGTTCTAACAAAACAGGTTTGTGTTTATACTCTATACTAGCTTGTTCAAGCTTATGGGTTTATGATACTATTATACTAATGTTTTTTTTATAATTTTATAGATAAGAAAGTGAAGAAGGGGTCTAAAAAAGATGAACAGATGGAAGATATTGCAGAAGAAGTACCTGTAAAATCTGTGGAAAATGCAAAAGAGCATAAGAGTCAATTGCAAAGGCTTTCAGAAAAAGTGAGCTTTTTTGGTGACCCTTTAAGCTTCTTGTTAAAACCCTTGATTGTTATAAGCTGTTTTGTAAAAAAGTTAGGATTTTTTGTTGTTTTTAGTGTAGGTGTATTAAGGGCGTTTGGGATTATGTTTGCATATTGTTTGGGCTTATAAGCTTATGTGTTTCTGGCTTAATTTCATAAGCTTAGTTTTTTCGGCTTATTTTGAAACTTATGAGCTTATAAGCTTCTTATGTTATGTCATAATAAGCTTTCATAAGCTCATAAGTCTCAAAATAAGCTGGAAAAAATGAGCTTTTTGAATATAAGCCAAAACCACAAAAGCTCGTTATCCCAAAATAAACTTAAACTGAATATAAGCCAAAACCACATAAGCTCGTTATCCCAAAATAAACTTAAACGAACACCCCCTGATTGGAGAGATATCAGTGTATTAGCTTGTTTTTGCTTAATTAAGTATATTTGAGGCTGCTTGTTTTGGTTTATGTAACTGGCTTATGAGCTTATGTAAATTTGGAAAAGCTCTTAAGCCAACTTTTTTCTGCTTATAGGCTTGTCAAGTTGAGCTTGTAGCTTATTTAAGGCCATAAGCTCAACTTGATAAGCTCATAAACCAAAAGGCTTTTCGAATTCTGCATAAGCTTGCTATAAACACAAACACCTGAAATAAGCCACAAATATGTAACCCCAAACACTCTGTAGGGGTTATAGTATATGATGTTTTGGTTTTCTTAATTCCCACTTTATTGTGTATAATTTACACTGTGGCTAGTAATGCACTTTAAGGGTATATTGTGTATTCAAAACCCTCAGTAGTTGCAGCATACATTTGTATAAACCGTTCGTTTTTGTTTGAACCCTTAAAATTTTATTATTTGTTTTCATATTAGGTTTGAATTAAAGTTAGCGTATACCTTTTTAGTAAACGTAGGGAGTATAGTTTATCCATATTGATGTCTGTTACATACCTTTTAACCTTTAGTAGCATTATAGTTCCTGAAATCAGAGTGTGGTATAAGAAATCTTGGTTCATGAAATGATTCGGTGTTTATATTTATTGGGTTGTGCTATATGGTTTGAGACTTTTGAGTGTTGATCAAATCTTGTTTTATTGTTGTTTCTTACAGGATCCAGAGTTTTTTAATTTCTTGAAAGAACATGACAAAGAGCTTCTTGATTTCGACGAAGAGGTAGGCTAAATGTCAGTTTTTTACATATTCATTGTTTTAGGAATGAGATCTGGTTTTGCCGAAAAAAAAAAAAAGTTTGGACACTCATCCAAAAGCCCTTTCTATCATATATATTTTTTATAAGGTGACACAACCATCTTAAAGTTGAGAACCGTTATCCTAGGATTCAGAAAGTAATTACTGAATCACTAGTTTGGTGTTTATTCATTCTTCACACGACATATATATAGCACATTTTGAGTGCTTCTTAACCAATCTTTGATATGTTTTTCTTCTCGTTAGATGATTGTTTGTATACTAAAATTCATGTGATTGTTTGTAGGATGAAAACGAGGACGGACAAGAAGATGATCCAATGGATCAGTCTGATGGTTTAGGCAAAAAAGAAGAAATAAAAACTATAACAAGTGAAATGGTAGACACATGGATTAAAGCAATTCAAAAAGAGCGGAAAATAGGAGCAATTCGTAGCATTATGAGAGCTTTTCGCCATGCCTGTCATTGTGGTGACGAGGACAGTGAGTCAAAGTTGAGCTCCATGTCATTTCCTGTCTTCAATAAAATCCTGTTATTTGTATTAAGTGAAGCGGATGGAATCTTTAGAACAATCTTTAAGCTTCCACTTTCTGGCGGGAAAAAGGAAATGATTCTTGAATTAATGAACACACGAGCATGGAAAAACTATAGCCATTTAGTGAAAGGATATCTTAGTAATGCTCTTCATGTTTTGAACCAAATGACTGATACTGATATGATAGCTTTTACTGTACGGCGTCTAAAGTTCTCATCTTTGTTTCTTGCTGCTTTTCCAAGCATACTAAGGAAGTATATAAAGGTACAGTTTGTGCTTTTATTATTTATTTACTCCATTTTTTGTATGTTGTTTCAGCTTGATTTCTTTTTTCTTTTTTTCTTTTCTTTTTTTTCTTTTCTGTAATATGAAATCAGCACTTTAGAGATGACATATACCCAAATTTTGGCCCATTTGAGCTGTTTTTAGCCAATGAAACGGGTTTAGCAGTCGAAAAGAGTGTTGATTGGTTAACCCGAACCGGGACATATCGACCTTATACTAGAAACATTGTTCATTATGTTAAAAAAACATATATTTTATTATGTTTCTTCTCATTCAGTTTTGTCATTTTGTTTCTGATTCTTTTAAAACTTTGTAAGTTTTAACTAGTACGTTAGAGGTGACAATTTGACCCATATACCAAAAAATGGGTTGATTTGAGCTCTTTTTAGTTGAAAATGAATTGGGTCAAATGGATTGAAAGTCACCTAAAATGTCTTCTAAATGACAAACTTCAAAGTTTTATTATTTTAAAAAATTATTTTATTTCGGTAGATATTATTTTAACCATTTACTCGTATAATATGTTATTTATTTATTACAGATAAAATAAATTAATTTTATCTATGATTTCTATTTGGTTTTCAGGTGGTACTTCATTTTTGGGGTACTGGTAGTGGTGTACTACCAATAGTCTCGCTGTTGTTTCTAAGAGATGTATGCATTCGGCTTGGTTCAGATTGTATAGATGAGTGCTTTAAAGGAATATACAAAGCGTATGTCCTTAACTGCCGTTTTGTGAATGCAACCAAACTTCAACATGTACAATTTCTTGCAAATTGTGTCAACGAGCTTTTCATGGTTGATCTTCCATCTGCATATCAACATGCGTTTGGTTTCATACGACAATTAGCTATGTATTTACAGGATGCTCTTACCACAAAAAGAAAGGTATTAAACCAATCATGTGATTATCCTAGCTTCTACTCGCAATAATCTTTTTCAATGTTTATATATTTAAACACATTTTGCATTTGATTGTCTCATTAGCAAATTGTATTATGATAATCCTTTAAACTTTGTATTAAACTTTTGTACATTGTTTGATAGGATACTTCCAGAAGAGTATACGATTGGAAATATATGAACTGTCTACAACTATGGACCGGAGCTATTTGTGCCTACGGTACAGAAGCTGATTTTAAGCCACTTGCGTATCCACTGACTCAAATAATCTCTGGAGCTGTTCGTTTGTTACCTACTGCTCGAAATATTCCACTCAGATTACGTTGCATTAGAATGCTGAATCAGATTGCGTCTGCTACAAATACTTTCATTCCAGTTGCTGTTCTTCTTACAGATATGCTTGATATGAAAGAATTGCATAAACCGCCTTCTGGTGGTGTTGGAAATGCTGTTGATTTACGCACTATGCTGAAGGTAACCATTTATTATATTATTTTATTTTACTGGTAAAAACGGGTACTTTTTGGATGGTTGAAAGTGGTTAGACCTTTTGTGGTTTTGTTTCTCCGGTCCACCACATGTTTATCTAATTATTATCTTTATTCGTTTGACCTATTCGACAAACTCATAACGAAATGGGTCAAAGTTACCACCTTTAATTATACGGGTATTTAATTTTCATTTTTTATATTATTTGAAAGTTTCAGGTTAACAAGGCGACTATAAAGACACGATCTTTTCAAGAAGCAATTGTTTTCTCTATCATTGAAGAGCTTGCTGAACATTTAGCACAATGGAGTTATTCACCCGCGTTCTTTGAGCTTTCTTTTGTTCCTGCTGTTCGTTTGCGTAATTTCTGCAAATCTACAAAAGTTGATAGATTTCGTCGTGAAATGAGACAATTCATTCGTGAGGTGGGCCCCTTTTCTTCTCTGCCACTGTTTTGTTTGACATTGGTGGATTATGTGATTTTATTTCTTGGTTTGTCTTACAATGCAGATTGAGGCAAATTGTGAGTTCACTAACAAAAAACGAATGTTGATTACACATTTACCTAATGATCCTGCTTCATCATCATTTATGGAGGTTTGTATACTCTATTTCTCTTATTACCATTTGTCTTTACTACTTTTTTTTTTTTTTTTTTTTCGTTTTGTACTATTTTTGTTTTGTTTTGTTACCACCTTCACCTGTTTTTTCACCTATTGATACCCAGTTTATTTGTTAAAGATCAAATTTATAAGCCAAATTGACATTGGGTCGCAATTATAACATATGTTCTAAGTCTCATAAACAATGGTTTTTGACTTGAAACAGGATGAGAAAAAGAAGGGTATCAGTCCTCTGTCTAAATATGTCGCCACACTGCGTCAAAAAGCACAACAAAGAAATGACTCATTGGTTGAGTCCAGGTTTGTAAATGTCAAAATTAGTGGTTTCAATGTTATACCAGAAATCCCGTTTGGGTTTTGCTAAAGATTTGTTGTACTTGTTTCCAGTATAATCGTGGGTGAAAAAGGTTCTATATTTGGTAAGAAAAGATCAAAGCGTGATGATGATGATGACGACGACATTGATGATGATGATGATGTTGATCTTGGTGTCGAAGGCGCTGATGTCTTTAGTTCAGAATGGCTACCGAGTGGGGACCACAAGTATGTTTTCTTCAACCTCTTACAGTATTCTCTTATTTTTTGTACTTTTTGAATTTTCGGATTGATATATATGCAATTCCCGCCATTTTAAATGTATAATTCTAAGAAAGCAGATATTGGTATAGGACTAAGAATCTTGAAGAGGATAAAAAGGAAAAGAAGGGGAAGAAACAGAAGAAGGGCGTTGGTAAAAATGCTGCTGGTGATGAAGATGTTGTTGAAGATTTTGTCCTTAGTTCAGATGAAGAAGAGTCGATGAGTGATGACGACGATGTTACTGAAATAGATGATGTTAAGAAGCAAGTTGCGCCTTTAAAAAATGGAAAACAGAAGCAGAAGCCGTCTCAAAAACCATCAAAAAGGAAGGGAAACTTTCGTAACAAGAATAGGTCCAAAAAAAGGAAGACAGCGACCTAACTAGGGAGATCTTCTGACAGCCCGATCGATTTACTGGTGTTCTTGCCTTTTAAATGTGATTGATCTTGATACAACTTTTTAGTTATGCTTTTTTGGGGTAGAATCCTGCGATTTTGAGACTTGTAATGTTTGTGATTGAACAAAAATTAAAGCAATATAGAGGCAATATTGTTGTTATGTCTGGGATTAAATTAAAATACACTTTTCTACTAGTAAAATTGTAAATTGAGTCACAATATGATTTTTGTGCCACAGAAATAGTATAACTTAAGCAGTTTGCCAATTCCAAGAAAGAAATGGGTGAATAAGTAGATTTAATGATACAATGGTAAATGAGGCACAAATATGAATCAAATTTTTGCATAAAGACTTGACTTAAACATGATACTGTTCTAACTGAACATCTCCACTCAAAGGCTTGTACTCACCTAGATAACTTCCGAGATGGTTTGACAAGTCTCCTTTGTCGATGTTTTCATGGTGATACGATTTGCAAACGAGATAGATCATCGTTTTGATGACGAGTCCATATAGAAACAAAGTCAAAAGCAATAGGGAACACAAAACACCGATCCCTAGCCTCTTCCATGCCTCAATTGAGCTCCCATGCACAACCATCGATTCAAATAAGAATTGTACAAGTATAAACGACACATTTAAAATCAAGGAAATCGAAATGGAAACCACTCGATTTCCCTTGATCAAATTCATACTCTTTGTCATAGCTTCAAACCCATATGAGCTCTCAAGAACTGAGACAACACTTGCTAGTTGCCATATCACGATCATGTAAACGAACCCCATCACGAATATGATCAAGGTTATGAAAACGAAGATAATCTCAAATGGATAACGTATAATTATTAAAAACATACACATGACCAAAAGAGTTAAAGAGATATAAATAAAAAAGGCAGTAAACATGCACAAGAATGTAACCATGAGCCTTTTCCAAACCTTTGGGACGATGCTCATGACTTTTTTAAAAGTCAACTCGCGTCCCGTGTAAACAGATGCAATCGTGTAAACGATTGCAGCTGTTGACAAAAGGGATAAGATGAGAAAGATGGTGAAGTATCCGACCTTGAAAAGATAAAAAGTGATCCATTCAGACGAGAGTGTGTCAGAAAGATTGTTGTACCTTTTGGTACCATGGCGTGTTACACCCTTTTCATATTCAGTATGTTTAATGTCGCGAAACAATAAATTTGAAATCTCAAGATGTCCCAAGAAAACAAAGGTTAAAGGTAAGATGAGGGTTATGGTTATTTGGGAAAAGATTTTCCTCCATGAAATGATGATTTTAAAACTTTCATTGAATATGCCAAAGAAGCCTAGAAATTGCATTTGCTCTTGTTCACTATCCATTTTTTCCTTCTGAAAAATGAGATTGGAAGTGCAAATGGGTCAATAGGTGCTGAATATGATGAAACCTGGATGCTGATTTTTGAGTTGACTTTTCATAACCAAGACTATTTCTAATTCTTGTTAGGTGAGAGCTGAACTAACAAGTCATTATTGGATATTCTTGGATTAGATAAAAAAAATTAGAGGGGGTTGGGTCCTAATTTTGTTATGGGTTATTGGCAAATATACAAATCTTAAATCCACCCGAGCCAACTTTACGCTTTAAAGACTTCATCCACTCATGTCTAGGGAACGTAAACGAACCAGTTCAGACGAACACAAACAGAGCCTTGTTCATGTTCGTTCGTTTAATTTTAACCGGACAAATACACGGATCACGAACGCTTAAACGAACGAATTTTCTTGTTCATGTTTGTTTATTAAGAAAATGAGTTTTTCATGTTTGTTTATGTTCGTTCATTAAGATACGAAACGAACATAAACAACCAAACATAAATAAACATAAACAAACAAACATAAACTCTATTAAATTATGCACAATATATTGTTTTATAAATATTGTTTTGTTTAAACAAACTAATTCTAAAATTATACAATTAAAGATATGATATACGAACCACAAATAAATGAACATAAACGAATGTTAACGAACGCATAATCAGACGTTCACGAACATAAATGAAAATATGAAACTTTTGTTCATGTTTGTTTATTTAACTAAACGAACGTAAAATTCTGTTCATGTTCGTTCATTTAATAAATAAACGAACTTTTTACCGAACGGTTCATGAAATGTTCACTAAACATTCAGTTCGTTTACAACCGTCTCATGGCTACTACTTACTAGCAATGTTTATAGTAGTTGCGTCGCTATAATTTTTCAACTGGCGCAATTTCGTATATGTTCCACCTAGATTTGGAAAGTCCAAAACATGCTATAAAGGCATTGGGTAAATATGACGTTATTCAGATAATTGCTCATATGTTTAGGATACTAACAGAACTTAACAAAACCAAACTAAAGCTACGAGCATTAAAACAAGTTTATGAAGAGCTCTTACGCTCGAGTTATCAACTAATGGTCCATACACCATCCCATCCTCATCCATGACACAACGATAGCAACACAAATATCAGAATGACAAGGAAAGAAAAAAATAACAAGCGAGATTAACAACAAATTTCTAACAATGAAATGGTAAAAATAGGAGGAACCTAGTTTAAATCTCATTAGCAAGCGACTTCCAAAGTCACGACTATCCTCAACATTCCGAAGCATGGGTCAGAACCTCAAACTCCTGAACTACGCAACTCTTCAGCTCCATGAGCAAAATGACACTTGTCACCAAAAGTACACGACCCTTTAGTAAAGTTTTCACAAAGCTTAGTCTTGAAATTCCCAGCAGGCCCACCAAAGCCACCTCCAGGCTTCCCAAACGACTTTTGTTGCTGATGTGGTCCAGCTGCTGCGGTTAAGTTTACTATAAGCTGTTGAACCATCTCAGGCGCTTTTGATCTGGTCAAACGTACCCTCTAGCTCAATGTTTTTCAGGTTCGGGTCAGATTCATGGTCTCTTACTGAGAGCTTGACACCCGTCATACGACAGATTTGTTTAGAGTTGATTCCATTTTTACCAATGATTGGCCCACCAAGTGCAGCATTAACGCTAATTTTGGTTGTTGCAGAGGCTCCAAAGCCCGCAGGAGCTATTTCTTGTGGTGGATTAAAACCCATTCGTGGCCCCCCACTGAATCTATTTCCGGGTGGTGGGCCCATGGACCGTGGATCTTCATGGTGTGATGGGACTGTTGGCTTTCCTAATTCCCATTCTCCATGGGCATAATGACATTTGTCACCAAACCGACATCCTTCTGCGGTGTTGTATTTGCTGCAGAGGCGGCTCTTGACAGCTGGTGGAGATGAACCGTCTGGAAAGGAAGGTGGGATTACAGGGTTTCTGACGGTTGGAGGTAGAGAGGGGTTGCCACCTGACATTGGATTAATAGCTTTAAACCCTCCAGGTACATAATGCAGGAAATGACATCCCTCACCAAATGGGCATCCAGAAGTACTGCACATCAAACCAAGAAAAGGAAAGGTAAAGATGGTGTCAAAAGTAAAAAAGAACACCGTCCATATCAATGCCAAGTATAAATCCAATAGAATAGTCCAATACAAATTTTTCGCAAATTTTAGAAGCACAGCCATTGATACATTCTCAATGGAAATTGAATGTGTGCAAAACGAAACTAAGGACTCAGTATCATGTTCCCATGTAGTTTTTATGAAGATTTTGCACAATATAGGGTTAAATCTATATCACAAATTCTAAATTAGAATATCTGCTGATAGTATCTAGCATTAGTGAAAAATAAACTAAACACAGAAAAGAAGGATCCACTTCACTAATATTCATGTTAAACAAACTTATTTGCAAGAAATGGCGGAGAAACCAAAGCAATAGGATTGCAAGCATAGAAGACTTGAAAGAAACCAGCAGGCATGCTTGTCTAGGGGTATTATTAAAAATAATTGTTGTTTTATATTTTTTCATAAAAGCATACTTGAATGGAAGAACATCAGAATTGAATAAATCAATGTGCTTATGCGTTAACTTGACCAATATTTTTTTTCAGATTAGCAGACTTTAAAGGAAGAACATCCAAGAGTATCAAATTTCATATGTCACGCATTGTGCTCTACACATATATCAGATACATTTACTTGTCAAACAGCTCTTTTTGCATAGGAATCTGAATAAAAATATAGAGTTTGATGTATATAGATATAGATATAGATATATCAAAGATTTGCATGAAATAGCATATATCGAGCACTTTTTTTATTCAAAGTACTTTCATGAAACAACCATTACTGTAGTTCTGTTCTGTTCTCCTTGTTATCATGGTTGTTATCTCGATTATATAAAGATTGAAGAGTAATATAACCTGTATCAAAACTTAAAATTTCGAATCCATTAGTCCATATAATATACATCTTTTAATCCAGAAACCATTGTCCATTAAATAAAAAAACATTATTACAAAAGATATAAATATAATTAAATTTACCAGATTGATTTTAAGCCAAGTTAGAATTTTAACCTGAAAAACTTTGTGCATGGCTTCGATTTGCTTCCTAAACCAGATTGAAACGACTCCGTGTCTGTTACATCACATTAATTACCTTTTCTTAGTTAATTTTCCAAAACTTGCTAAATTTACAAAATTTCTTCATAATAACAAATCTAATAACTTTTTTGACCCGAAAACGCAACAAGAATTCAACATTGATAACAAGTCGTCACAACTTATCACCGATTTCATCAAGCTAAACAGCTCTTCTATCTATAAAAACAGGGTGGAATTCACCGAATTTTTTCGATAACTGTTCGACATTCCAAATCATTAATTTCCTCACAAAACATACTTTCTTGAAGAATCAAAACCCTAATAGTTATAAGACCATTTAACACCTCAACTCGATAAAAGAAACAGACATGTATAACAAATAAAAACTCTATGACTAACCGTTAAGCAATGCTCCTTCACGTGTGGTTGCCTTACGTGGCACCACCATGACGCATCGAGCACCTCTACACATCTTTCCCCTCTACGCATCATCCAGACCCACAAACCAAATTTGATTGTTTGTGTGTGTGTGTAAGTGTATTGTCGGGGTCTGTTAAAGGGAGTGAATGTTGATGTAAGCTGAGGTGCCGGTGGTCGGTTTGGTCACCATTACTACTAGTCTAACAATACAAACAAAATCTAACGGCATTTAAACAAAATCAAATCCTAATAACTTATTCAAACATCAACGGCTTAATTCTTATACACACATCCAACAGCTGGCTTATATCTATAACAGCTACAAATACGCTTACGGCAATTAACGACCTTTACCGAATACCCAAATCTAACAGCATTAACCCAAACAACCCAATTCAACAATAAAAACAAAAACCCAATAAAAATCAACAATCTTTAACCCTAACCCTAACCCTAAAAACCCAATTCAATACCAAAAACACACAAATCTACACCAAGTAACAAACTTTATCAATCAATACAACATAAAAACCAAAACCCATCAACCATATAACAAAATCCAAACCCTAGATCCAAAAAATTAACGAAAAAAAAAACGAAACCCTAACCTTGTTTGGATTTCTTGAAACCGGTGTTGCCGTTAGCTCCGGCATCTGGACGGCCGCGTTTCTTGTTGAACCCGAAGTCCATTGGTGCGATTGAATTAGGGTTTGATGTTTGAAGAAGAAAAGCCCCAAATTGGAATGTGTGTGTTTGTGTGTGAGGTTAGGGATTGTGAAAGAGTGATTGGCTTCGGATTTTTGGGGTTTTATTGATGTGAAAAGCTGGTCAAAGTCAATGTTTTTGGAAGTTGGGATTGTGTGGGCTTTGGGTTGGAATGGTTATATTGCTGGGTCGAAAAGTAGCCCAAATGTCAAATATCAAGTAGGGGTGAGTAAAAAATCGAAAAAAACCGAATAAATTGAAAACCGAAATCGAATCGAACTAAAATAATCGAATTGAACTAATAACCGAACCGAATTTGCTAAAAACGAACCGAACCGAACTACTAATTTGGTTTTCGGGTTGGATATGGGTTTGGCAGTCTGAACTGAAAACCGAATTTATATAAATATATATAAAAAAAAAATACTTTTTATGCTTGTAGGCTCGTCCGACAATACAAATATCAAATTGTCTACAACTTGTAGGCTCGTCCCACATCACTTATCCTCCTACTTTTATAATTGTGACAAGTGAAAATATTAATGAACTAGATTAAGATAGAGAATTAGTGCATGACACATGTTGCATAATTGTATAAGAAAGAAGATAGGTGGAAAGATTAAGTAAGAGGATATACCAATGCTTTTTCATATACTCACTTATACAAATAAGAAAAAAGAAAATGAATGGTAGTTTACTACTCAAAAGTACCAGATCATAGAGAATTAAACGAAAGTTACTTGAGCGATAAAGATAATAACAATTTATTAGTGCTGTAAGTTTCGTGATTTATAACACCAAATCAAATCATATACTAGAGAAATTTATTTTTTATTTTTTATTTTTTTGTTGAAAACCGGTGAACATATATTAATATCAAACATAATAAATCAATAATGAATAAGGTATAGACATGCATATATCTTTATACATCTAACCAATACAAATTTTGAATACTAGAACAACTTAGAAACTAAGTCGGATACAACACTTATGTGTTAACTCTCAAAATAGAGGAACATACTTGTTTTTAAAACAAGCGTATGAGACATCCTCATATGGACATGTTCACCATTATTCACCACACCATAATCCCATGACTACATTCCCAAATAAGAGACATCATAAAACCATCATCCACAATGATTTAGATGGCAAATATTTAGGCTTCATCATGCATATTATAGCACCCAGACTCTGTGATGAAGGGCTATACCTAACTAGCTACATTTCCTTATTATATACTTCTAAAGGCTAAATAGTAGTTCAATCCTCACTACTCAACCTTAAAAGCACAAAGAATCAAGCATCACTAGCCAGGGAACACACACCCTTATCAAGAAACCATCCTATCCTCTTTAGCAATGCATTGATAGGACCAAGAAGGTTCATCTTGCACACCTCTCTATTCCTACCATCATGCATTGCCCACCTAGTCCAATTACCCTTCTCAGTTGGGGAACCTACTTTATGAAACCTTTGAGACCAAATCTCATTTGAATCTATCACAATCCGTAGCACCAACAAGGCCAGCTACTAGCCTATGATAAGACCAAGATGAAATGTTGAATCAGAAGTTCCTAGATACAAGGCCATTAACTGAATTGGACTAAAGAACTCAAACTGCATTTGATGTATGCAGACTTGATTTATGGATAAAACCATATTTTACAGATACAACAAGTCTTCATTCTACACAGTGCTGATATTTTCAGACAAACAGGAAACTACATTATGGAGTGACCTCATATCCAGTCTTACTTTATATCAAATCCATAGTTGCCAACCTCATAGACTAGGAATAGAATAAGAACAAAACATAAGACCAACTCCAAAGTACTAGCCATTTGTTTATACCACTCTTATCCCAAATACCCATACTTTTGAATTCACATACAACAACTGTTATACAACAATCAAACAATTATTTACCCATGCTAAATTCCACTTTTCAGCCATGAGTAAAGCATTCCTCGATCTCCTCACGCTAATTGTCAAAAGCTTTTGTCTAACATAGTCCTTCACAATATTGCAGAACAACTTCTCGTTTCTTGTCTTATCTTTAAATAATCTCCAATTCCTCTCTTGCAATATAAAGTAAACTGAAGCAACCACTATTAATGTGTCCCCCACCCTTCCAATACTATTCTTATTACTATTAAGGGCAAATGATAAAAAAAAGTATTATACTTGACACCATTTGTTTTTGTAGGTAGCGAACAATTTTTTTTGCTTTTGTAGGTAATATACTTTCAAATCCATCCTCTTTAGGGTATTTTTCGAAATTTTGGACATTTTTGCCCTTCTTAGCTAATAGAAATTTTTTTTTCCCGAAGTGCAAAAATGTCAATAGTAGCCTAAAGAGGATGAATTTGAAAGTATAGCACTCATAAAAGCAAAAATTTGTGTTCGTTACCCACAAGAGCAAATGATGACAAGTATGATATTTTTTTTTATCATTTGCCCTACTATTAACAACAAGATCAGACACCACATCTTCCAAACTATTATGTACACCCAATCTATATGACATTTTACCCATTTCCTTCCATACCTTATTAGTGTTGGAAATGTATATATTTACAAACATGTGAATGTCCGGATTCGAACTCGTGACCACGGGATTGCACACATTAGCGAATGAGAATTAAAGTTAATAATTAATGTTTATGTTTACGATTAATTATTGCATATTAAGTCCGGTTAACGATCGTTAAGTATTTAACGGAAAAATGACTAACGACCGTTAAATGAAAAGAGAAAGGACTAGAAATGGAAAACTTGGAAAAGTTATGGGTTTGGCTTTGGGCTTTCTATTGTGGCCGGCCATAGGGCCTCTCCAAGGCCTAATTCTCTAACTTGTTCCCTAAGTTTACCTACTAGTATATAAGGAGGGTTAGGTTCTAGGGTTTCATACACTTGTGCATTGAATTAACCCTAGATCTCTCCTCTCTCTTGTCCTAAAATCGGCCGAGCACCCCATTTGTAAGGGAGTTCGGGTTTAGTTTTTCTTAAACGAGGACTTGTGTTAGATCTAGCAATCGCCTGATTCGTTTGGTTAATTCGTGTGTACAAGAACGTGGTTGTAAGACATTATTCTTACACCAATAAGTACTTCTTTGTTTTGCTTTGCTCGAGGGTTGTTTTGCTTTGCTCGAGGGATTTGACATTCGCAAGAGGTACGTTACGCATACTTTCAGTTAATTAATTTATTTGTTATGATCTTAAGTCTTCCGATGTGTACTCTTGATGTCTTTATGTTTTATTGTTTTTTATATATCATAAACTCAACAGTGGCATCACGAGCCTTGTATAACAAGTAATTAATTAATGAAACACATAATTAAAATAAACATGAATGTGTTATTATTTGTATGCTTAGATCTAGGGTTTGCAAAACCTAAACCCTAATTTTGAGGGGGGCGTTTTTATGGTGCCCTAATTAGGGTTTTGTAAACTATTGTTTTAATTGGATTAGAAACCCTAAGATGCATGCAACTTTATGTGTATATGCGTAACTTTGATTTAATTGCATTAATTGTTAAGTGTAATTTTATATCCATGATAATTATCTGCATGTTTTATCATGGATTTGCTTTATTGTATGTCTTTCTTGTTTAAGTGATATACACTAATTTTTGATAGATCTAAAATTGGGGAAGACCTCAATAATTATTAATTTAATCAATTATGTGCTATTTGGTATGTATTTAATTTTGACTTGCGCAATCGATGAATCGATGCATGTGGTTCACCTTGTACATAGATGAAAACGGGTGAAAGTCTTAATTAAATATATGCATATTATCAAATCTAGAATTGGTTATTAATAGGATTTATCAAAACCGTTTGCATGTGGCTATTTGATATGCATGACTTTATATTTGTTATGCATTCATTGTTTATTTGTTTATTTTTTTTTAAATACTTGCTTGTTTGTTATGTGTAATAAGGGTATTTTTATAAGAAAAAATAAACTGACCTAAACAATGGTGAAACATGTATTTTTAAGACTAGTAATCATAATCGCTTAATTGATTGATGACTTTGGTACAAATGGTCCAACGGCTCACCCATGAGAATGAACTAACAAAAGGGGTTTAAAGAAGTGTGCACAGATCACTGCGAAAGGATGTCTAAGGTTGTGCTTTAGCGCGACTGGTCCTCTGCCCCTCTGAAGTTCGAAAGTGGAGCTACTTAGTAAGCCATTAAATGTGCAAGCTCATCTTAAGGGTAATTAGTTTAATTCCATGCGCCACTTCGGTGGTAATTATCCAAACACGAGTGTTTACACTTATGCAAAAGTACGGTATAATGGATGATAATTAACACTAAATTCCTTGATTGGTGAACCCAATACCTCAATTAAAGTTTGATGATGAAAAGCTTATACATTAAAACAAGATATAAATGTTTTAATAAAACTATGCTACAAAGATGAATGCATGACATCTTTGTACATATTTGATTTAACATCAAAACTATTACCCTTTAATTTAAGTTATATGCCATCCAATTAAACGGAAACACCTAAGATTACTTTCTATTTGCGTGAGAACGTGACTTAGATCTTAATCGAAGGGTAAAATGTCCACGTATTGTGAGCAAAACAGCATGGCGATTTTGCGCTTTCTTAAGTTGGACAACTTAATTGAGTTAGAAGTGCCGTTTGAAGCGGCAACTCAAGGCATAAGATGGGATAAAACATGATTACATGGCGATTGATATTGGCTATATGTAAATCCCATAAATCTAGGAATTGCAATTGAAATTGGCAATTGAGCAAATGCTCTACCATTTTGTGTAAGGTTCATTACTAGCGGATCACTGCGGCGTAATGAAATTATGACAATTTGGATCCTAGTTTTCAATAAATATTAATTGGTTATATGAATATGAACCTTGGGTATTTAATTGTTTATTGAAAAGGAAAATTATCAAAATACTAATTATGGTTTTTGAACTTTTTCTGTAGATGGCTCAATCTGATAACACTATGAGCTTCGAGTGCCGCTTTCAAAGATATGATTGGAAGGGACAAGCCGACCGCCCTAATTTCAATGATTGGCATCGTTCACTTAGGATCATCCTTCGTGTTGCCAAAAGGGTTGAAATTTTGACTACATCTCTGCCTGATGCTCCTCCCAACACGGCAATCGCTCTTGAATAAGAGGCATATCGTGTTGAATATGAGAAGCACAATGATGTGGCGTGTCTAATGCTTTCGGGGATGTCTGCTCAATTGCAAAAACAATTTGAGCACTATCCGCCTATGAGCATGTTAGATGAACTCAAACGTATGTTTGAGAAGCCACCAGCAGCTGAACTGTATGAACTTATTGAAAAGGTTCATAGTTGCAAGCAAGAGGTTGGCAAATCTGTCTCCAACCACGTCCTAGAGATGAAACATCACTTGGACCAATTGGAGAAGCTCGGTACGTGGTTACTCGAATGATGTATGTGTCGGCCTCATCAATCACTCCCTTAATCGGGATCGGTTTGGTGATTTTGTCCGAAATTTTAACATGCATTGCACGGGGAAGACAGTGAATGAGTTACATGCAATGCTTGTAGACTACGAGAAGAGATTGCCAGAGAAGGCTCCTACACCGGTGTACTCGCAATACTGAGGTGGTAGGGTGAATAAGCCTAAGCGCGATAAGAAAGGGAAAGGAAAAGGAAAGGGGAAGCAAGTTGTCATCCCACCAGCTCCTAAGAAGAACCCTAGAAAGAAAAAGGAAAATCCTAAGAAGGATTTGTCTTGCCACCACTGCAACTCACTCGGTCACCGGAAGCGGAACTCTCCGGTTTATCTCGAATGAGTGCGTTCGAATAAAAATAAGATGGTGCCTAGCTCATCAGGTATTTTTATGTTTGAATTATTTTCTTTTCCTCATAAGCATAACTCACGATATATGATACGTGATGTAGTACTCACATCCGTAATACATCGCAGGGACTTAGAGGGCAAAGAAGCCGACTGTGGAGAAAGATACTTGTACGTTGGAAATGGAAAGCGCACTTGCCGAAGCCATAGGGACTTTTGATTTAGTGTTGCCTTCGAGCTTAATTTTAGAACTAAATAATTGTCATTATGCACCCTCCATTGTTAGGGGTGTTATTTCAGTTTCTTTGTTAAAAGATATTGGTTTTGTGCACACTTTTACAAGTTATGAAATTTCAGTTTCTTTAAATAATGGTTTTTACTTTAATGCAATTCCTATTCTTGGTGTGTTTGAAATTGATATGGATGTTTGTATATCCAATGGAAATAATTAGTTGTATAGCATTAGCAATAAGAAGAGCAAGTTGAACTGTGACTCTTCTTATCTTTGGCATTGTCGCCTTGCCCATATTGGCAAGAAACGCATGGAAAAGCCGCAACACGATGGGCTTTTACAAACGGTCAATGATGAATCATTTGACAAATGCGAATCTTGCATAGCTGGGAAGATGACAAGGAAACCTTTTCACCACAAGTGGAAAGGGCTTCTGATCTACTTGGATTGATACACACTGATGTTTGTGGTCCACTTAGACATGTGTCAAAACGCGGTGCTTCCTACTTCTTAACCTTTACGGATGATTTCAGTCGTTATGGTTATGTTTATTTACTTAAACATAAACATAAACATGAAGTCTTTGAAACATTTAAGGTTTTCAAAAGTGAAGTAGAATTACAACTCGGTAAGAAGATTAAAGCTCTTCGATCCGATAGAGGTGGTGAGTATATAAGTCAAGAGTTCAAAGATTACTTAGCTGGGTGTGGAATTATCCAGAACTCACATCTCCTTATACTCCACAACAAAATGGTGTATCTGAAAGGAGAAATCGTACCTTACTTGACATGGTACGATCAATGTTTGAACTTACGACTCTACCTTTTACTTTTTGGGATTATGCCCTTGAAACTGCTATTCGCATTTTGAATATGGTTCCAACAAAGAAGGTTGTTAAAACTCCATATGAAATATGGACTGGAAAAGCTCCCAACTTTTCTTACTTAAAGGTCTGGGGATGTGAAGCATTTGTTAAACGTAACACACCTGATAAGCTCCAAGCCGATCGTTAAGTGTATCTTTGTAGGATACCCTAAGGAAACTATGGGTTACTACTTTTACTACCCAGTTGAGAATAAAGTCATTGTGGCTAGGTATGGAGATTTCCTTGAAAGGAATCTCATATCTCAAGAACTCGATGGGAGAGTATATGATCCGAATATGATCAAGAAGATACAACACCTTCGAAAATACTAGCCAACTTCAAGAAGAACTGAAAGCTTAGGTGCTCCTCCCGAAGTTGTTCCCATTCGTAGGCTGAAGGACTATACGTGCACCGACCGTCTATGTCTTAACGTAGAGGTGGAGGAAAATATGGTTGGGGATCTTAATGAACCTCGCCAACTATAAAGGTCGCCATGGTGATCCTGAAAAGGATAAATGGCAGATTGCTATGAATGGGGAAATGCAATCCATGAAAGATAATGAAGTTTGGATTGAAGTTGACCTTCCTCCCAATGCGAAAATCGTTGGAAGTAAGTGGATCTTCAAGAAGAAAACCGACATGGATGGCAATGTACACACCTACAAGGCTCGTCTAGTGGCTAAAGGTTTTACTCAAACCTATGGCATTGACTATGAGGAGACTTTCTCTCTGTAGCGGACATAAGAGCTATTAGGATTCTCATAGCTATAGCTGCACACTATGACTATGAGATTTGGCAAATGGATGTCAAAACCGCTTTTCTGAATGGTCGTCTAGATAAAGACATCTATATGGCTCAGGAAGGGTTTGTGAATCCATTATTTCCTAACCGTGTATGCAAGCTTAAGAGGTCCATTTATGGATGAAGCAAGCATCAAGGCAATGGAATAAAAGATTTGATGGAGAAATCAAAAGTTTTGGATTTACTCCGAATCTTGATGAGCCATGTGTATATCACAAAGCTAGTGGGAGTCATGTTACTTTCCTTGTTCGATGTCGATGACATATTAATCATAGGAAATCATATACCAAGTCTAAATGAGGTGAAAGCCTATCTTGGTAAATGTTTTTTGATGAAGGACTTAGGGAAGCGATACATCCTTGGAATCAAGATCTATCGGGATAGATCAAGGCGGCTAATTGGTTTAAGCCAAAGTGCTTACATTGACAAAATATTGAAGAGATTCAATATGCAAAATTCCAAGAAGGGATTTTTGCCAATGCAAGTAAATCATGGTTTGAGCAACCAAGGCTGTGCTTCAACACCTGCAGAGGTGGCGTATGAAGAAAGTTCCTTATGCTTCGCCGTAGGATCTATCATGTACGCTGCACGATGCACAAGGCCCGATGCGGCGTTTGCTCAAAACTTGACGGTCGGTATCAACAGAATCCGGTGAAATTCATCGGATCACTGGCAAGCATATTCTCAAGTACCTTAGGGCTACAAGAGATATGTTCATAGTGTATGGAGGAAATCAGAAGCGTAAGTAACTTTCATTACAGTTACGTGATGCATCCCGGAAGTGTGACAAAGATGATACTAAGTCTCAAACGGGTTACATTTTTGTCATCAATGGAGGTGCTGTGGATTGGAAGAGTAAGACACAGACAACACTTGCAATGTGCGCTACGAAAGTGAGTACATAGCGCCCCGAGGTGCCATGGAAGCCGTTTGGATAAGGAAGTTTGTTTCGGGGCTTGGTGTTATGCCGTCGATTGAACATCCTATTAAAGTATATTGTGACAATTCAGCTGCAATTACTTTTGCCCATGAACCTGGAGTCATGAAGGGCACCGGACACTATCCTAGACAATATCACTATGTTCGAGAGCAAGTCGAGATAAGTGAAATTGAGTTACTCAAAGTTCACACAGATGATAACCTAGCAGATCCGTTAACGAAGGCCTTACCCGGTGAAAAACTTAATCATTTGTCCGATAAGTTTGGACTTCGTTTAGCTAGTAGTTTCATGCCCATCTGTGACTAAGTATTTTAGATAAAAGGATATTGTAAACATTATTATTGAAATGAAATAAAGTATTTTGTTATGTTTATTATTCATTTATTATGATGTTGTCCTATATTTGCATGTTTAAATCCTTGAATAACTTAAGTTATTCTAAATAGTCCGTTGTCAATCAATAACATGGGAATGATATTGAATTAAGACAAATCCGAGTATTAGTTAGAATGTACTTGAAAGTATATTGATGCGTAGCATGACTAATTTCAGATGATATTCAATGAATTGAGTATAGGACTTATCCCACCCGCATGATAATACTTTATGGATCTTAGTCATTAAGTATATCATGGATATTTATCCTCTGACTTGAGATACAAGAGATATGTCATGGATGTAGTGCATTTTTTGAAGCAATCTAACGCTACACGTAACTGGTAGTTATAAGAGTTGTTTTCGAAGTGTTGCGAATTTATGAATCCCGCTTGTAGTCAAAATGGGATTTGTTTCCTTCAAATTTATTTGAAGTATAATACTCTTGGGCCCCTCGTAGGATTGTTAAGATGTTTGTATGGCCATACCCAAGGTCTTCGTCGTAAGAATTGGTAATCTTAATAAATCATATAAAGCGAGAAACATAATAGTTAATTAAGAAATGAGTGAGATCCATATTCTTATTAACATGGTATTAGAAACAAAATGATGAATATGATGATGAATCATCAAAATGGTTTTTCTCCAGAAACCATACGAGTTGTACCGGGGGCATTGGCGTGTTGCTAGACGCTAACCAATGTCATTTCACGCTTTGTAAACATATCCAAGTGGGAGCTGTTGGAAATGTATATATTTACAAACATGTGAATGTCCGGATTCGAACTCGTGACCACGGATTGCACACATTAGCGAATGAGAATTAAAGTTAATAATTAATGTTTATGTTTACGATTAATTATTGCACATTAAGTCCGGTTAACGATCGTTAAGTATTTAACGGAAAAATGACTAACGACCGCTAAATGAAAAGAGAAAGGACTAGAAATGGAAAACTTGGAAAAGTTATGGGATTGGCTTTGGGCTTTCTATTGTGGCCGGCCATAGGGCCTCTCCAAGGCCTAATTCTCTAACTTGTTCCCTAATTTTACCTACTAGTATATAAGGAGGGTTAGGTTCTAGGGTTTCATACACTTGTGCATTGAATTAACCCTAGATCTCTCCTCTCTCTTGTCCACAATCGGCCGAAAGCACCCATTTGTAAGGGAGTTCGGTTTCGTTTTGCTTAAACGAGGACTTGTGTTAGATCTAGCAATTGCTTGATTCGTTTGGTTAATTCGTGTGTACAAGAACGTGGTTGTAAGACATTATTCTTACACCAATAAGTACTTCTTTGTTTTGCTTTGCTCGAGGGTTGTTTTGCTTTGCTCGAGGGATTTGACATTCGCAAGAGGTACGTTACGCATACTTTCAGTTAATTAATTTATTTGTTATGATCTTAAGTTTTCCGCTGTGTACTCTTGATGTCTATATGTTTATTGTATGTTTTATATATCATAAACTCAACAATTAGTATATACTCACAGCGAAGAATAAGTGCTAATGAGAGTCACACACCTTTTTGAAAAAACTAGAGACCAACACCCCATTGATATGGCATTTCTCAATCTTATCTTGTGTTAACAGTTTCCATTGAATAACTAACCATAAAATGAACCCATGTCTTGGAATGAATTGTTTAAACCACACAAACATGTTTCCATAAAACTACTGGCCAATCATCTCTCATATCTACCCAGGCTTACTTTGTAAAAAAGGAACAATTTGACCTGAATTTGTTGGTTAACAAATTTAGGTCAAATTGTTCCTTTTTTACAAAGTAACTGCAATGTCCTTCAATACAGAAAATCCATTTGCGCAACCTTCAGGCCAAATCCATCTTCCATTCTCAATCATCCCAATAATTTTCATATCATCTTGCAATTTGGCTTCAAAGATAACTCTTTTAGAAATGAAATCACATATAGGACCATTAGTATACCATTTATCATACCACATAGATATTGCATTACCATTGCCAACCTCATACAACACATGACTTTTAATCTTATCTTTTATACCCAACATTGTTTTCCAACCCCAGTTATCACTTGAATCTAATTGAGCTTCCCAAACACTCTATTTTTAACTTCACCGCATTCATCCATTTTGCCCAAAGAGAGTTCTTATTTTCCAAAATCTTCCAAAACTCTCTTATAAGCAAAACTTCATTCCACTTTTTGAGAGATTTAATACCCAAGCTAAATTGATCTTTTGGCCTACACACTAGTTTCCATGCAACTCTAGCCTTACCTCTAGCAGACTCACCAACATTTCATAAAAATCTCTTGAAAAGATTTTCAAGATCATTTATCACTGAGCAAGGCAGAATGTACACAACATAGGCCAAATATAGGGCAAATGACAAAAAAATGCATCGAACTTGACACTCTTTATGATTGTGTGTAGCCAACTATTTTTTTTCTTATTGTGTGTACTGAACTTTCAAAATTTGATTATTGTGTGTATTTTGTGACCATTTTACCCTTAATTTTTTCAAATTTTGATGGGTAAAATGGTCATTTTACATGACAGAATAGTCACAAAATACACATAATGATCAAAATTTGAAAGTTTAATACATACAATAAGAAAAAAAATAGTTGGCTACACACAATCACATAAAGTGTCAAGTTCGATGCATTTTTTTGTCATTTGCCCCCAAATATAATAGATGCATAGATGCTAAAACAGCTGCTATCAATTGTATTCTCCACGCATAGGATAAAAATTTGTTTCCCCAACAATTAATTCTGCTTTCCACCCTATCCAATAACACTTTACAGTCTTGAACACCAAGTCTTTTGGCCAACAATGGGACTCCAAGATATCTCACAGAAAGTTTTCCACTCTTGAATAGCATTACTTGTAACAAGAGAGAATTGTATGAATATAACCAAACAAAGCAAAATGATTATAATTTGCAGAAGTTAAAATAGCAGACTGATAAGTTGGTCAATGTGAGTATTTTTAAAGATGGGTTTGTGTAGGCTTTGGGTTGGATTGGTTACATTGTTGGGTCAAAAGCGTAGCCCAATAAATTTCAAATATCAAGTTTGTTACTAATTAAAATACACATGCCATTTCATTTAGGTGTTCATACTATTATTTACTGTAGTTTGTTTGGGAAAATAAATTATCTACTTACAATAAAAAAAGTTAGAATTTACCAGTTTACCTATGTTAACCTTACATATTTTCATATCGTACACTCTATATTTAATTGATGTATTAATAAATGGAAGGAAAAAAGCCAAAAATACTCTATGTACTTCTCGTGAAAACTCATTGTGCTTTCTCAACTTTTTTTATTGTCATTATACTTAACGTTGTTTACATTTTCGACTCATTATGCTTAATTACTTCTTCTTTCTAACATTAAAAGACAATAGTACCCTTGTCCTCCATTTTCTGTCGGCTCAAAAGGGTTCCATCAGGGGCTGAATTCACGAGATTGGTACGAAGGTTTCATGGTTATTGGTGTCATTGCTTGGGGTTGCTGCTTTGTTGGTACTAGGACTCAAAGAGAGCCTCGTTTGGTTGGGTTTCATCCTTGTTTTTCCTCGTCCTTACACGCTACAAAGGTAACATCGCAACCCCTCGTCATCCCTTTTTGTTTCTGAATCTGGTCGTGGCACAAGTCTCCCATGCGCATGAGTTTGCACCTGTAAACATGTCATACGCTAACTCTTATACATGTCGCATGAAATCATGAATCTGTAACTCATATGTGTCGATATTCATGTCATTTTTGGAGCATCCGGATCTGTAGTGATACATGTTTTAACCTGGTCATTTAACACTCTTCTTGATCTCTAATGCCCGACTTAAACCTGAAATTAATAGAGTAAAGTGAGGTACAAAATGAAGAGGTGGTGGTGATGGTGATGGCTGGTAAAGAAGACAAGGGTACTATTGTCTTTTAATGTTAGACAAGGGTAAAGAAGAGGTGGTGGTGATGGCTGCTAAAGAAGACAAGGGTATTATTGCCTTTTAATGTTAGAAAGAAGAAGTAATTAAGCATAATGAGTCGAAAATGTAAACAACGTTAAGTATAATGACAATAAAAAAAGTTGAGAAAGCACAATGAGTTTTCACGAGAAGTACATAGAGTATTTTTGGCTTTTTTCCTAAATGGAAAAAATTGACCATTTGTTAACTCAAATGTATGGTTATTACACATATCATAATTTAAAGAAAATTTCCTTGTGGACACTTAAATCGGGATGGAGGGAGTAAGTAAAATTTAAAAAGGTTTAAATTTATGAAGAAATTCTCCGAGTACTGTATTTCCCAACCGACTATTTAAAGGATTAGCTCAAGATGGCTCAATTGTTGTAATGACCTTTCGTGCATCGTGGTTTGCCAACCGCCATTTTCCAAAGACCAGTCACATGCAATGTTTGGTTGTCACTACTATTCTTTGAATGGGCTTTGGGACTGTACTTATGTCATTTTCTCTAAGAGGTCTTCCTTTATCATATAAATTGTTCATTAAGCTAGAAGAATAACAACACCGAAGTACAATGCCCTTTAAATGAGTATTATATACAAGGTAGAAAAGCTGAAATTTAATCATGCACTTAAGTATTTAATTATTTTCTATATGATTTTGGTTAAACATAAGGTAAGAAAATTTTACTACTTTTACAACATGTCGGCTAAACTAGTTGCCAATCCTGACCCATTTTGACATAGTAACAAACGTGTCTGATTAACCAGTTTTGGTACATGCAGTTCCAAAGTTATCAATTTTACTTCAATCAAGTATTATAAGTGAAGGGTTTTAGAGGATTTGACTTACCTCTTTATGATGGGTTCTTCGTAGTCGGTCACATACACAACATGCTTCAAGAAGTTGGTGTTCATACAACTACATAAAGCTTTTGTATAAGCGTAACACTAAGAAAATTAAATCGAAGTACTAAATGCTAAAGATTTAATTAAAGTTATATCAGCGATAAACGAAGGTAATAGTTTATTAGTGCTATAACTTCGGAAACGCTTCATGCCACATCAACTCTTTAATTTAGGGAAGATATTTATTTAATTTTGTAGAAATTAAAAATAGAACATAGACTAATAAGTTTGTCATCTTGAATCTAGCTAAATTGTCCCTATGTATATCTATGATACGTTGACAGACTTCTTTTGATCCTCCTAACAAACCAATGACACATTTAAGAAGATACACAAGATGGTTTAAATTGAAGTAATAAAACTAAGCAGTAAGAGAAACAAAAGAAGATATAAAATCCACCATACAAGCATCAAGCATTGTCGTGATCATCTTGAGTACTCTTAAAAAACGTCAAACTCTGGCACTCGATCAAGATGCCGGAGGATCTCCCTTCATTAACTAAGAGATTAAAAAATTTGAGCGAGTAAATTATAGTTACAAATACATCAGTTATTATCAAAAAAAAAAAAAATTGTGAAAATGTGAAGAATATATTAACTCAAAACATATAAACGTTTACAAAGATTCAGGAAACAAGATCAATGTACGTGCACATGATCCACTTGCAACATAACAACATTCAAACTGAGAAATCCTAAACAACTAATTCTTCACATTCTACACTAGTAGTAACTACATTTCCTATAACAATACTGAAACTGTAAAGTAGACTTGAGTTATTATCAAATATACTATGAAGGAAATAACAAAATATAGTAGACTTAAGCTATCCCAGAAAGAGAAGAGGGTTTTAAGTACTCAGAGTTAAATAATCATAAAATTATGACAACCAAGTGCTTTAACTTGCTAATAGATCACTGAGGCACCCTAACATCGTCAGATTCAAAGAGGTTTGTTCTTCAGACTTTTTCTAGTATAGTAATTGTATACTTATTAAAGAGTCATATTTCATTCATCACTAACTCATACACAATAGTAAAATGGTAATTTTCTATCCTGTTGATGCAAAAGTTGGACGTTCCTTGTTTGGAGCTCCGGATCTTACACCAATTGAGGATTGTTGCTTGGAACCTGCGCACTTAAAGACAAAAGACACCGTTAGGCTTACCGTGGGATTGTTTCACACGATTATCCTCCCGGCGTGAGAGTAAGTAATCGGTTTAGGGTTAAGGAGAGTTAGGGTTTGTAAATGTCATTACCTTAAACGAGGGTGTGATCCCTTTATATACGCATCGGAATCCCCTGGTTCCGTGTTCCTCAACCTTCGGCGTATCCGCCTAAACGTTGAGAATGATTATCTCCTTCATTAGAAGATATCCTATATCCATTCCAGTAAATATATTCGTGATTCGGCCTTGGGCCTAAACGCTTATCAGCGTAGCCCACATCGTGTTAGGCTTTATCAATATCGGGCGGGTTCAGTAACCCGGATGTAGAGTATACGTCATCATGTCCCCCCAGTTGAGTATCGCTAGCGGCTGAATCGGATGCTAGACTAATATCCATAGGACGGAAAAATATACCAAACGTATCAACTAAGCGAAAGTAAATTTGCTTTGGATACATTGTATCTAACCGAAAAATAGAAAATGAGCCAAGTCGGGGAAAGTCACCTGTATGTCCCATCAAACAATCGTAACCACACAGATAGAAGTAGTGGAGTCCACGTGTCAGCCATCGGGAGGATGAAGAAGGTTATATAACTCTTACACTTCATTTTCACCGTCTTCACACATAGTAAAAACAAGCGCCAAGCAAAGCTTTCAACTTAACCAAAGCTCTCGGACCGAAATACTCAAGGTAACCACGTCTCGCTTTTGTGTTTGGTTAGAACAACACCATGGTAAAAGAATTATCGATTTTACGTCCGACATAACGAAGAAGAATTACAAAGTCAAGCATCGGACTACTATATCCCCAATACGGTACATCCGAAGTTCCGGTAGCGAATGCATCAATCTTGGATTTCCCCAATGGGAAAATTGGTGTATACACGCGATTCTTCAATTCGCCAATCAGATACCCATATCACTATTCTTAAGCGATGTATTAAATTACTACCGCATTCACTTGTCCTACCGCACCGTATAGGTGCGGCTAAATTAATCAATTTCGAGGTAAACTGTCATTTATTGGCCATAAATCCAACCATCCATTTATTCTGGGCGTTTTACCACACCACATGGTCAAATGGTTGGGTTTCATTCGCGAACGCCCGGATCCCTCCGGTGCTACGATAAGTTAGATGCACTCCAAACTGGAGGGAACGCCGGATTGACAACACTGTTTTCCATCCCAATTCAATTTTACGCTAAGGGGACATTGCCAAAGGATGAGCCCCTCCCGGATCATATAACGAGAGGATGCGGAAACAATAAACGCTAACCGCATCCCTATAAGCTCCTACCCCGAGGAATTCTTAGTACATATAGGCCTGAGTCACAATTATTATGGCAGCTCCGAAGAAGTTCCTATTTTCTTGGACGCCGATGATCAGGGTGGGTGCTCATGCTTTCGCACTCCGTTGAATTACATTTCTGTAAGTTGTGTACTTGGTGTGTTTCGTAATTGTTATAAACTATGTGTGTTTTTCTGGTGCGCAAAATGGATCTCGTTCACGTGGTGCACCGCAAAACCGGCAGAGGTAAAGGTGGGGACCCGCTCAAGCGAGGAGAAGAACCGTGCTAGCTGCGTCATCGGGCGCATCGTAGCTATGGATCTAGGCGAGGGTGAAAGTTCATCCTTAGCGCCCAAGCAACTCCCTTACAAAGTATGCCGAGTGTAACGGACAAACACCACCCGTGCAACCAGCCGCCATAGCGGTGGAGCACGGAAGATACGAGGAGGCGGAAGAAAGTCCAATTGGAGCGAAAAAGGAAGCGCATGGCGATGTAGCGCCACATCCGGAAGAAGCGCCCAGTTATTCTTAGCGTGGAGTCATCGCCCGGTGATGTAGTCCCCCCATCACCGACACCTCCATTCCTGCGTAAGTATCCATGAAAGTTTATATATCTAAAAATATTGCTAAGCAACCAAAAAGCTGTGATTATCTCATCATGTGTGTAGGGTTGAACAATCTGCGAGTCGCCCCCCAAACAAGTCCATTGCGCATGAATCATCCGGCCGAAGGGCCAAAGCGCCGGAGCTTAAAACTGCTGAGGAAGTACCCATGGAACAACTTATTGATGACTGTCTCTATAGCAACGCGGATAAAGGTAAAGCACTCGGGTGATACTAGCCAAGGTGCGGAAAAAGACAAACGCATTGCCTTACTCGAGGTTCAATTGGCTAGTGCGAGGAGCGGTGAGACTCTTGGGTCGTATGCTACAAAACTAGCAGAGGAAAAGATGGCACTGATGTGTCAAATCAATCAAGAGCGTAGAGAGGTCGCGAGCTATAAGTCTTCTTGTCTGTGGGCTATTAAATACTTGGAAAATGGAAAAGACGCACTAACCACCCAGCTTGAAAACCTCGGTGCTACGGTAAAAGATGCTTTAGAGACACAGGAGGAGAAATTGCGGAAACTCAGCATAGAATACGACGAGGAGTTATATCCAAGCTTCTTTCCACCATAGCCGAACGCAGATGGCTCATAAGCCATGGGCTCCGCTTGGCAGCGCTGAGTGTCCTGGAGTCGCAAGAAGTTCGTGACTCTTTTGGGGATGTGGTGAAATGTGCTTTGGAGCGCTGGAAATCGAGGCTATTGAAAAGCGCAAGAGGCCGAAATGCTAAAGGTACCCGTTGATCAGGTGCCGATTTATGATGCAAAGGCTTATGACAATTTAGTCATTTGCTATGGAGAAAATGAAAGACTTGGAACTCCCCAAGATCGCTGAGCTGGAACGTGCGATCGACTATCCAATAAACGTAATATTTGGCGTGTCTAACCTTAGCCCGCATCTTGGTGAGAGGTCATGCAGCCAGACTATTATCTTAGGCCCGATGCATCCCAACTGCAGTTCTGTCTTTCGCCCAGAGACATCCTGAATCCGTTTGCTATTGACAGGGAAGTCCCCCGAAACAAGTATTGAGGCATCGCGCGAGACTTGCTGAAAGGAAAGGTATTAGGGCAAGGCCGTAATGTGCGGTGTGGCCGGGCGACCTCCCAAGGTCGGACGGGTGCCTGTGAGTGTGGCTACCGTGAGGCCGAGATGCCGATTTGTTACGGGAGCTAAATAGGATTGGGGAAGATACGAACCGCGTGGGTAGTTCCTCCTTGAAACGGAGTCATAGCTTTTAGTTTATTTTCTAATGATGTCTGTAAGAAATAACTCGTAGGTCCTTAATGGATTTTGCAAAGGGCGTTTGTATGGATTTTGTTCCTTTTGGTGATGTACACCTTTGTCGTATTTACCTTTGCGCAAAAGAAATATATGTTGTGTTATCTATGATGTACACCCTTATATCGTGTATCTTTGCGCATACAAAGTATCGCTGTTATTTGTATAACCAAGTGTGGATAATATAAGGACTCCACAATCATGTATGAAGATTCGAAAAAATGTTAAGTATAATCATGTATAGTATTGGTATGCAGCGATCAGAATACCAATGTGAGGAATCAAGTGTCTTGGTTCCGGATTTGTTAAACGCGGCACATGTGCATAGTTGCGCATCCGTCGTAGGGTGCGCACAAAGCTTATTCCAACGTCTTGTGAACAAGGTGTTTAACAAGGATACGTAATCCGTCGTTGATGGGTTTGCAACCCTCTTACTCAACAAGTTGTTTATTAGGTTAACTTATCCTTTTGAACGTGGGTGTATATATTGCATGCACGCCATGTAGGCAAAAATATGAAAAAGTTGTTTAAGACATATAGTATATGGAAGTAACAAATTAGATGGTGTTACGGAGTTAGCTAGAAACCTAACGTTTTATTAATACTTGCAAGTGTTTATGGAAAAATAAAAACATGATACTAGAAAAAAAAAATAATCATCTATCGAGTACTTTAGTAAAATGCCTCGAGCGGCTCTGCGCTTGGCCATATACACCCCTACGTAGCATCTTTTGAGATTGCAGATGTTCCATGTGCGCTGCAGTTCGACCATCCACGCCCGTAGCTTGTACGTGCCTGTTCCTAGTGCTTCAAGACCTCGTAGGGTCCTTCCCACTTTGGTCCAAGCTTACCTGTCTTCTCAGGCGGACTCGCATCATTAGCGCGATAGACAAAGTCACTGGCCCAAGGAGACACCTCTTACCTTAGCGTCATAGTATCCCTTCATTCTTGACTTCGATTTTTCTTCACGTATAGCTGCCCGTTCACGCCGTTCTTCTAGTAGGTCCAGTCAAGCGCCGGTCTTCGTCATTAGTTGCCACATTAATCTGCAGGCGGATAGTTGGCATACCTCCTCACCGTATGACGGCCGTCCCGTAGACTAGAGAGAAGGGTGTCTCGTGATGGTTTTTATCGAGGTGCGATGCCCACAAAACATGTGATAGTTCTTCCACCCATCTCCTTTGTGCTTTTCCAGCGTGCCTTAATTCCTTCTAGGCTTCTATTTGCCCGCCCACTAGGCCATTGGTTTGTGGGTGTTTAACAGACGCAAGTCGCTGCGTGATGCGTAGCTTCTCACACCAGTCCCTGAAAGGATTGTCACAAAATTGTTTACCATTGTCTGAGATGATTTCTCCAGAAGGCCAAAACGCATACGATGTTGTCCCCACACGCGCTTCACCGTTGCCGTGATTGTTACCACCGCTTTGCTTCAATCCACTTGGTGAAGTAGTCTACGGCGACTATGAGGAATTTTAATCCCCCACTGCGACGGAAAAGGGCCTGCGATGTCGATACCCCATTTGTAGAAAGGCCATGGTGATGTTATTGGCGTTAGCTCGTGCCGTGTTGGCGTGGGGACGGGCCTATGCACTGGCAATCGTAACACTCGTATAAATCCCGCTGCCTCGGTGCATGGTAGGCCGTAATATCCTCGATCCATGGCGGCGTGCTACAACGATCGTGGTCCCAATGCATACCGCATGAACCTTCATGGATTTCGCTAGCACATAATTGTCTGTAATGGGCCCACACAATGGAGCCATGGTTGCAAGAAGGAGCGTCGGTACAAGATGTTGTTTCGACTTCAAATCACGCGCCATGCCCGTATCCTGCAAGCTTCCTTCTCGTTCGGGTAGTATTCCTTTATTCAGGAAATCCATTATTGGTGTCATCCATGTAGGGCCGTCTTCCTCTATGATTGTGGAGATTTCCATCTCTGAGATAGACTTGCTTTTCAAAGTTTCTACCGAGAACCGCTTTGATAGGTGCGCAAAACTCGTCGAGGCAATCTTGCTCGGCATCCGCCTTGTGTTTCCCTCTAGGGACCTCGTTTGATAGTGAACCGGCAAAACCTTTGATTAGCATCTTGGTTTTGCCGGATATTGATCATGTTATCCTCCTTAGCTACGACGCCCAACACGTGGTTAGCTACGAGCCTAGAATCCACGTTTGCTTCTAGGTTCTATACACCCATTCGAGTGCGATGCGTAGTCCGCAAGTAGAGCTTCATACTCGCCTCGTTGTTTGTCGCCAGAATTCAAAACGCGCGGCATAGGTGAATTCAATATCGGATTAGTAAGGATAAGGCCGCCCTGAACCATCAATGCAAGAAGATCCATCTAAACAAGATCCATGGATCATGTTGTTCCGCCTTATTTGGTATAGGTGCCTCATTGGTGTCGGCTTCTCAATTATGAAATCTGCCAGATCTGTCCTTTAATTGCCGCGGCGTGGTCCGTATGAGATATTGTGTTCGCAAAGAATACGCTCCACTTCCGAGTCGCACTGATGCATCCGGTTTAGAGATGACTTGTTTAATTGGTTGATCGGAATGACCGCATCGGTGTGCTTGGAAATACCACAGCGTTTAGCGGCAAACACCAACGCAAGAACCAACTTCTCCATGGCCGTATAGTTCACCTCCGTCTTGTTTAGTGCTTTGCTTATAAAGTAGATAGGAGTTTGCACTGAATCCCTATCGGTTAGTAGTACTCGCACTAACGCCCCATCCGCTGGGACAAATACATGATCGTTCTTCCCTCGTGTGCAACGAGCGTTGGGAGTGTTGCCGATGTCGCTTTCACCGAGTGAAGGCTTCCTCTTCCTCCGTAGTCCACTTAAAATCACCCTTCTTTATGCACTTCTTGAGTGTTTTAAAAAGTGGTAACGATTTTTCACGACTTGGATAGGAACCTCGTTTCCAGCCCAACTTTCCGTTAGATTGAACTTCCTTCAACGCGGCGTGGTGAAGGAAGTTCGATGACCGATTTTGTCTTTTCTGGACATGGTTTTATGCCGTGAGGTTCAATCAGGTATCCAAGGAACATGCCTTCGCGATGCCAGAATGTGCACTTTTTGGATTAAGCTTCATGTTTATCTCTCGTAGAGCTTTGAACGTCTCCTCAATGTCGCGTATTAGCTCATCTTCTTCGATGGCTCTTGATGACTAGATCATCGACATAGACTTCAATGTTGCGCCCACTGTTTTTGAAAGCGTTGTCTACCAACCGATAGGCCCCCGCATTTTTAAGCCAAGGGCATTTTTGTGTAACAAGAAACACCTTGGCCTCGTGGAAGGCCGTCTTTTCCTCATCCTCTTTAGCCATCTGGATTTGATGGTATCCCTTGTACGCATCTAGGAAACACTTTAATGGATACCCACAGACTCTATTTTCCGTCTATTTCGGTAATGGGTAGCACCTGTGGACACGCTTTGTTAAGATCCGTGAAGTCAACACACATCCGCCAGCTACCGTCGCTCTTTTGACCATTATGGATTCGAAAGCGTCGTGGTAATAGACTTCACGCATAATTCCCGCATCTACTAACTTGTGTACTTCAGCAGATCGCTATGACGCCCGGGCTTGGCCCGCTTTTCCGGGCGCACGGCGTATCCTTGTCGGATTCGCATGTTATGTTCGTGATTGAGCGCGATCAGCCATGTGTTTTGGCTCCCATGCAAAATGTCTAAGTTCTTTGCAGAGCGCATATACGTGATTTGCCGTTGTCCGATAGTGATCCTCCGATGGCAATTTCTGCTGCCGGGTATTACGGGTGGATTGCTACCTTCGATGTGGGATACTGGTGGTCTCATTGCGGCGGGGTTGGTGCGGTTTCGCATGCAACCGTTGCATTCGATGTGGTATAGTGGTATTGTAAAGAGTAACAATACCACCTTCCACTGGGAACTTAAGCATTCCATGCGCCGTTGATTCGCGATCGCGCGCATAGCTGAAATTCCCGTCTCCCAATAATGCCATTATATGGCGAGGGAGATTTAATCACCATAAATTCCATCCATGCCATAGCGGAGTGTTCTTCGTTCCGATCGATGTGGTAATCTTATTTGTCCCATAGGCCATATCTTCTCCTCGTAAAACCGGTCACCGTTCCGATTGGGGTCAACTCGCGATTTCGGACGCAGCCGCTAAAAACAGTGCTCATACATGATGTCACGGAAGCTCCACCATCAACATACATGCGTGGATATCGTGACCCCCACGCTTATCTCTATAGTAAGTGGTTCTATCACCGCGTTGTTCGCGGTCAAGGTTGGGAATGAAATTTCTTTTCCCCGCGAAAAATCGACTTACTTTCGCTTTGTGACCATTTGCCATGATTGTATCATGTAAATGGTGTCGGGCTTGTCTTTAGGCGTTTCTTTCTTATTGTTACTCTTTTGCTTGTCCTTCCCTTCCTTGATATTCTTGACCAGATGGTCCAATCTACCCTCTTTGACCATCTTGTCAATGAATTGACGCAGTTGGACACATTCATTAGTAGTGTGGCCCTTCTGTGCGTGGTAGTCACAAGTATCCATCTGCCGACACGCTCTCCTCCGAGTGCATTTGTGGTGGTCTTGGGAAGTTAGCCCTCTGTGCGAGTATTTCTTTTGGTGATTTGGTAAGCGGGGTATATTTGTCATTATCGCGTCCATTCCCTTGGTTGCGATAGTTCCTGTTACGTTATTATTCGTCCGTGGATTGTCTCCCGGTTGTTCCTGTGACCGGTAGTTGGAGTAGCTTGCTATTCACGCGCGCTTCTCCTTGTACGAAAGACCGTGTGCGCCTATAACCTCATCAAAGGATTGGGGAATCCTGTCATTCAACCTCTTAATAAGTTCTGGGTTGTTGATTCCATTCATGAACCCTGAGATTTTGAGTACTTCTGGACATGCTTTGACTTGCATGCACTCATCCTTGAAGCGCTCCATGAAAGCGTTTGTGGATTCCCCTTGGCGCTGTTTGACTCTAGCAAGTTCAATGGGATGTTTAGCGCACTTTTTTCGTTGGGTAAAATTTAGGCGGAATGCCTTCCTCAACTCTTCAAAGCCATTGATGCTTCGTGGAAGCTTGTTGAACCGATTCGCGCATTTCCCACCATGTGGAATTGAACATGTGGCACCACACGTTGTGGCCATTTCAATAGTTGCCGATTCAAAAATTTTAGGTGATCATCGATCACCGCCCATCATAGGTTTTAACATTAGTAGGCATGCTTTTTTGTTCTCCGAAAAATCACCATACGTCTAGTGAACGCATCTACCTTATGATGGCCATGGGAGAGACATATCCTCTCTTCTTGGTCACGTTTTTTCTTCGGATTTCCAATGTCCAGTCTCACTGTTCACCGCTCGAGGAATTACTAGAGGATAGTTCCTTTTCCCTTCGGCGCTTACGGTTATCCTCATTCGTGCTTGGGGGCTCTCACTGGGGAATATCGCCCCCAATCTATCTTTGTACTCTGCTGCCCCCGAGTCTAGTATGGACGCTGGTGCGCTTCCCATCTTCCTCACTTTCCGTCATAGGCTGTAGTCGCACATATTATCTTCCTCAACTCTCCTCCCAATTCTATTGAATCGGTCGGGGTTGCCCTTTCCACGTCTCTCCTTATGACGACGCGGTGGAGATATCTCAAACTCTGGGCCAAAGTCTAATCGAGCATGCATGCTCTGACTTGGTCTTTTCTTTGCTTCCTCCTCATAAGTACAGCTTAGGGCTTTAATTTTGAGAGACAAAATTACTTGGCTCTAATTCGAACGACTCCTCTAGAACAGGGTATCTGTTTCTATCAACACCGCTCTCGGGTGGCCGTGCTTTTGTGGAGTTAGCTTCTAGCACCGATTGGAGTGGAGTAAAGGGAGCGCGCGCGGTCTCTCGTGCCGGTGGTAGTCGTTGTTGTGCTGGGTTGTCCCCAGAGTGGTTCCACTGGAGGGGAAATCTCGCCCGATCCTCGATTCTTAGCAGCTGGTTGTTCCAAATGATCCGCTTGGGAGTTACCCACTGCACCTTCTTTCCAAGAAAATCGCTTGCGATCGCTTCGTCATCCTAGTTCTTGGTTCTTAGTGAATGGTCCCACGGATGGCGCCACTTGTTGATGCAAAAGTTGACGTTCCTTGTTTGGAGCTCCGGATCTTACACCAATTGAGGATTGTTGCTTGGAACCTGCGACTTAAAGACAAAGACACCGTTAGGCTTACCGTGGGATTGTTTCCCACGATTATCCTCCAGCGTGAGAGTAAGTAATCGGTTTAGGGTTAAGGAGAGTTAGGGTTTGTAAATGGTACCTTAAACGAGGGGTGTGATCCCTTTATATACGCACGGAATCCCTGTTGGTTCCGTGTTCCTCAACCTTCGGCGTATCCTCCGCCTAAACGGTTGAGAATGATTATCTCCTTCATTAGAAGATATCCTATATCCATTCCGTAAATATATTCGTATTCGGGCTTCAGGGCCTAAACGCTTATCAGCGTAGCCCACATCGTGTTGGGCTTTATCAATATTGGCTGTGGGGCGGGTTCGTAACCCGGATGTAGAGTATACGTCATCATATCCGGTGTCCAGGTCATATTGACACCAACACATCTGGCAATTGTAATGGAAATTGCATCTAGAGGAGAACTATTTGAACGGATATGTAATGTTGGCCGATTTCCAGAAGTTGAGGCATGTTGCTAACGCAGTAATTTTCTTTGTATTAAAGTATCAGTGGTGTTTGTATCAAAGTATAAATGGCATTTGTAGTAGTAGTGAAGTGGAAGAAGCAAAGTCAGTTCTTAGACTTGTTCCAATATGGGCTACTTTGCGTGATGCAATCAGATTTTCTCAAACTTCCACGTTATTTACTAAACAAGGAGCTACCATGGACTGGTCAATTGGGTCAAGTTTTGAGATTCCAAATGCCACTTTATAATCCTTCATGGGTCCGTCTATTATCATCCTCATTCCCATCTACGATGTGGTGCGCTTTTGCTATGGATGATTTGAACGAACATGTTTCTAAAAACTACGATTTGCGCCACTGCACTCGCCCGCTTTACTAGAAACTTTCGTTATGTACCCCAATAGTTGAAAATACTTTCTAGCTACCTTGATGTTCTTTGTAACGATGTATGTAACTAGAGGCAACATTTTTTGACCTGTTTATCTGTGACGAGCTTTGTGTTCACTTGGCCAATAAGAATTGGATTTCATGGTCGGATTTTTTTGCTCACATAGAGCCATGTTCTTTGATAGAAAACCGGGCTCTATAACATATAATAGAGCCCGTTTTCAAAACCGGGCTCTATTTGTTTTCGCATAGAGTCCCTCCCCTTTTGTGCCCTCATGCAAAACCGGGCTCTTTGAACCTTTTTAACCGGGCTCTATGCCCTTTTTTGTAGTAGTGGTTTGCTTGTCACAACAAGTCACCAGTATCCTAGACTCTGTTTAGTATGATATTCAAATGAAAAATCTAGTTCAACAGAGTAGTGTAATGTGGTAGTCAATTGATCAGGTTGTTATACAGGCTTTTCTTGCAAATAACATATATATCGACCACATCCTCAGTATTTTTTCTTTGGATACAGAAATTTATTGTTTGGATGGCATATCTGACACAACTAGGATTAATTATATCAAAAGTTGAAGGCTATTTATTTAACCAAATAGGTGAAATTATGAAAACAATGACATTAACCCAAGTTGTGAACATGTCACGATACACAACACGGGGAAATGGCCACCCATGGTGTTAGCGGCAATTTTATTAATAACAAGGTCATAGTTAATGACCCTGTATAAATACAAAAAAAAATGATATTACAATACGACTTTACCAACATAATGTGAACAATAATAAGTAGAGGAAAAAACACATAAAAAGCAGAAAACAAGAAGCACTATGCACGTGCAACCCTTTGCAATCTTGCAATGAACACCAACACCGTTACATACACCCAATCCTTCAAGCAATTATGAAAGTGGAAAAAGCATGTCGAGGACGACGATTGAGAAGTAAAGCGCTACATGCTATCCAAAATGCGCTTGCAAAACCGGTGGCCCTCCAATATAAAACCATTTATGAAGTTCATCCAGACTTTCTCGCATCACCCTCACTATCACACCAGGTGGAACTCCTTGATCTTCATCTTCAAGGCATTTTTTCGCTGTAGGAGGTCCACATAGTCCTACATTTCAGTGAACCTTTCGTGGAAAGGACTGAGTTGAGTCTGGATGGAACTCTCCCCACAAGTTATTATATGACACATCTAGATCATTTAATCTATCCATCTTTGACATGGTTGATGGTATCTCTCCTGAAAACATGTTTCTAGATAGATTCAAAGTCAACAGCCCATTTCACCAATGTCTCGTGGAATCTCTCCAACTAGAGCGTTGTTTGACAAGTCTAGTACTAATAATCCATGCAGATTGGTAACTTCATTTGGAATTGGTCCTCTCAGATTGTTGCTTGACAAATCAATGGTCTTCACCAATCCCAGAGTGCTACTAAACTCATTTACCTTTCCTTGCCACACGATTATCAAACGGTCAATATAGCTATTCGCAATACCTCCTCGATAAGCATAGTTATCGGACCATGACCATTGATAATGATGAATGTTTTGATCCAAACATATCCTTTTGTACCATGGTAGTGAAATTATTCATGCATGAGGGAATTTTTCCATGGAGGTTGTTTATTGACAAGTCTAGGATTTGAAGATTTACCAAGTGACATATTTGTAGAGGAATGATTCCAAAAAATTTGTTTGATCTTAGGCTGAGAACATACAACCTTGACAAGTTTTCCCCAATCCAAACAGAACATCACCAAAAACTTGTTGGCCCCAAAATCCAAACTGTTAACTTGGTGCACCAGAAAGACAAAGGCGTTCACCGAGAAGCTATTGTTGTATAAACTCAACGTCTCGAGTTGACCCAAACATCCTACGAGGAGGAAGCCTTCACGTAATGTTGTGTCCTAGATTAAGAACTTCTAGTTACGTAACATTACACAAACGGAAGTTTCCCGCTTAACGAGTTATGAGAGATCAAGAAATGAAAGTTGTTCATACATTTGGCATAAGAAGGAGATTTCTCCATGGAACTGCTCGAGGAAAGATCAAGCGAATCTTATACCCGCTGGAAAAGCAGGTACCGAACCATAAAAGTTGTTGAAACTCAAATCTATTGAAACAAGTTGAGGGTTTGAAAATGATTCTGGTAATGTCCCGCTAATGTTGTTTCGTGAAATATCTAAATACTGCAAAAAAGGGCTCAATAGGTTCCAGTACTCATTAGGAATTGTGTCTGAAATGCTATTGTTTGAAAGATCAAGATGAAACAGATTGTTCATTTTTTGTATCCATTTAGGGAAACGAGGCCCTACCTTGTTAGAGCTGAAATCAATATACTGCATACTCCAAGAAAGGTTTGACATGTCAAAGATTGAAAGGAACTCCTTCGAGTGAGTTGTTTGAAAGATCTATAGACAAAGATTTGATTTTCCAATGTTTTCAGAGATAACACCTCTAAGAGAATTGGAAGAAAGGTCTAGTTTTAGAAGGTTGGGTAGTTGCCACGCTTTGTCACTTATAGTTCCATCTAACCGATTTGAAGGTAGGTTCAACTCTCTAAGGATGAAAAGTGTTGGATCTCATCGCACAATGACCCGTGAATTGGCTACTTGAAGCATCCAAATACTCTAACGTAGTAGCTGATGTGCATCCAGACAAGTTGTTCAGAAAATCTGAAAGTTTCTCATCAAACTTGTTACCGATGAGAGAAAGAAATGTAAGCTTATTGCCAATTAATGGGCACAACCAACGATACATGGATGAGTTGAGATTGTTGTTATCAAGAGCAAGGTCACCAATAGATGAAGAAGAGTTTACAAGTGGAGAATATGGATGCATGACTTGTGAGAGGTAAGCTTGAAAGGCTAATTATTGATGGGAAAGCTACTCTTGTGGATGATGATGGTCAACCTATTCCGTTTACCTCTTCTACTAAGAGAGTTAACCCTTTTTCTAAAGTGGGAGAGATTGAGGTGTGGATTCAAGATGAGATTGTTGCTAACCCATTTGATGAGTCTGCTAATATTTTTGGTGGTGGCCAAGAGTTTGAAGATGAGTATGATGACTATGACTTCGATGACTATGCTTAAACAAGTCCGTGATCTTCCTGGGAATTTGGATTCTTTTAATGCCATGTATGGCACAAAGTTTCAAGGGCCTAGGAAGTAATTTTATTTTGTTGTGTCATATGTTATCATTTGAGTAGTGGTTTGTTTTCTTGTTTAGAGAAGTGGAAGTATCTTGTTATGTAAGTTTTATGACTATGTAACGGGCTGAGATATGGGATTTCACTCATATCCTTTGTACTTAAACGTTTATTTGGTTAATATATTTACCAGGGTGCAGGATTACTCCCCTTTACCCAAAAGAGAGGTCACATCCAGTTAAGCTTAAAACTGTTAGGTTTTTGAGACCTATAATTACATTTACCCATTTATTTACTTTGGCCAGAGAAGTTCCATCCATATGAAGGCATTTTAAAGAAGATAAAAAGGACAACCAATCTAGGTTTTTAACTGTACAACTTCTGAGATTCCTAAGTGAAAGAGATTCAAAATTGGCGAGGTTTCCAAATTCTGTAGGAATGGTACCATTGAAAGAGTTGTCTGAAAGGTCAAGACTTGTTAAATTGGTCAATGAACCAATGGATCTGGGAATGACTCCTCTGAAATTATTCCCATGAAGGTCAAGACTTGTTAATTTTGTCAAGGAACCAATGGATCTGGGAATGACTCCACTCAAATTATTCCCATGAAGGTCAAGACTTGTTAAATTGGTCAAAGAACCAATGGATCCGGGAATGACTCCACTGAAATTATTCCCACCAAGGTCAAGACTTGTTAAATTGGTCAAAGAACCAATGAATTCGGGAATGGTTCCAGTAAATTGATTCCAACCAAGCTTAAGATAAGTTAATTGAGTTAAGAAACCAATGGATATGGGAATGGTTCCATGAAAATTATTAGCATAAAGGTCAAGATGAGTTAATTGGGTCATGTTACCAATTGACTCGGAAATGGTGCCATTAAACTGACTCCCAAAAAGGGGGTCAAGGGTAGTTAAATAATAATCGTATGGCAAATCAAGCATTGTGATATGACCTGTTTGGTTGTTGCAGGTAACTCCATCCCATTTACAGCAATAGAAAAACAAGTGACAAAATAAACAAAACATGAGTATGCACAAAGTAAAAGTAAATATTTTCTCTCATAATGTATGTTGTATAAAATTGTATTGATGTTTTTTTATCTGATAATGAACGCATATACCTCTATGCAGCTTTATATAGACTTCGATATCAAAGAATATTGAACTAGAGAGATATGAATGTGTGTGGAGCACGTACATAACACTTGGAATAAAGATCATGGAATAAATTTGATGTCCCGAATTAGACGTTCAAAGACACTCAAGTCTTTGCAATTATTGTGTTAATTATTTAGAAATTTTAGATCATTTGGGTTTTTGATAAAAATAAAATGGGGTTGAGTGGCCTTTTAAAACATGTTCTAATTAGAATGGGTCAATTAAAATTCAGATCTATAAATCTGAATTCAAAGAAGAGATTACGTCATATAGAGGAGTGTGATAACTGAAATGTTTTAAATTTTGTTGACACTTGATACATCTTGACCCAATTATGAGCGTATTGTAACGTCTTCATGGATATATTTATTCATACATGGTTCTTCATTTATCGTTTATAAGGCTGCATAAATCGTAAGTTTTGTTAGGACCCACATCATGTTTGATGAAATGACTGTACCAATTTTTAGAAACGTTAAGTTTACAAATTTTCCTTTTCTTATGAAAGCACTTCTCGTAGTGGGTGTAGTGGTGAAGGCCGGTGGTCTTTACATATAAATTGAGCTAAAATGTAAGTGTTACTAATAAAAGTAACTCGATAGACGGTAGTTAGGTGAAAATGTTTGTGTTAGCTGACATTTTAGGAATGTAATTTTTCAGTAGACAACAAAGTTCCACTTCAAGATGTCATAAACAGGGTAACTCTTGTTGTCCCAACTTTCTCTTGATTGATTATAAGTTGCAATGATTTGAATAAGTAAATTGTATTATTGTTCTAACATTCTAAACGTTGTAATACATTACATATTTATAGGTTCTAAATCGGTGTATTGAACCGACACAACCATTCTTGTTTCTACAGAAATAACTGCCAAGAAGTTATTTACTTTCGTTTTAACATGTCTGGTCCTTGGCGTTTAAATACTAAACATAATAAGCAATGAATAAAGATTATCGGGTCACATTCTCCTCCTTAATCTTGATCGTTTCTTCTTGTTAAATCTTGAACTCGAGCATTTGTCGATCGTCGTGAACTTTAGTCTTGGTAGAGCCTTTGTTAGAATATTCGCTCTTTGTAGTTCTCTCACGACGCGTCTCCACATTGATATGCCCATTCTCTACACATTCTCGAATGAAATGATAGCGAATGTCGATGTGTTTACTTCTTCCATGAAAGACTGGGTTCTTGACTAGTGCTATTCTTGAAATGTTATCTACCCTCAAAGATTATCTTCTTTTCTTCATCTCTTGTTAATTCACTAAGTAATCTCTTCAACCATAAGGCTTGACATGTCACGCAGCAGCCATGAATTTCGATTCACATGATGATAGCGCCACTGTTGGTTGCTTCTGAGTACACCAAGTAATGGGTGACTCTCCAAAGTAAAATACTATGCCAGTAGTTCCTTTTCCTTTGATGTTGATTCCATAACTACTGTCGGCCAGAACTGTAATCTTGCAACGCCTTCTTTCTTGTAAATTATCCCATGCTCCCTGTTCCTTTGATATATCGGATTACTTGCTTTATGCCTTTAGGTGATGATCCTTCGGTCTTGCATAATCTGCTGAGTAGTCCGATCAATAACTAAGATCCGGTCTTGTATGTAGTAAGTACCGAGACTTCCAATTAAACTTCGTAGTAAGTTGCCAACCGAGTTTCCATCTTCCCTTGACCAACTTAGTACCCGGATCCATTGGTATCTTCGTATCATTACTATCCGTCATACTTGTCTCCTTTATGATTTTGTTAATATAGCCTGTTTGCTTGATTGTAATCTCTCCTCCCGTCTGTGTAACTTCTATCCCAAGGTAATAAGCTAACAATCCTAAGTCGCTCATTTCAAATTTTTCTTCCATCTGGGATTTAAAAGCTTCCAATTCTTTTCTTGGAGTGCCCGTGATAATCAAGTCATCTACATAAACTCCAAAAATAAGTGTAGAGTTCTTGTTTCTCTTTGTGTAGACCGCTTGTTCGAGATTGCATTTCTTAAAGTCTAAGGACTTTAATGTTTGATCAAGCTTCACATTCCAAGCTCTCGGTGCTTGCCTTAAGCCATATAAAGCTTTAGTAAGCTTATAGACTTTTCCTGAGTTTCCTTTTTGAATAAATCCTTCGTGTTGTGTAACGTAGACTTCTTCCTTTAAATCTCCATGTAGGAATGCTGATTTTACATCTAGATGATGTACTTGCCATCCATGATATGCCGCTAATGCTAATATCTACCGAACTGTCTCAATCCGAGCAACCGGTGCAAATACTTCATCGAAGTCTATCCCTTGTTCTTGTACATAACCTTTTGCTACTAAGAGTGCTTTGTATTTGATGATGTTTGCATCCCTCTTGGTCTTGTAAACCCATTTGAGTCCTATTGCCTTCGATTCTCGCGCAATGTTGTAAAAGTCCATGTATTATTCTTGTTGATTGAATCCAATTCAATCTTCATGGCCTCAATCCATTTCTCGTCTGTTGATGCTTCTTTGTAGTTACGGGGTTCTTCTTCCGTAAATAACAAGCTTTGTGGTTCAACTCTACGTGCATGTCTATATATGTCCGACATGTTTCTATATTCACGTACGGGTGTATCATCAAATTTATCTCTTGAGTTCTCTACAGAACTAATAGTAGCTTCTTCTTCCTCTTCTGAGTGTGGGTCATAATGGTATGCTTCTGGTGTGATTGGTGAAACAGATCGTGAATCGATCTTGTTCAAGATACGTGTTGTCATCGCATCTGTGTTGGATCGGGTGTAAGGTTTTCATTGTCAACTCCGTCTACTACAAAACTAGCCCAAAAGGTGTCTTGAGTGTTCGTATCTCCTTCATCTTTGTTCCAATCCCATGGTTTTGTTTCCATAAATTTTACGTCCCTACTAACATGTTTCTTCTTGGCTATAGGGTCATATAGCCTACATACTTTTGATCCTTCCTCTACTCCTAAGTAAACCAATGGTATGCTTCTATCGCCCGACTTCTTTAAGTGAGGTATCATTATCTTTGCGTAAGTGCATCCCAATATTTTTAGGTTCTCTAAATTTGGTTTTCTATTGAAGAGTGCTTCATATGGAGTTTTATCTATCGTGGCCCTCGAGGTACCCTATTGAGTATGTAAAGGGCATGCTTAACCGCTTCCACCAAAAGTTAATGGTAACTTCATTGCTTTCATCATACTCCTTGTAGTTGATAGCACTGTCCTATTCATTCTCTCCACTACTCCATTCCGCTGGGAGTATGGTGTCAATCGTCCGCCCTATTCGCTTTTCCTTACAGACCTTGTGAATTCATTTGATGTGAATTCACCACCTCTATCCGTTCTTAGCATTCTAATTTTCAACTTCATTTCCATTTCTATTTTTTGCCTAAATTCCTTGAATGTACTAAATGCCTCATCTTTCGATGTAAGAAAGTATGCCCACATAAAGCGTGTACAATCGTCTACTAACAAGAAAATGAGTTTCTTGCTCGAAGTGTTGCGGACTAATAGGACCGCAAAGGTCTCCATATACTAAGTCCAACGGGTTCTTTGATCTGAATTTGGCCTGGTTTGGAAATGGTGTTCATCTGTGTTTTCCTAATAAACATGCGCCACAAATTTGACTCGCATGGTTTATCCTAGGAATTCCTTCTACTAGACCTTTTCTAGTCATCTTGTTTATATCATCAAAGTTTAGATGACCTAATCTAGCATGCCATAACCATGCTTGGTTATCTATGTTTGCTAAAAGACATATAGGTGCCTCATGAACGGATCTTGTAGAGTTCGATTCTAGATCGTTCTACCTTCATCAACAACTTGTTTATATCATACAAAGTCGCTTGTTTCCGCCCATGATGACCTTACAACCTATTTCAGTAAGTTGTCCTAGACTAAGTATGTTGCTCTTGAGGTTTGGTATGTAGTATACTTCTGATACTACTTTCTATTCCTGGTTCTTACAACCTAACTGTATAGACCCTCTACCCATTATCTGTACATACGATCCATCTCCAAAACGTGCTCGTCTCCGTTATGCTTTCATCAATATCTCTAAAATGACTCTTTATACCTGTCATGTGGTTACTTGCACCATTATCTAAATACCATATGCTCGATCTGCCGTGTAGCATATTTCTTTGGTTGAATTTGTTCTTCATTCAACAACAACACTTCCTTGTGTTCGGCTCGCGTGCATAGTCATTAATAGTGATGGTTCATCGCCTAAGATAAGGTTTGATTGTTCCTGGTTTGTTGATGTTGCTCTACATTTACTCATATAGTGTCCAAGTTTATTGCACTTGAAACATCTAATGTTACTCAAGTCTTTCCTACTTGAATTGTCTGGGTTTCCTCTATGATTTGAGTTTCCTTTTGTGAGTTGTTTCTGTTGTTATTATTCCGCCAGTTTCCTCGTGAGTAATTTGATCTACCTCCACGTTTGTTAAAACGTTTTCCTTTATCTGAGTGCTCACCATGTGTAAACAGAGATTCTCCGGCTTTCAACTTGACCTCCCTTCCGGAGTTTTATTCTTTCCTCAAACGCTTTGAGTTTTCCTGTGATCTCATCTAGGGTAATGTCGTCTAGATCACTTGTTTGTTCTATGGATGCTACTATCTGAATGAATCTATCAGGTGTGGAGTCTAATAGTTTTCTAACTATAAGTGATTCATCTAATGCTTTCCCTAGTTCTTTTGCCTTCGTGACATAGCCGTTTAACTTGTCTGCAAATGCATCCACCGTCTCATCTTCCTTCATCTGAAGTGAGTTAAATCCAATCATCAATGATTGTAAGCGTGCTTGCTGCACTTTATCTTGTCCAACGTGTCTTTTCTTTAGTGAATCCCATAAGTCTTTTGCCTTCTTACAACCCGCTACTTGTAAGATCATGTCTTCCGTCAATGCTTGATATAGGAAGGCGATTGTTGCCTTATCCTTTTGTCATCAACTCGTGTCTAATTTTGGTTCTATTGCCTCCCATAAGCCGTGTGCCTCTAGTATGACTTTAATTTGTATAGCCCAAACTGTGTAGTTTGTATTTTTAACTTAGGGCATTGGTATTGTGCAACAGGTGTTACGGGTTTTATTGTAGTTGATGTGGTTACTATATCATCGGTTGTCATTTTGAAAGTGTTTATTATTTTCACTTTCTAGTCTAATGGAATTACTTATCTTAGTATGGTACTCTTTTCTAACGTGAGAATTATAGTTTTCGGGAATCTTAGTACTACGGGATCAATATTAGTTTTTAAGGATTTCCTAATAGTATAAACTAATGAAATATATACTATTCTAATATGAATTGAAATCCAAAGTAAAATGAAACTTGTGACTCGTTATTTTGATGAATACGATGTATTCGTTTGCTTTGTTAGTAAAGATCGTTCACCAACGTTGTTTGTTCCCACTTTAATTCCTTTTAGTCTTTTGCCTCGTTACTTTTGTTTCCAGAAATCCAATTCGACTTCAAGTTTCTTGAATTGTGTCTCGGATATTTTTGCCAAACGAGTAAAACCAAAACCTTTAATGCCTCCTTGCCTTGTCTCATGTTATGTCTGTTTTGTTTCGAATTTTATGAATTGATACTAACAAAACTCCTTTTGTACCACACTACACGCTTCTTCTTTTGTGTTCGTTGTACTTGATCTCGCTTTTGAAATCACTAAGTCTCCTACGCACAAACCTCAGTTACGCGCCTTGGTAACACTCCCGAATCAACAAATCCTTCTTTCAGATTGCTCCAAATAAACAAAAGCAGTCCCCTCTCGCTTGTTTCTTCTTCTCGTTGTTGTCGCCCTGTGTTGTATCAACACAAACTCCACACTTTTCTTTGAGTACTTCCTTCGTCCCCGCGATACGCCTTCCTCTACAACAACGTCTTGCTTTGTGTCTTGTTTTCTAACCGGTATACACAAAGTCTCCAAATGTTCTTCCCTTTGTTGTTGCCAACAAATTTCGACACCAATATCGTCGGTGTTTTGACGCTGCAACTTCAAAAAGTAGATTGTGCACTCTCTTCGCTTCTCCTTATCCAAACTCAGACGCTTTTCTTGGAAGATTAAAAGGTTCCTCAAAGTAAAGAACAAATGTGTTCTTCTTTCTCGGCGTTTCTCTTTGGCTTCCTTAAGATTTTTATGCGAAACAAATGGAGTGTTTCTTGTATATTACTCCTTGCTCTTGATGCCAATTGTTGTCCCAACTTTCTCTTGATCGATTATAAGTTGCAATGATTTGAATAAGTAAATTGTATTATTGTTCTAACATTCTAAACGTTGTAATACATTACATATTTATAGGTTCTAAATCGGTGTATTGAACCGACACAACCATTCTTGTTTCTACAGAAATAACTGCCAAGAAGTTATTTACTTTCGTTTTAACATGTCTGGTCCTTGGCGTTTAAATACTAAACATAATAAGCAATGAATAAAGATTACCGGGTCACAACTCTATTCCGAGCCCTATTTCATACACTCAAGCATTGACTTGTTTATTTGATCCATTGACCTTCCTAGAAGAACATAGGCACCGGTTAGAATTAAATCATTAATTTACCATATGGTTGAAAAACA